>OX381713.1:32325159-32886028 GCA_947462335.1 Harmothoe impar | reverse complement strand
CTGAGTTTGGCTGAGTTGGGGTGCAAGTACATTCTAAAAACAGTGTGTTACGTTTACACACTTTTCAACACACTTTTCTGAAGCCACTTTTAGCACACTTTTTTTTGGTAACACACGACACACTTTTGGCAAAAGTGTGTTGAATCTAAAAAGTGTGTTGGTGTACAAAGCCATGGGATTGAGGAGTTGGGGATTAAAATAGCTGTTCTACACCTCACAGAGTATGTCAGGTGCCGTGGCTGAGTTGTCTAGGTGCTGGCACATGAGTCCTGTCCATGCAGGTTCGAATCCCTTGACAAATATTTTTTTCTCAATATTAAGTATGATTACTTTCTACATGGGTTAAGAGTTAAATTAGTATAGATTTATTTAATTTCTTGTCAGGGCTATTCATGTTCATACTGTGCATATACTGTGTGTATCACTTTTAAAGGCTTCTTATATCTAGGAAAAGTGCTTATTAAACCGCTCACAATGAAAGTGGGAATAGAAGATCATATCAAAACTGAGTTTTTATTGACAGTAAATAAGTCTTAGTCAACCACTGTGAACACATCCTAGCTTCTGACCCTGGCGAAACTGACACACCTGTTAACCAACTGGTGACTGTGGCGCAATGTGCCATGACCGTACCACCATCAGATAGCGTGGGATGGCTGCTCTCACAACCTTTTCTCAGTGGTCCATTGCAGCCTTTTCCCCTCCCGGCTAGGACCACCTTTGTCAACACTGATATCTGCTATCTCTTTACCAGTCGCAAGTGTATTATGCTTCTACGGGTTGAAGCGGATCGGTGCAAGTCTCATGGGAGACCAGGATACTGAAGGTTCACCGCAGTCTGTCTACCGACACTTACAGACGCGACTCTTGTCAGGACAACTTGTTTCACTTGGGAAGATTTGGTGCCAGGTCTTCTCTGGGGATTGAACCCAGGACCTCTCACACACTTGTCCAGCGACTTGCTCACTAGGCCACCAAATCTCCTCGTACAATCATGGTGTAGAGACAGTGAAGAGACACAAAGTATTCTCAAAGATCACACAACTTCTTACCAGTTACCAGTAAGCTATATAACTTACCTTGGGGATTAATATGTTATGACATGAAGTGGTTCTTAGACAATACAAAGACCGCCCTTATTGAGGGATGCCAATGCACTGACTAATAATAACATAATTTGCAGGGCTTGATATCTATTATAAAGACAATGGTTAATCAGCTATTGATATGCCCTGCTTTTACAGCCTTGCAGAACCTCTAATAAGATCTTACATGTGATGGTTATTTGGTTTACGCAAAGAACATGTGTGTATAGTTGAAGAGAAAAAACTTCCCATCTATTTCCAACATGGATTGAGTGAGTTTGCTCATTCAATGAGATTCAAATAATACAGTTTTTATATGTATCTCATTGCAAATTAACCCCTATTAAATAGGTGTTATATCTTTCATTGTAGTAGAGGGGATTGGTTGGGGAGGGGGTTGTAAAACAGTTCAACTCCTCCTGAGGGGGGAAAGCAATTTGACCCTTCTTGAGGGAGGGGGGGGCTAAAATATTATGGTCCTTCCTAGAAAATAGACATTATCATTTGACAGTCAGCCCCATTGGGAATCGAGCCAGGGATCTTTAAGTTCTCAGTCCAAAGACTTGCCTACTGAGCCACTGCGACAGCTACTAATATGGCTGTAAGAATGTAGCATAGGTGCATGATAGACATTTACTGCTGGCTCAGTCTCATGAGTTTGTAACATTTCAAACGTCTTTGACTGGTGCCGTCTTTGACCGGAGCCGTCTTTGACCGGAGCCGTCTTTGACCGGGTATGTGATTAAAATGAAGAAAAAAGTAGTGTATAGTAAAGAAATGGGTAAATATTTTGTATAATATGTTATAACACATCATTTCGAGGCATTATCTAAAATTGATATATTTCATATATTTATGTTACTGGCTCAGTCTCATGAGTTTGTAACAGTTGAAACGTCTTTGACCGGCGTCGTCTTTGACCTGTGACGTCTTTGACCTGCTGAAGAAAAAAAGCCCAAAAGGAACCCTTAATATGTGCATTAAAATATATTTTTTTAATTGGCTAACCATAGACTGTTTATTACATGAAGAAGTTGAAGCTTAAATTTCTTTACTATATACTACTTTTTTCTTCATTTTAATCACATACCCGGTCAAAGACGCCACCTGTCAAAGACGCCACCGGTCAAAGACGCCACCGGTCAAAGACGCCACCGGTCAAAGACGTTTGAAATGTTACAAACTCATGAGACTGAGCCTGCTGCTGCCCCCTTTTGTATATGACACACACCTCTTTGACCACAAGTGTGTAAACAGTTAAGTGAGTTGACAAAAAGTGTGTTACAATTCATAAGTGTGTTAAATCTCAAAGTGTGTTGCAAATTTATGTGTGTTACTCTTTAAGCAAGTTCCCACAACACACTGTTCTTAGAGTGTAGCGATATTGAGTCCATTAATGTTGTTTGCTGTGTCTTGGTCAGTTCCTGCAATGTGATATCTGTCTCCTCCATCACCACTACAGGCATGAACTGGCCATGTCCAGTCAGATTGGGATTGCTAATCTCTCTGAACCTGCACCAATCCTGCATTCATTCACCAAATAATCATAATGGACCCAGGTTTATGAAAAGTGGCAGTGCTGCCAAAAGGGGAAGGACTGCATTTTATACATTAATTGGTCTAGCAGATTGGTTTCAGCATCTACCATTCCAGCAAAAATAGGTCTGATCTATTATGTACTTTAGATCTCCTGTGAATCAGGTTCTGATATTCAAACCTGTCCCAGAGCATAGAGGTATGATACAGAACATGATTGAACCTGTGATGCTATAGTATTGTTGTTAACTTCATCTTATAGCCTTCTTTGTTAGATAGGTATGGCTGAATCTCTTGCATGGAGGTTCCAAAGTACATACCAATAGAAGACAATGTGTGCGACATACCGCTACCAGTGCCAGATGATGTAGTACTGGACAGAGTATAACGCAACAGTAAAAAGGGTGTGAGATGGTGGTCTGGGGCAAAACTATGAGGTGTGTTGCTATTAAACAGAGCCAGACAAGCAGAGTTAATCTCCACCTAATGAATGCCTGAATCTCTTGGATGGTTCCAAAGTATACATGTAGTAGACAATATGTGCGACATAACGCTACCAGTGCCACATGATGTAGTACTGAACAGAGTATAACCAAACAGTAAATCGGGTGTGAGTTGGTTGTCTAGGGGAAACTATGCATTGTGCTGCTACTAAACAGAGCAAATCCCCACCTGATAAATAGCAGACAGAACACAGTGGGAGGTGTGATTCTGGTGTTGTAAACCTCCATCTTTCGCCTCCCTTATCGCCACCATCCACAGGGGTTGTCCCGTGTGAATGGCCATACATTTCCAATGTAAATTGTGTATATATCTAATGGCCATATACAGCCTAGTGGACGGTGGCCATTACGGGATGGGTGTCCAGTTGACCTAAGTTACATACACTATATTGTACACAGGGACTGCTGTTTTATTCAGCAGTTTGCTGCCTATAGGTCCCAAGTGGTGCTGCTGGGGTATAAACATGGTGCTTAGGTGGAGGCCCTAGAAGCCACAAAAAATAGCATGCAATAATCTGGTTCCATTGACCATAGAGCAGAGATTACAAGTGCTGTCGGGCTGACAGACTGGCACTGATAGGCCTACCCAGTGGGCACAGAACATTGAATCAACATTGATAAATTGTTATCAATGTTGATTCAATGTTGATACAATGTTGATTCAACGTTGGACTGAATTTTGTGCCCACTGGGTACTGTGCACTCTATACTAAAAGCTGTACTGCTGGTGGAGAAAAAATGGGCAAAGATTATGTATGTAATTACACGTTTTCTTCTTTTCTGGTTGAACAAACCTCTACAAGTGACTTTAAAATATGTATGTATAATAATGTATCTTCCATATATAGGCATTGTTGATCTGGCAAGTATTGTTTTGGTCCAAGTAATGTGCCTGAATCTCTTGACCCTGTGTGGTGGTGTATATTGGGGGAAATCATGAGAAAAGGCTGATTCCTTAGATCAGGTGTCTGGATGTAGGTAGTGTGATTGAGTCCATTACTGTTGTTTGTTGTGGCTGCATTTGGTCCTGCGATGCGAGGATTGTCTAGTCCATCACCGCTGTACAAGTCCACCTAGATTGGGATCCGTGTTTCCCTACACCAGTAAAATATCCTGCATTCATCTGCCAAATACCCAAAGTGGACCCAGGGTTATAAAAAGTATGGATGCAGTCAAAGACGGGAAGGCCTTCCCTTGCATTTTATACATATTGGGTCTAGCAAATTAGGTTTCTGCATCCACCATTCCAGCTATAAATCTCCTTTCAATCAAGTTACGAAAGTAGATGCTGCCCCAAGGTATAGACAGCGGGAAATGTATGGCTACTAGTGTCAGAGATAAGGTCTATAGTCTAAGATATAGTGCTGGATAAAGTCTGCACCTAATGAATAGCAGTCAGAGAAGACACAGAGGCAGGTGTGATTCTAGTGTTCCAAAATTCCTCTTATAGCCTCCCTTACTGGATCGGTATAGATGGGTATCAGGAAAAGGACATCTAACCCCAGACATCTACCCCCCAGACATCTACCCCCTACCATTTACCCCTTGGACATTTACCCCCTAGGACATCTACCCGCCAGGACCTTTACCCCCTTGAGCATCTACCTCCTGGACCTTTATCCCCTTGGGACTTTTAGCTGTGGCTCAAGAAGGAAGCAATCCTCTGGTTTGTAATACCAAAACTAGCAGGTGGAAGGATATTTACCTCCTGGATATATATTTTTTGGTTTGAATAGGATTTTATTGTCCGACACGATTATACAAAGTGATTGTAGACAATTAACAAGATCATTTTTGTTACATAATCTTAACTTTACCAAAATATCCGGTGCAAGTCCTTACTTTGTTTTACACATAATTGTGTGATACAAGATACAAATGAAATCAACATCAGGTGCAAGTCCTTACTTTGTTTTGCACATAAGTGTGACATACAAGATACAAAAATACAAAAAAACATTATCATATTAATTAACGGTTTCCAACTGATTCCTGTGGTTATATTAAAAACATACCAAGGTGGGTTGGGGAACAACAACAACAACATCTATAAACCCCGGGTATTAACCACCTGGATATTTCCCCCCTTGAACATTTACCCCCTAGGACTTCTACCCCCTAGGACAGCCACCCCCTTGGACATCTACCCCCTCTGACTTTTGCCCTCTAGGACTTCTAACCCTGGGGACATCCACCCCCTCCACATGATATGACTCAACAATATGGGCATGTGAAAGGGGTGGATGACTCCCAAGGGTAGAAGTCCAAGAGGGTAGATGTCCAAGGGGGGTAAAGGTCCTAGGGAGTAGATGTCTAAGGGGATAAATGTCCAGGAGGTAGATGTCTGGAGGGTAATTGTCCTAGAACCGTATAGATGATTGTCTCGCATGGTTCCAGAATACATTGTACATGTATACCAATGGTAAACAGGGACTGGGTTGTACTGATACCAGTGTCAGATGGTTTAGAACTGGACAGAGTATAACAGTAAAAGGGGTGTGATATTGTGGTCTGGGGCGGAACTATGAGGTGTGCTGCTATTAAACAGAGCCAGACAAGCAGAGTTAATCCCCACCTAATGACCCCAGACAGACAGAACACAATGGGGCATGTGATGCTGTTGTTGTAAACCTCCCTTTATAGCCTCACTTGGTGGATGGGTGTCCAGTTTATCTAAGCTACATACAGTGACTGGCTGTTTTTATTCAGCAGTTTCCTGCCATGGTCCCAATGGTGCTAAGGTATACACATGGTGCTCAGATGGAGACTCTGTAGACCACAAAAAGTAGCACATATTATATAGCAGGCCCCAGTGTCCCATTGGCCATGGTTTAGAGATTACAAGTTCTGTTGGGCTATAGTAGAAAGGTTATAATCAAAGCCCTAGCATGCTGACGCTAATGCTGGTGGAACAACTGGGTAGGGCAATGATATACAATACATTATCTTTGGTTTGGTTGGATGTTCATCTAGATTCACATAAATGCTTAGAAATACATATTCCCTAATATTGTATTGAGACGCAGGTACTGCTCCCTGTACGGGACTAGCAGATTAGGCTATGGAGTCCATCATCTTGACTCAGAGCAATGCAGTGTGGTTAGGGAGTGATCGTTTTTTAACAACAGGGGGGGTGGTGGGTTTCCGCGCGGAGCGTGTGAAATATTTTACACCCCCCCCCCCCCGGTCAAGGGGTCAACATTTATACCCCCCCCCCTTAGGGTCGAAAATCGGCTCGCGCAGACTCTTTGAGGCATAGTAACGCGCATGCTTTTTGGCTCAAAACAGGTTAAATTTTTTTGACCCTCTCCAAGAGGGGTCCAAATTTTTTTGCCCCCCCCCGGTCAAAGGGTCCAATTTCTTTTGTCCCCCCCCAAATCCACCCCCCCCCCCTGTTGTTAAAAAATGATCACTCCCTTAGGCCCCCACTCCAGAGCAGTGCATTATGGGGGAATTTCTTATCAGCACCCCTATTCACACACTTGAGCAATGGCCACTGATAAGAGGGATAAGCTATACTGCACCCTTGTCATAATCACCCTAAGTACATTTCCTTTGTTCCAGGCATGAGAGAGGGGATTAGCGTGATAAGGAGACAATGTCCTGACTGTACTTGATGAGTAATCATCTGTAACCAAAAATTATTTTTGTCAGGGTTGTGCCCGGACATTCACGGGGACATGTGTTTTCAAGTACCTGTTGAGTTAAGTAACGAGTGCTATATAAACCCCTGACTCAAAGGACAGGTACCCCCAGTCTGGCTCTGTCTAAGAAGAGCACAGACTGGTAGACAGCCTGTGCTCCCAGACCCTTTGCTGAAGCGTTTGCTTCTCCTCCCCACAGACCAGTTGCTCTCAAAACTACCTCCAACCTGCCGACTTTGTTATTGGCTTTACAGTCTCCATCCACTCTCAACTCCTTAGAGGAGTACGAGTCTAAAATTCGTTAGGTGTAGTTGTTACTGTATCTTCTTCTTAATACCAACAGTTGCTCTCCCTTCTGGAGGCACCCATGGCCTGAATTTCATCCCGTCTCCGTTCTGTTAACTTTAAGTGTGGTATGTTTTTAAGGTAAAGCATTGAACAGATGTGTACAAGATATTTCCCCTGCCACAGGCAGTCAACTACGATATAAATGTACTGAGATCTGGGTATGGACCTTTTTTTAAAGGTCCTACTGAAGGTTAAACTGCTAGAATAGATCTATGCACTTCCGAGTAAAGAGGGAAGCATTTTCATCAATTTGTTAAGGACCTTCTAATATTCAGGTTAATAGAAACTGATTGGTATATCATATGGTACACCTCTTTAGTGCACTATCACGGTAATTAACAAACCTGGAAAGATTTGAATAAGATATCAAAACAAGCTTGGCTTTTCATCGATGGCTATAACAAAGGGCTTTGCATCATTAAAAGTCAGATAAAGCTTACTGTTTCTTAGCTGGACCTTCTCATCACTTATCAAAGATTATCTAGTGAGGCTGACATGATCCTGTTTCTTGATTGTCTCCACAGGCAGGTCGGCTGGCATCTGATGGTAATGGACCAGACTTTGCTGTTTTGTCCTTTGTGCTCTACTTAAAGAGAAGACTTATCTTTTCATCATACATCCTCACCTTCCCCGTGCTGTTCCTGAGTTTCCTCACCCTCCTCGTCTTCTGGTTACCCGCCGGCAGCACCGACAAGAGCGGACTAGGTAAGCAGCACAATGTTACTTATGGTTACAGCACTTACAAGAGCAGACTAGGTAAGCAGCACAATGTTACTTATGGTTACAGCACTTACAAGAGCAGACTAGGTAAGCAGCACAATGTTACTTCTGGCTGTAAATGCTACTTCTGGCTACAGCACTTACAAGAGCGGACTAGGTAAGCAGCACAATGTTACTTATGGTTACAGCACTTACAAGAGCGGACTAGGTAAGCAGCACAATGTTACTTATGGTTACAGCACTTACGAGAGCAGACTAGGTAAGCAGCACAATGTTACTTCTGGTTACAGCACTTACAAGAGCGGACTATGTAAGCAGCACAATGTTACTTCTGGTTACAGCACAGCACGGACTAGGTAAGCAGCACAATGTTACTTCTGGCTACAGCACTTACAAGAGCGGACTAGGTAAGCAGCACAATGTTACTTCTGGTTACAGCACAGCACGGACTAGGTAAGCAGCACAATGTTACTTCTGGTTACATCACTTGCATGAGCGGACGATGTAATCGTGTTTTATTTCTTAATGAAAATAACATTAGATCTATGTTAAATCTTAATGAAAATATCATTAGATCTATCCATATTTCCTATATAAAAGACTTAACCATATTTTTAAAAGAAAACAGCAATAGAATTGATAAGCTGTAACTTAAAACAATGGTATTATGTTTAACCTAGTATTTCTTGTTTCAGGTCTAACAATATTCGGCAGCCTCCTCCTGTTGTTACTTATCCTGGTGGAGGCCGCCCCGCCCACAGCATCAGGAGTCCCCCTCCTGGGTAAGTATTCCACATACAAACTGTATTGCCATTTAGGCCACTCAAAAAATACTGGTTTCTCATTACCGGAGCATCATAAAAATTGAGAACTTTTCTTTCTTTTTTTCAATATTATCTATATTCACTAAAAATAATTCGAATCATAATAACTTTTGCGGATCAATAGGCCTATATTCTTGAAGTCTAAATTTCCCTATGTATTTTGGCCCAAAGTAAAAGAAAAAATTTAAGAGAGATAAGAAATTCCCTCGTTATATTTTTCACTGAATGGGGATGAGAAATCACTTCTATTACATGTACTTTTTTTGAGTGGCCTAAGAACTTTCTTGGGGTTTATTATCTTTTACCAGAGTGCACCCACACCACTTAATCAACTTAGCCACATCTGCCATGAGATGCCTTTATCGTAACAAGAGCATAGATTAATAGATGACAATATGTCAATATCAGTTTTATGTAAGTTTCTAGTTTTAATTCATCGTTTCCATAATGCTTCAGTTGACTGCTAGGGGTATTGTTTCATGTTGTGAGATACTTCCTTGTTTAGAACCAGTACATTTTATACATTTGTACAAACTGTATTGCAGGTGTGTACTACTGCTTTAACATCGTGATCGTCATCATGTCCATCTTCCTGTCCTCCTTGGTGGCTAAGATCGGGGCGGCACAGAAGAAGGGGGCGCACCGCCAGGTGCCGCCTTGGTGCAAACTGGTAGGTACATAGACAAATGCCAACGCCCATTGATACCGTCTCTGCTGTATTTCACGAGTGGGGGCTGGGGCCATATCCCACGAAGCCGCAGGCTAAGTGAGATATGCCCAGCCCCCACTCGTGAAATATGGCAGAGAGGTATCAATCTAGTTGGCATTCGCATTTTTTTTTTTAATTTTAAGCCATTTAATGAAGAAAAGACAGCTTTTTCCTAGCCCATTGAATACGGCCACATTGTATTCAATGTGGGGCATTGAATACGGCCGTTCCCATAGTTAAGCATAGTAAATCTTGTATTCCAAAAAAAATAATTATAGGCTATACAAAGGGCATTGATTCAATGTATACTTTTTTATTGACAGGTGTTTTTCCGTGGCTTTGGAACTGTTCTTTTCCTGCGTAGCCGAGCGCCGCGCCCCTACACCAGCCACAAGGACAACGATGCCTCGACCACCGACGACGAACCCATCATAGCATCCCACAACCACACCCACAACCACCACACCTCCCACCACCACAGCTCCTCCAGCAACCCAGACAACACCACCACCACACCTGCAGCCCTCTCCATGCATGACTACTCCAGGGCGGTGCACAAGATGGAGACTCTGTACTCGTGTGCGGCCGAGTCTGAGCTGTGTGAGCAGATCAATAGGCAGCTGGGTGAGCTGGTCGAGCTGCTCCAGCTCTACATCAAGGGTAGGAGGCAGCTGGAGGAGTTAGAGAGCAGGAGGACGACCCTGGATATGGAGTGGGCCTATTTGGCTGAGATCCTGGATAAGATCTTCCTTGGGGTGTACATTATTGTGATTGCCCTGTCAATTGTTTTCTTCTTTCCCAGGTAATAAATTTGAAGGGTACTGTGGCCTATGAAAGCCTACTACATGGTTACAGATGTAATGTTATTGTGTGTGGGGAGGGGAGGGGGTAAATATGCGAATGATAACGCTTCATAGTTATAATTAGTATTCCTGTCGAATGACATATATCTCCTTTGTGTAACCATAATACATGTACATGATATGTAGGTTATGTACTCGGGTTGTAGATATAACTCTACTTTGTATTTCTAAGTTCTATTCCATTTTCATAAAGTTACTGATCTCTGTAGCCTGCTCTTTTTATTTCTTTTAATTTGTTTCAACTTCATACGTCATATTATTGTCGTGATTTCATGTAGGCCTAATTTGTGAAAATATATTTAGTACGATGGACTCATGTACTAATAGCTTATAAACATTCAAACAGTATCTTCCTACAAGTTAATCAAATTGTTGTTAGAGACCTATATGCATAGGTAAGAATATAAAAATAAAGTCGAGAGAAATGGGCGAAGGAAAGGTTGTGAGGGGGTGACCATGACTGATGAGGTTGGGTTAATGAATTACGTTTAGGGTCAATGAATGATTAGGTGAGTCTATACTAATCAGAAAGAATGTCTTTGGCGTTATGACAACAGTATGGGCGTTTTCATTGTGCTGGTAGTACCTGACAAATAATGGTTTTGGTGGATATTCTACTCACGTGGGCTCACTTAAGTAACACAGCTAAACCTGTAATACAAAGGAGGGGTTTGCTTCTCCCAGCTGGCTACTCAGCTGTAGGGGCAGGTTACAACTGCCTAGACTTGGGTCATGGATACAAGTAGATGTAACATAATATTAAATTTGAGGATTTGGGCGGGTACTTGTTGTAGCGTGTTTGGGCTGTGCTTTCTGCCTTCTGTACATCAGTATACATGTGGGGAGGGGAGGGGGTAAATATGCGAATGATAACGCTTCATAGTTATAATTAGTATTCCTGTCGAATGACATCCCAGTGAACAAAAATACGTTTTCTGACGTTTTTAAACATCATTTGGACTCCCATGAAATAGGGACTCCTCTCAAACTTAGCCACGTTCTGCCTTTCCTGGAGAAATTTGATTTCCTTATCTGCTTTTGCTCTAGGATTTTCTTTAGCCTAGGTCACACTGTGTCTGTTTTGACATTAAATGTCTTTGTTATTATACATAATAGTCCTTAGTTTTGATCTCAGTTTGATCTCTATAAGCTCCATCTGTTAGAAAACTACAGTAATCGAAGTAGAGGAGGATAGTCAGTCTATGGACTATATTTGTCACTACTTCTTCCATCAAGTATCGCCATCTCCTGAACATGAATAACTTGTGACCTATTGAGGTCCTAGTACTGGTCATCTGTAAGGGAGAGAGATAAGTCTACTCTAATGCCCAGATACCTATACTCTGTGGGTCAATCTAGGATGGTGTTGCCTATTTTGATGTCTAGTTCTCTAGCTCATGTTCTAGCTTGTTTACCTGTATACAAAATTGCTTGGGTCTTTTTAGCATTGCTAGTCAGGCCTTGTAGGTCACACCAGGTGACTATCCTGTACTATCCTGTTTATGTCTTCTTGAATGTTTTGATGTACCATCTCACTGTTTTTGTCCTTGGCCAAAAGGATGATGTTGAACATCACGGTATTGGTGTTTGTCACTAGAGATATAACTTGGCTAACATAAAGTATGAAAGGGAGGGGTCCAAGAATGGATGTCTGTGGGACTCCGAAGTTCGCCCTGTGCTGCTCTGATTTAACACCCTTGAGCAGGGGCGGATCCAGGATTTTGAAAAAGGGGGGGCGTGAAATAGGCAATGTACTGGGGGTATTGGAAATTGTCACATTAAAATATACAGAAAAATAGGGGGGGCGCACGCCGGGTCCGCCCCCCCCCCCCCCCTAAATCCGCCCCTGCTTGAGCATGGTGGTTTGGTGTCTTTTTGCCATGTCTCTGAAGATCCATTTCAACAGGAAGTTTTCAATACCTACTTCTTTTAGTTTCTTGAGAAGCGGGGTATGGTGATCCGAGTCAAGAGCTTTACTAAATCTATGTAGCAGGCACAAGTCATAGCCTGCAGCACGGGTTCCTTTTCAGCTTACAAATACATACTGCTGGGGAGATATTAGATTGTTAGTGTTTGCTATGTTGGTATGGTGCTTGTGAATGACCTTTTCCATGACTCTGTCTGGAACCGGGAGTAGGCCCACGGGTCTCCAGTTTGTGACCTTGATGAGCTTTTGGTATGGGTGCAACTGTTGCAGTTGACCACTGCTTAAGAAAATTGCCTTGGGATCTACTGTTGTTTAACAGTGCTACCATCTAGGGGGGGGGGGGGGGGGTTCTAGAGCATCATTCAGTGCTCCTTCAGTACTCTGGCCGAGACGTTGGGTATTCCTGATGACTTTGTGGTTTCTATGTCTTTTATAAGATTTTATATGTCCTTACTGGTTACCGTGGGCATGAATTTTTTGAAAATAATAGCATATATGTATCTAAATCCGGTCCGAGGTTCGCAATAAAATTGTTTATGTAATTGAAATAGAGGGTGACTCAGGGATTATGTTACAGCGTGATATTTTGTATAAGATAGTGATGATAAATGCACAAAATAACTATTTGGACGGATATTTTGGACAAAATTGGACTTTTTGAGGCAGGATGGACTTTAAATTCTGGAAGAAATCCACCATAATTGCTGGTCCAGCCCACCACATTGCTCTCGCATGATCCCTTTCGATACATATACGATAATAGATTGATGCCTAATTATTCTTATAATATGATGTATTCTATAAGTCACTAGAACAATTGCAGCAATGCAATATGTTTAGTTTTCATGAGCTGTTGCCTGGCTGCAAATTATCAGTCCATTCTGAGAAATGATTCTGATTTCATGGTTTATTCCTACTATGACAATCTATACAATCTATGATACTATTTATTGCATTGTAGCCAGATTGAATATATTTATTAATTTCCCTTATAACTTCTTATCTTCAGACTAATCAGAGAAGGCCCATATGGGATTAGCAGGTAATATCTGACAAAATCAGTGGCATCCTATTAGTATTATGGGCAGCATGCAGCAGGTACCCATGTGGTTGTTGGAGCTACCCATTCACAACATCCGGGGGCTCAGTACATACTTATAACCCAATGCAGCTCCTTAATTATTGTCCTCATAGACTTAACATAGGATTGGGAATGTCAACATCTACCCTGCTTTCCCCTCAACCCAGCAACCAAAAACTTGGAATATCGAGTTAATAATAATACTATCGAAATGTGTATATATCAAATGCATGTACATTTGGATGATAGTTTGATAGTAGTTGTACATTTCTCAGGAGGCATGTACATTGTATAGTCAACAACGGTTTATAAGTACTGTACTCAAGCTTATAACAGGAATATAACAACGAAATAATTAGGACAACGAATTTTAATAGTCTGTATGATACTCGCCCTAGATATTCTTGATTTAAACGAGGATGTACCTTAAATTATCAAGGCCATATCATATTGTAACAGATGTAAAGATGAGATCTGACTACATGTGTGTCCCTTGGGTATCTAATACTGTAGGTCTATAGACTATATCCATACGCATACATGATTGCAAGACCACGTTGTATGTGGTCAATGCTTATAGAAATAAACGTCCAAACAAACCAAATGTTCATTGTTGTCCATGTATACACTTTTGAATATAGTATTATGGAATGATATTACAAAAAAAAACAAAAAAAAAACTGATATACCAAAAGAACAGGTAATGTAGGTCTAGATGTATGTATGATATGCATTTACCCAGGCATCCCATTAAAGCAATTGAATGATTCAATTTATCCATACAATTATGACCAGAATTACCTAGGATGTCTGGATATTTGCAGAATTACCTGGGATATCTGGATAATTGTACATCAGAACTTCCTAGGATCATAAGGATATCTGGATAATTGCACATCAAGATTGCCTAGGATCCAAGGAAATTCTCATGGGTCATCCTTCAGGAAAATTTTCGACCCCTCCTGAGGGGGGGGGGATGCTATAGTTCAAAGGGGGGGGGGGTCGAAAATGTTTTGCCGCTTTCGACAAGGGGAGACATGTAACATTCTACACGCCTCTGAGCGAAATCTCACCACCCCCTTGTAATTATTCAATGAACACTTCCTAAGCCTATACAATCGTTTTCAGGGATTTCTTTTTTTACAAATGTGTATGTGTGGAGGGCTATAGATTAGTACAGGTATTAATCCCCAGGGGGAGTGCAGTACCTCCCCACCAGTGACGCCGTGAGGTCACTGCAGGCCTTCCCCTTCTACCCCCTGGCATTTTGCAATTTGCAAAACTCTAATTGCTTGCAGCCCATGCCCGACCAGTTAAAAGTAAATTACACTATTTTGACCTGACAATTTGAAATTTGCAAAACTCAAATTACAGCACAGTGCCGATCAGTCAAAAGTAAATCGCAATTTGGCAGTTTACAATTTGGCAATTTGCAACCTGGCAATTTGCAATTCGCAAAACTGTAATTGCAGCCTTTAAGGGCCGCACAGTGCACTCTGTGGCCCATAAAGATTCCAAGATAATTGCAGCACAGAGGCTTACTATGGGAATGTACAGTAGACGAAACGTGCAGTGCAGATTGTCCATGGGCTGTCAGAATAATGTGAGCTTTTGTAAGGCATACTTTGGACATCTTTTTCAGGGGGTTATGATCGGTCTGCATTTTGTGCTTTTTGAATGAGCACACTGTTCAATTTTCAGTTGATTTTAAGGGAATGAATGTTGTTCTAGACAGCTGGGTGCTCGCCCCTGATAACACGTCATAAAAGAGTCAACAATCCTAAAGCTGATAAAGCACATAATATTATCAGAATTACTCAAAGCTGATCAATCATGTATAACCATGCACCATCAGCAAACAAGTCCACGGCACGACCAACTCACCAGTAGTCCCAGGCTACCTAGGACATGGACCTTGACACACAGAGCGTCTGTGGTAACCAGGAGACTGAGACAATCAGAGATAAGGAGCCCAGTGTAGGTTATTATAGCAGGTTGGTGTAAGAGCTGGATAAGATACGCCGCTGCTATGCCCTGGACTGGGAAGCACTCCGGCTGAAATGCACATCATCCACTCTTAGTGGATGCACTTTGATTGAGATCTGCTGAAACCTAAAGCTATCCAGCGGTCATCAAATAACAATGGCTTTGGTGGATGTTCATTAAAGTCAATTTGTCGATTCAATTTTCATTTTTATGTTGAATTCATTACTACGATTTAATTAATTACAATTAACGTTGCTTCTTTTTACTATGTCCTTACCTTCTCAGAGGGCTCCCTCCCTTTGATCCTTTGAGAAACTTTCCCAAGTGTTGTATTACTTTCGTGTGGGCAACACTTCAAGGACTTCAGCTGATGAGGGATCTCTAGAATGGCTGATACCCTTCTAGGAGCTTGTTGGAGTGGTTACGGCTACGTTATCTAATGCACATCAATCTAAATAGGCGTTATACTATTGAGGGCAAAGAGTCCGAGCAACGAATAATTATAACGTGCTCTTTGGTGAGATCCGCCTGTATGCACAGTGGGAATTCAATCATTTAGCCCTTTAAGGACGGATGTCACTAAAAGATGACATTTGTCGTCATAATGCACTAATGCAACCCCGGCGACGAACTCACCACTGCTGCATCGAAGCATCATGCTGACCCTGTGGGAGTGTCTGAACCCCGTAAGGTCGGCATGATGCTTGAATGCAGCACTGGCGAGTTACTAGCCAGGGCTGCATTCATGCATATGACGACCAATGGCATGATGCATTAAGGTATCATGATTGACGTCCTGAAATCATTTAGCCCTTAAAGGACGGATGTTACTAAAAGATGACGTCATGATGTACCAATGCAGCCCCGGCGAGGGACTTGCCAGTGCTGCATCATGCCGACCTTTTGGGAGTGTCTGAATCCCATAAGGTCGACATGATACAGCACTGGCGAGTTACTCGCCAGGGCTGCATTCATGCATCATGACGACCAATGACATGATGCATTAAAGGGGTACGATGCTCTTTACTTCCCACCAATAGATTTACCCATGGTTACAGCAGCTAATTCTCACATGTATTTACTGTATAAAAGTGAAAAGAAAACAGGACCTTGCGGTTGAAATAACCAGGGTAGGGCATTGGCTCACTAGTCACATGTGTGAGATTATTGAAATGAATATAACTTAAAGATTCATGATCTAAACAAGTAGTTCTAACCTTGATTTCTGTTCAATCACATACTATATATCAATACTTTCAATAAAAAATATAGATGGATTATATTTATGGGAAATTGTAAATATTTTTAACCTCAAACTCCAATGATGACAGGGACAAAATGCATTTCCTTTAGATGTCATTCAAAATTAAGAAAAAAGATCCTACCAATATATCCTCTCTATATTAGAAATCTGGAACAACTACACGCTTGGGCACAACATGAAAAAATAAAAATGGCAAGTAGCGGCACTTGTTTTTCCACAAAAAAATGTTATCCAAAGTAGGGATTTTTCTGAGAAAGGGGTAAGTTTAAGGGGTTGATTCAAATGATAAATCCTTTTCTGGAAAGGAATTACCTTACTTTATCCAAGGTTTATAATGACTACAATGCACAGATTCATCCATATATACAATAACATGTTCCTAATCAACAAAATATCATTCTAGGTATTTCATTAAAGGTGGTCCATGAATTATATGTAGTATAATCGATTTGTCTAGGTGCTTTTTTATTCATAAATGGTATCATAGGTGATATTCTATCAGATATAGGTCATACCAAACATCTGTTAATGAGCATATAGATTTACTCACCAAAGTTAATTCATACTGCTGGGCTTGTCCTTTATGGGATTCAATGATAAGTAAACATGACTACAACCATTACGATCTGGATATGTACATTTTGTTTTATTTACATTATATTACAGGTTTCTGGATAACATAGCTGCCTTCTTATTATACAATAGCTCTTTGGCTTTCGGACTATATAACATTGTAGTGGCAAACAACCAATAGTATTTTGATATTACTATAACTATAGTCCACTTGGATGGTGTTTCTCCTCAGTGACGTCACCATACCGTTGTCATGACAGCAGTAATAAGGTACAGTCACACAACGAGCAGGCGTTAGTCAGGATGTTCTTCAGTATGTCACAATCTGAAAAGGAACGGACAGATGGGAGTATATTAGGAGAAATGTGTGAGTAGTAGATGACAAAAGTCTTCCTAAAGGTTCAATGTTATCGTGTGAATAGGCTATGATAGAGCTACATGTGAGTAAACCACAGCTATAGCTCTGTATATGCACTATATTTGCGACAGTCAAAGCTGACCACGAGTCGCAGACGAGTGTACTCAGCAGTGACTAATCCAATATAATGTATACAGAGCTATAGCGTGGTTTAACTAACTTATGCCATACCTTTTTTACATCATATACGGTCAGGGAATATATTTTATTTTACCGGCCAAGTGCGATATAAATATATATAATACATATAAGAGTTACTCATCGTTCATATAAGCTATTATTACATGGAGCTTAGACCCGTATAGATGGCTACTGGTAGATGCAAATGTTACTTGATAAGAACTTATTTTATCCCTTTATAACAGATGGTACACAATGTATTCCGCAGAGTGTACTATAGATAGAACTGACCTGGTTGTTTGTTAATGGCGACAGCCCCACAGCCGTCACACACCCTGTATGGTATGTCCTGACACAGCACCAGGCTCTGACTGCAGCGTCCTGCAACATGGACATGGGTATTGTATTACTGTGACACACCCTGTATGTCCTGACACAACATGGACATGGATATTGTATTACTGTGACACACCTTGTATGGTATGTCCTGACACAACATGGACAGAGATATTGTATTACTGTGACACACCTTGTACGGTATGTCCTGACACAACATGGACATGGGTATTGTATTACTGTGACGCACCTTGTACGGTATGTCCTGACACAACATGGACATGGATATTGTATTACTGTGACGCACCTTGTACGGTATGTCCTGACACAACATGGACATGGATATTGTATTACTGTGACACACCTTGTACGGTATGTCCTGACACAACATGGACAGAGATATTGTATTACTGTGACGCACCTTGTACGGTATGTCCTGACACAACATGGACATGGATATTGTATTACTGTGACACACCTTGTACGGTATGTCCTGACACAACATGGACATGGATATTGTATTACTGTGACGCACCTTGTACGGTATGTCCTGACACAACATGGACATGGATATTGTATTAAACTGATTAGAAACTGAAACTTACCAAAGCTGTGTCCATTAGGGCAGGATCCATTTTGTAACCGCTCCAGAGGCACATGTGACAATTGTTAAGGTGATATACAAACGTGTTTTTTTGTAATGTAAGCCATTACCTATTTAACCACATAATGTGTACATGTATTGATATTGCCAGTGCATTGCATTACCAATATCAATTGTAAATATAACATGTTTATATATACACACACATGTATGTAAAGGATATCTTGTTCACAGATGATGCAGGTCTCTGTGGGAACGGTCCCCAGATGCTGGATGACGTCACGGGCCGCCATCTTGTCCTCCTCCTCCCCCGCGTGTTCACTCACCCATGACGCCAGCAGCCACCCTGACAACCGCGCTGAGAGAACAAGTTACATCATAGATATATATTCTTTATATCCTTGGTTACATGTATATATCATTTTTAAACAAGGGTCAATATTCCAGCATAAATGCTTAAGCTGGTAACTAGGCATGGGACTGAGTTTTGAAGAATTATATAAGATGGGGTCACTCCATAGACAGAGCTGCAAATACCCATTGTAATAAGCCCCCCATGGCTGTTTTTTACAGACTACTGGCCCACCTGAATGGCCTCTACAAAGGCTTCTATCACCCCTATGCCTCCACATTTACCTATGCCTCCACATTCTCCACAGGTGTGAAGTGCTCCATTTGACATAAAGGTGTGAAAACAGTAACAAAATTGGAGGAACAAATAAAAGAATCTGGCGGGGGGGGGGGGGGGATCTGAAAAGGGGGCGGGCGCTTATTAGGGGGAGGGCGCTTATTACCGGGTACATCGAATACAGTATGCTTGTTTCTTAATGAATGACTCGTGTGTGACACGTACCAGAGTTAGACACCAGGGTAGCGGTGAGTAGCTGTGCCTTGATGCTGTGTAAGTTCCTGGTAGCCGTGTGAGACAGGATCAGGTCCGACGCCTTGGGGATCAGGGCCTCCAACTCCTCCTGTCAACAACACACACGACAAAGACAATGAACAGGGATGAAAGTGGCCCATCTAAAAAAAAAATTGAAATTTTCAAACTGAGGTCCCTAAATAAAGATTCTCTATAGTTAAGTACTTGTGTTCACGACATAAAACAACTTGAGATCAGGGGAAAAACTTTGTGGGTTTTTTTAATTCTTTATTCATCCTAGGACAGAGTACCTCCTTTCTTAGAAGAGTCTTGCTTTCTATCGAACCTAATTTGATGGTGTAGAATAAACGGGTAAATATGATGGAACCGCTTTCAAATCACACGTTTTGTTATTTCAAAGAGATGACCTTATACACGTCTTTGGTGATGATTTGACATTCATTCAAACCGTCATTAAGGCGATCATGTTATTAAAACTATCACTTACCTTTCTCTCCTTCTTTTCCTTAATGAATGAATGCTCCAAGTAAAGTAGAAACCTGTGAAGATTTACGATTATAGTTGGAATATAGATCTAAGTCATACAAGCCCATGTATTCCAGGATATGGATATATATACTGTGATGTGAATATAAAATTGATGGAGGGAAACTGCTCTCATGGATAATTTCTTACAAAACTATTTCTATTATTTTTGCTTCCATGCTGTATTCTCTTAGTAACTGGAAGTATGCTTCGTAGTGTATATACAATGTAGTACATGTATATACGGGTATATAGTATATAGCAGTGACGGTTACCAAATAGCCAGGCATTTTAACATCCAAATTCCTTCAATACCAATTCCTTTTACGGTTATAACTACTGATATGAAACTAGGGCACCAACCTGAGTAGTTTCATGTAGAATAGTGACAGGCTGTCCCACCCCTCTACGTCTTTAACCAGCAAGTCGAGGATATCGGGGAAAGCGCTTGTACTCCGGTATACCTGAACCAAATGTATTCATATAACCATCATTTCATCAAAGTAGGCTTAGACCATAGAGATGTATATCCTTGCTTAGACACCTCATGTTTTTGATAACACAAGGAGAGGGAATAAGACAGGCAGATATATTTGAGTTACATGTTCATCCACTGAATGGTTTATAGGCCTTTACCATATTATCATAATGAGCACACCCCAGTGCCATTTGACTAATTATATACTGCAATGGATAGTTTATACATATATATGTTCAATGGGTACCTGTCGGGTGTATACGAGTACGTCTGTATACTCGGTGAGCGGGGCGGTGGCAGGAGCCGTCAGGAGGAGGTTGGTCGCCTCATCCGGGGTGATCCGACTCATGATGTCAAACTGAGTAAATACAATGTAGTCAATACTTAAATTAAATAATAAAGCTTTGCGAGTGAACCCTTTGTGAACATACATGTACACTTTAATTACAGATGTTTAAGAGTGTGGCTATGAGAAAAGGTACCAGTATATATAAGACAATACCAATATAAGTATCCAGGCCCTGATTAAAGTAGAACCCAAACTAAAGGACTTTTATTCTCGTAAAACAATTCAGGTCATTACTCACCTTTAGTGGTTTTCTTATCTCCAGATGGCAGTAGTTCCAGCCAGGACTGGAAATTGAACACGCACAAAAAAAATGAAGTTCCTTGAAAATATCTTTTAAACAAAAATTGAGCCATATGATAAATAATCAAAAAGACCATAGGCAACAACTTGAGACAAAAGAATCCACAAATACAGGAATCTGAAGCAGCTGGGACTTTGTCAGCGTCAGTGGGTGGAGAAACCTACCTACTGAGGACGCACACAAACACTTTGTTCCGCGTCCAACAGAAACCGTGGTTCTTCCAGGGGAACATGGTCCCACTCAGCTCCCGTGGGGGCTCCACCCGCGACCCCAGCGTCAGACTCACACCTAGCGGGGACGGAGAAACAGATGGATTTATAAATGTCAGTTTTGAATTTCAATATATCATTCTTACTTCGACCAACGACGCTCAAGTTACAAATACAGCTGGGGTCATAATATCTAATTTGTATTTGTACTCTTTTTATAACTTAATATTGGTGGAACACGAATGGCGTGGTATATATAGGCTAAAAAGAGGTACTATCATTATTTACAATAATTGAGATACAATAAAATTGGGGAAATATCCCTCCCCCTCCCCGCCAATGGCTCCTTCTTATATTTTCTATTAAAAAAAGAACATAAATATCTATCCAGTAACTATAATTATATCATGTAAAAAGACTCACTATTGCTGTCACTGACAGCGACCTTCACCATGATGACGAGGTCATCAGCCGTGCTCACCCACACATCGTCATCCAGGAGCTTCACCTCTGAGGATGAGAGCACAAAAAGTGTTATGAGTCAGAATTTCAAAAAATGTACTAAACGTGATCGAAATGAGAATTCACAAAACTCAATTGATCTTAATATAACTTTATTACCTTGGAAGACCAACATTTTGGGTCCCTAAAACCACTCAGGGGAAAGCTTAACTCCCAGGGGGTCAGTTTTTATCGCCGGTCTAACAGAACCTGGAGTTTTTGTTACGGAGTTCTATGCATATTTTGAGGAAAAGCTTAGAACTGCCCAAATATATGTTGTTATACTTGATAATGAGTATTATTTGTATATCCTTTGCTATATTTTGTATTTTATCAATTGCCCAATAAAAGTACAGTATATAAAACAAGAGAAGCCGCTTTTACGTTCACATCTACATCGAAATACACTGGGTTTTAGGGACTTTTTCTCATAATTCAAATTATCAATTGATTGTACCAATTTGATCATACCAAAATAGATTCACCATCTTGGCTGACAACTTGTTGCCTACATTGAGATAAAGACAAGTTTCTTACCACTTATGGAAACGGTAGGGCTAACTGCAATATGCGTCTCCTGCCCGAGATTAAACTTGCCGTCCGCTGTCATGGTCACCATCATAGCGAACAGATAGGGGCCTTTCCCAAAGTACAGGATCTTTTTCTATGATAGACAACATAATTGATACAGAACAGTTGCCACAAAGGTACTTGCTACATACATATAGATTTTTTATATTTGAGATTTTATTGATAAGCCAGCAATTCTATATCTAAAAAACGATTCCACAATACTTCATTAAGTCTATGTATATGTTTTGCAGAGGTTGCTATTTCACACACAAAGTCTGCCTGTTCCAGAGCTTATTGGAAGTTCCCAGTGTTATTCTCTCTTGGTGAAATCTATTTCATTCTCAATTCTCTCAAGATAATTTACTGGTTTGAAAAGGAAGGGAGGTGTCCATCAGGCTGTGTCTCACGACCTTGGGCCAATGTTTTTGTCTCTGACCGGGTGCCAGCTCTGACCGGGTGCCAGCTCTGACCGGCCTGAATAAAAACGGGTTATTTAGGGCAGATGTTGATAAAAATGGGCAACTAATGATTAGTTTAAATAGTTATAACATCCATTAACCTTTTCAGCCAAATTCTATCTCCATCTGCCCTAAATAACCCGATTTTATTCAGGCCGGTCAGAGCTGGCACCCGGTCAGAGCTGGCACCCAGTCAGAGCTGGCACCCGGTCAGAGATAAAAACATTGGCCCAAGGTCGTGAGACACAGCCATCAATAGAACAAAGTAATTTACCCCCATTAATACTCTCCTTTTCTTTCAAATCTGTACAATAGCTGGGAGAATCGAGATTGAAATAGACTTCACAAAGAGAGAAAACCAGTGGTACAAGTAGGTGTGAGATTGCGAGAGTGGCCGTGTGAACTGCAACCATAAGAGTGTAAGAAAAGTCGTTCGGCAGTATCAGAATTATACAGGTTCACGGTACAGTTAGAGGATATCTCTGTGTTGTAGCTATACCTTAGTGTCCCAGGTGATGGCGTGTATGGGGATGTTGTCCTGGTCACTCCAGGCCTCGCCTGGCTCCTCGCCCCCGGTCAGGTCCTGACCCCCGGGGAGCCACTTCAGCCCCAGCAGGCGCACGACCCCGTCCATGTACCCCACCGCTATCATACCTACAAGGTGCACAACACTGCCGGTATGAGCATCTACCTAGGTCACATTGCTGACAAAAAGTAGGAAGTTTTTGGACTTTAGTCCATTTTCTGTAGGAAATTAACATAATTTGGTAAAGAAATTCCAGCCAAGAAGTAGGAATTCTTGGTTTAATTTGATACCAAACATGCCTGTATAGCGCGTGGCTTACACAAGGGTTTTTAGAAGTATACTACAGTATTACGGTGGCCAAAACCAGAACCCCTGATCGGATTTTAGGATTCCCACAAGTTACTGGTGTGGCTTGTACCAGGGTCCGGCTTCTACACGAGACTTTGTGGTAGTCAGTTTTAACCTTTCGATAATGGGTCTACATTACGTTTTCCTCATTCAACTTTCTTTGGATATCAAAATTTTTCCATAATTTACTTCTGTCTGTCATAATTTGGAGGATAATAAAATATTTATTTCCTACTGACCTGGGTTGCCATCGTTGAAGTGACACCAGTGGATGGCCTTGGGACAGGAGGTGTGGAGGTCCACTAACTCTGAGAAGGTGGTGCCTTCACTGGGGGAGCAGAGCAACACGTGAGGACGGAAGTCAATTACAGTATGTATGGTAGTATCAGACTATTGTTAAAGGAAACTCACGAAAATTACATGTAAGCGTACGAAAATTGCATGTACGCCACATATATTTTAATTTGTATTTATACACATGCATTTATGTATATATTTAGCATATTTGTATGAATAAAAATACCCCCTAATAAATTATTACAAGTGTGGTGGTTCGTGTTTAGCCCTTTTTAGATTAAAGAACAACAAGGAACGGCAGTTTCCAGGTGCGAGAGTATATATTTGTTTATGTGTTAGATAGACTACACCTGTACCTTGGTATGCCTCATAACCACTGCCCCACAAGGTCGAGACGAGGTGTTATACACCGAGTCGATGACCAGTGGGCAGTGGTTATAAGGCATACCAAGGTACAGGTGTCGTCTATCTGACTTAACCCTCGGGTATGCGAAATAACCAAGGTGCGAATCCTTTGTCTTAGCCTTCCCCCGTGGGTTAATACAAGAATAAACCACAGGTATGTTATACCATCTGTCCGCACAATAGGACTGTGTGAAGTATCATGAGTCGAGTCAGAACTGACTGCCCGCTGCGGGTCGTCAACACTTGTTATATAGCCTGCACTTAGGTCACGTGTGCAGGTGTGGGTCGGCCACTCACCTGTGGATGACACACGGAAACCAAGAGAGGATCCGAATCCTCTCCCGGGAACTGTGTGTACCAATCCCAGGTGCAGGGACCGAGCCGGCTAACTAGGAAACGCTCCATGTGGAGTGAACACATAATATAGTACCCCTACACAAGTAAACATTTACCGGTACATGTATTATAGAAATAGGTTCCTATTTTGTTAGTCACCCGCATCCTACATTAACAGTACTTACTCTGATGTAACTGGAAGTTTCACTTTCCAAATACCAAGATGGCCACTCTTATAAGTCGTTGCTAGGAAACAGAATGGAGAGTTGTTGTCTGCTTCGGTCTTTTGTCGCTTTGGTGGCGGCTCGCCTGTGGTTCCTTCAAATGTTTTTGACCACGATACACCTGTACCAAGGCAAGGGAATATAGGTGATATTATTTTTTTAATGGTACCATGACAGGTGTTATATTCTTTGATGATAATAGTAGATCTTTCATTTAGATACAACACACAGCATGGTGATAATTCTGTAGACGGAGCAACGAGTAATTTTTGGTCCGGCATGAGAAAAGTTTCCCTTTTCTACCTTTGACAAAAGATGACAAAATCGTGCTCACCAACTGCTGCCAAAAGATAGGTACGCTCTTTAAGTCGGACGATTTTACTTTTCTCGATTTTGTCGTTTTGTTTAATTCTCTCCTCTGCTGGTCGGAAGCCTTCGTCTTTCATCAACTGTTGAAACTTGTGAGAAATCTTGACGACCTGAAATAAGAATTACATTTTCTCCAGTTACAATCCCATTGGGTAATCAGGAATTCTTGAAATTTTGGACAGTCATCGTTTACATTGCCAGTGTGTAGAGCAATTATTAAAGTTTGGGGGGGCGGGGCAGACCATCAGGCACCCATCCGATAACATTCACAATTCACTATGGAGTATTTCCTACACTGCTATAATAAATATGCTATGCTTCTAGGGGTTGAAATACAAAAGAATCTGTTCTCACCTCCGTCCATTTACGGCCTGTACTGTGTCGGCTGTGGATACTCACACGGTGGTCGCCTGTCAGTGTGGCCAACACCCGTCTGTGTCAAATACAATCATCTTTATTTTACATGTTGTTTGTACCAATATACACACATATACATGTAGGATCTAGACATTCCTATTACATGTACAATAACAGAACGACCCTACCTACCTATGACATATTGACATTAATAGATCAACTGTAAAAAGATGTCAACATGAATTCAATAATATATATACATCAACATATGCTTTCTGCTTTATCTTTGTAAAAATCTCATATATATTCCCACAATTTGATAGTTACAACTGACATAAATATTTGTGAGATAGTCTTTATATTTTTAAACACGATTCCTGAAATTTGAAAGAACTCGAGGTCCCTGGTATAACCAGATATAGACTAACCTGCCCACCGGGTCTGCTCCGAGTGGTGACCACTCGGCACGCACAAACCCCCGGTTAGACTGGAGGCTCTCCACCGCCGGACTTAGTGTGCGGTTCAACATGATCTCAAAGAAGTCACCTGGCAAACAAAGCATATCAGATATAAAGCAACCGTATTATTCCCTCTGACTAGTAATATTCACTTGTAATTCAGAGTGCAAACACTGAAACAGTATCGGTACTCATTGTGATGACGGTGTTCAATGTTTATCTTGGGACGTCCACATATAGTGATATACCAGTACCAGTAATACTAGGTAGGCCTATGCTTTTAAAGTACTATAAGTAAGGTATAACTTACCAACAATTTCGCCTGACTCAATGATATCCTGTTGCACGGTGTCCCGGTCGATGCCGACATCAAACTCGTTCACTTCTGTGTTTGGTTCGATCTTGGTGATGTGCATCACCATCTCGGACAACGGCATTGTTGGTGCAGTGCGCAGCGACTGAAAACAGACACAAGGTTAAAAATCAGAGGGCCCATGCATGCCTTGCAGACCTATACCTAAGACTGAGTTTCTTTCTTGATGCAAATAGTAAAGCAGACATGAGTGTATATCGATAATACATTTATAGTTATATTACTTACATTTATAATACCACCTCACTACCTAGTCTCCTAGACCTACCGGGTACCTACTGCTCCCTATATAATTTGAGGGTGCAGAGACTGAGACTGAGTGAGAGTCGCTGCACGTCCCCTAACTTTGAGACCCACCCCTACCACTTTTGATTATAGTATTAATTGATATGTTGTTTAATATACCATACCCAGTACGTGTGTCGTTCGGCAGTGGGTAGCCATTTTAGACCTAGGGCCAAAAAAAAAGAAGTTGTGTTCAGGTATCCCTAGCGACCCTATTTTTTTGGCCCTACCCAATTTTTTATTTTTTTTTTTGGAAGGCATTTTTCTACAAAAAAAAACATTTTTTTGACTGAAATTTTTTTTGACTGAAAATTATACGAAAATGGGAGGAATTTTGTCTCGAAATCCCTAAAAGAATTTGGTAAAAAAAAAAAAAAATCGACCTACCTACCCTATTTCTTTTGGGCCATGTTACCTGAACACAACGTGTTGTTTTTTTTGGCCTAGCCCCCCCCCCCCCGGGACCTGTCGGAATCAAGCGATCATTTGTTTGTGGATCCTTCAACTTCAACTACTACCGTAAAACCTCGCGTATAGGCCACGGCTTGTACGCGAATCAGATCGCTAGTGCGGCTTATAGGATCGGCACAGAGTCAGGATGCGGCTTATACGTGAGTTTTTGCTCCTATAGTACAGCATAAAAGTCACCAGAATCAGATCGCTGGTGCGGCTTATAGGATCGACCCAAAGTCGGGGTGCGGCTTAAACGCGAGTTAGGCTTATACGCGAGGTTTTAGGGAAAACATACTGATCATTTTTTAACAACAGGAGGGGCTGGTGGTTTTTGCGCAGAGTGTGCGAAATTTTTGACACCTCCCAGGTGAAGGCAGCATTCTGGGCTATAGTAAATGTCCTCCTAATATATAGCGTTTTATTATATTTAAATGGGGTTCCAAACTTGATGCGTCATCTGCTACTCTATGGGGTTAACTGGTCAGAGGTAGGCCTTCCGCCCAAGAATAACGCAAGGTTAGTGAGATCCAGTTTATTATGTTGTTGTTGATGTTATAGTGTACACAGAGCAATTTCACAGGCAATATCCCAATCACAGCATTCTTCATATATATATAACGATATGTATCTCGTTAGGGGTTGGTTTGCTCCAGGGCTTGCACCGATAATCATATGAGACGGCCTTAAATAGGCAAAGTATTCATATAAATATCTAGCAGGATCCTCCTATGTGAATCCGGTGATACTAGTCAATGTCCATTAGACCAATAAGCATCATACATATTCACCACTATACCATAGTTGTTCATTGCAGCTATGTATCAACGTGATCTATCAATAACATGTACACTCCTCCATCATATCTATTGATGTCATACTCTGATATTTAGAGAACTCCAGGTGCAACTTATTCAACAATCATAAGGCAAACTCTACAGCTCCAGTGATATACAAATTCCAATCCTCCAAGTTGATATAACCAACTACCGTAAATTCTCGCGTAGAAGCCGCGGCTTGTACGCGAGTCAGACTCAGCTTCCTTTTGATACCAAACATGCCTATATAGGGTGCGGCTTATACGAGAGTTTTTATTTGTATACTACAGTGCCAAAATCGCAATATTCAGACCCCCTCTGTGGCTTATATAATTTGTCAAAGTTAGGGGTGCGGCTTATACGCGAGTTAGGCTTATACGCGAGAATTTACGGTAGTTTAGATACTATCTCCACACACATACTCCTCAGGAGTTACACAATGACATCTGGTCTTCTCGATCGTACTCCCCCAAACGCTCACTGGTAACTGACTACTCCTTCCCCTATCTCAGCTTATATTCTCTATTTCTTATTTCAGGTCTCGTCGATCGATGGCTAGGCGACCATCGTCCATGGCCATGCCATGCCCAAGACGTGGTTACCAGCCTCCGCCGCCTGCCTGCCCCTGGCGCTGCGTCTCCCTGGCTCCGGTGTCGCTATTGGCTGTGGTTACGCCTGACGCTCAGCACCAACTCTATGTGCTACTACCTGCCCCCGCGGCCTTGGACGCCTAGCTCCGCGTCCCTTTCTACCATTTGAGTCTATCTTCTGACCTGGATTTATCCCGCTGTTATCTTCCCTACCAGCTGCTTCAGCCCGGATCTTATCCTATGTGTTGCGCCCTGTTTGGGTTCTATGCCCTGGCCGCACCATGAATATATTCAATCGTTAGTCCAGCGAACTCTGACTCTTATTGTAGCCAAGCCGCTTATTTTCGGACATTATGATTTCATTTATATATATATCATATTCATTTCTGCTTGCGTAGCCTGTGTACCAAATCTATTCGATTCTCACATGATCCTGTGCAGTGGAACAATATCTCCTTTCTTCCTTATATTGGTCCTTCTGGACTGTGCTATTGTATATACAGTTTCCCATTATCTACTTAGTCTATCTATCTATAATCATACATACGTGTATATATTTACTGTCCTCCCCCTTCCCCTACATGCTATACCATGTGTAACTTTTAACCAATAAATGTGCCTTTTAAGCGTTTTTGCTCTTCCGTTGTTTTCCACTATAACCCAATTCCAGCAGAGGATCAGCTGCTGCGAGTCCCTGCGACTACGTCCTCGCATGGGACGAGCGGCCTGCGACTAAATTCGCAGAAATCTAAAAGATTCGATTTTATGAGTGTATTCGCAGCTCGCTGTCGTACAACAACATTCGCAGCAAATTTGCGGCAGTGGATCACCGGCTTATAGTAACACACAGGATTCTGGCTCAAAACAGGTTACATCCCCCCCCCAAGAGAGGTTTGACATTTTTACATCCCCCCCCCACCCAAGAGGGATGGACATTTTTTGCCCCCCCCCCCGGTTGTTAAAAAATGATCACTTCCTAAATAAAATGTAGGTACATAATTAACATATAGCCTTATATATTAAAGACTGTACACATGGACACTGCCAGCGAGTCCGAGCTGGGTAGTAGCGCCGTGTGTATGGCTAAGTAAACATATAAACACTGTCTGTCTTGCCAACTCTTGGTTAGGGAGTGCGCATTTTTTAACAACAGGGGGGGTGGTGGTGAGATTTCGCGCGGAGTATGTGAAATTTTTTCACCCCCCCCCCTAGAGGAGTCGAAATTTTTTACCCCCCCCCCCCCCCTGGCAGGCCGAAAATTGCCCGCGTTCGCGCCCCTTTGTAGCATAGTAACGCGCGGGCTTTTTCCCTCAAAACTGGTTGAATTTTTTCCACCCCCCCCCCCCCAAGAGGGGTCTAAATTTGTTACCCCCCCCCCGGTCAAGGGGTCCAAATTTTCTACCCCCCCCCAAATCCACCACCCCCCCCCCCCTGTTGTTAAAAAATGAGCACTCCCTTAAACTTTGTAGATCTACCGTAAATTCCCGCGGGTAGTACGCGAACCAAACACAGCTTTCATTTGATACCAAACATGCCTATAAAGGGTGCGGGTTATACGAGGGTTTTTATTATTATAGAACAGTACTAAAATATGAATTTTCAGATCCAGAAACGGGTTATAGGATTCTCCTAAGTTGGGGTGCGGGTTATACGCGAGATGCGGGTTATACGCGGGAATTTACGGTACTGGCTGCAGGTAATCATAGTTGTCGACCTAGACCTAGGCACGTTCAACTAGCTACCGGTACCGCCTACAACCACAGACACTACGTCTTTAGATACAGCTGTGTGGCAAGGCGTCTTAGTACGGCCTAGAGGCGGGAGCCGAGGTTGAAAGCGTAAGGCCAACGCAAACGGAGTGTTTGGATCAGATGTCTCGATCAGTAGGCCTAACCAAGGAAAAGCACTGTTTGCGGGACATCCCACTGATCGGATCAAGACATCTGATCGAAACATTCCGTTTGCGGTGGCCTTTAGAGTTAGGGGCCATTCAAATATTACGTAACACAATTTTGGCCACTTTTTGACCCCCTCTCCCCCCTTGTAACACACTGTAACAAAATGCCAGACCCCCCCTCCATAATTACGTAACACAGGCCTGTACCCCCCCCCCCCCATCATTTCATGAGTTGTATTCTCAGGCCTATGTCTGACAGCAGGCCTATGTGTATTACTTTGTTCTCTTTGTTATTTCTCAACCTTTAAATTTTTGTTATTTCAATGAACATAATTATGCCATGCTCATGTCCCCCCCCCCCCCCAAATGCACTAGCAAAGCCAGTAGGTTGAATCAAACTAGGATGATAAGACACAACACAGACACTAAGGGAGTGTTCATTTATTATTTACAGGGGGGGTGGTGAGATTTCACGCAGAGATGCGAAAATCTTTTATCCCCCCCCCCCCCCCACTGGACAGTGCATGGAAGATTGTGTGCCCCCCTCGCCCCTCAAAATTTTTTTGCCCCCTTCTTTGAACTATAGTAACATTCTAGCTTTTTGGCTAAAAAGGGGCGTAATGTTTATCCCCCCCCCCTCAAGGGGGTCAGACTTTTGTACGCTCAGGTCTGAAATTTTTACGCTACCTCCCCAAGTAACTGATAAATGAACCACAGACCACAGGTTCAGGGTATAGATTTCTTCAAAGTCTGAAACCAGGTGGGGTGGTTGGTGGATTGGGGGGGGGGGGGGGGGGGGGGGGGGTGGTTGGTGGATTTGGGGGGGGGGGGGGGGGGGGTGGTTGGTGGATTTGGGGGGGGGGGGACCAAACAAGTTTGGACCCCTTGAATGGGGGGGAAAATGTTTTCAGCGGAAAAGGCTGCACGTTACTATAGCTCAAAGTCGCCGCGCTCAAATTCAACCTGCCTGGAGGGAGGGACTGAACAATTTTCAACCCCTCTTGTGGGGGGGACCAAAGAAATTTCGACCTGCTCGCACGACAATCCAACCCCCCCCCCCCCCCCGTTAAAAAATGACAATTCCCTTAGGGAGTGATCATTTATTATCAACAGGGGGGGGGTGGTGGGTTTGGGGGGGGGCAAAAAAATTTGGACCCCTTGACCGGGGGGGGGCAAACAAATTTGGACCCCTCTTGGGGGGGGGGGGCAAAAAAATTTAACCTGTTTTGAGCCAAAAAGCCCGCGCGTTACTATGCTTCAAAGGGCCCGCGCGCGAGCCGATTTTCGACCCTAAGGGGGGGGGGTAAAAAATGTTGACCCCTTGACCGGGGGGGGGGTAAAAAATTTCGCACGCTCCGCGCGGAAACCCACCACCCCCCCCCTGTTGTTAAAAAATGATCACTCCCTTAGCGCAAAAAAGTTGTAATCTAGTGATCTATGATTACTGATTTATTGAGGTTGTGCATCCTCTAGAGGCTCAGGCTCTACTCTGTCCAGTGTTCCAAGATCAGATTGGGGTCAGGAGATGCATGAGTCCATTTTACAAAATCAATACCTTTTTTTGGTAGGGCAGGTAGGGGGAGGGCCAACATTTTGTATACAATATTACAGGGATGAGGTGAGAGAAGCATAATGTTGCTGAGACCTGGCTGTTAGATGGTGGTGCATTTTCCAAATTAGAAATTTCTTTCTTGTATATATTTTTTTTGAGAATTGTTATGCAACACTTGCCTAGACCCCCCCCCCCTCCCCCCTGTAACACTTTGTAACAAAGTAACAAACTTCATGACCCCCCCTCCCCCCCTATGCTGTTACGTAATATTTGAATGGCCGCTTAGATACTATCTAAGAATTAGTAAGATAGTGCCAGGTCACACTCACAGGTGCCTGAGGTGGGCGCCAACCGAGCGATAATACAAGAAATTGGGCTAATTTTGATGTTGTTGTTAAACTTACGAGGTTGTATATGCCTTCGTCTGTTGCCACTGCCATGTCTTCTTCTGGACAAGACATGACGGCCGATGAGCAGATAATTTTGCTCGGTAATTGTACTTTCTTATACACAGACATCTTGTGAAATTTAGCAAACTTTCGGCGCCGGAAACGAGATTTTTTAACTCGTTTCTTTCGCGCAAGGGGGCGCCACCTATTCGCGATGAGTGCGCATGCGTAGGCTTCCTTGGAGCAAGTGGTTACCAAGATGGAGAACTACAAGGTGCGTGAACGCTACTCCTGTGGATATTTTATTAGTTTTAAGGTGTAAAATACACCAGGATTCCTTACTAAAGTAGTCGATTGAAGTCTTCTGATATATTTCTCGCAATGGAAGTCGTTTTAGTGTGTTGTCTTGAATTTCCAGGTCCTACAACGCCTCGGCAAAGGCGCACAGGGTGCGGTGCATTTGGTCGAAAACAGATCAGATGGCAAGAAGTATGTTATGAAAAAGGTAAGTGTAAACAATTCATTTATTATTATGATCACAGAGCGAGCTATGAAGTTCAACATGTAGAAATATATAACGGATTGTAGGTCCACAATTAGGATTGTAATTTCTTCCAGCTAATGATAAATGCAAAGTGAGAGGTGTCTGTGAAGTAGTTTCTTTAATTCAAAATATTAAAATCTAAACTCAAACTCAAGTTATTCACTCAGTCATTGATTTTAGACTGTTAAATAGGTCTAGATTTCAAGTGTAGAATCACCTTCTATATTATAGTGCATACAATAGATCTAGCCTCAATCACAACCCCACATCTTGGCAAATGATTCAATCACAAAAGTAGAGGAGATAAAAGAGGGGATAAAAGAAACTTGTCCAATATCTACCTCACTACACTTTAAGTATGTCTACACTACAGTCTACACTGACTACAGACTACACGGTGTACATGTAGTACACTGTACACCCCCCCCCCCCCGCCCCCGACCATTTGTAGTCAATCGTACCTTTAATACTGCCGAAAAAAACGGGCGATAACTTTTTTAGGATCTATCACAATTAAAAGGCCATTTCTTTTAATAATGATAGTAGGGGTCCAACTGTGGCCCTACATCCTTGACCTGAAGCCTGAGAGTGAAAGTAGTTAAAGCCAAAATAGAGTATAGGCCCTATAGATCTACTCTATTTACGGCCCTATTATTGGCAGGGTCCTAATATCGTCATATTTTACATAATTTAAGTCATAATCCATTCAGAAATTAAAAAAAAAAAAAATGGACAAAAGGCCAAATGGTACCTGTTATTGTCCCCGACAACTATTACTATGCAAAGCCATTTCATATTTTTTCATAATGAAGGTTGGTTTAAAGATCTACTGAAAAAACGTAGGCCAATTGCATCGTGACTCAGATAATGATTAACAAATAAATTAAGAAACTGAAAATTTTTCCGATGTGAAAATACCACAAAATATTTTGATAGGCCAAAATCCAAGCCCCTGAGGGTCAAAACGAATTCTATCCTTAATACCCAATAAAATGGTAGGGGTGCCGATAATTATAATACACTCCAAAATAAGCCCATGGCTCCTATTATCGTCACTAGGAGAGAAAATGGCCTACCATAGCATTGAAACCTCATATTTGTATGTATGATGTATTTTCTTGTTGATCCTAGGTGGAATGCAACGATGAGAGTGAAGCTAACAAGGCTTTCTCTGAGGTCAGTATTTTCTTGTCATATTTATATAGATTCTAACTGCATCTGATATGTCAACACTTAATCGTATTTGTGAATCCGGAAGAAACATTACAAGTCAAAATGTATGTACCGTACATATTACAATAGGTCCTCTACCGGTACCAAGTCGAGCTCGATTCATCTTCAGTTCAGGGAAGAACATTCCTTGATTTCAAGTTTTTATTTTATTTAGGCCTATTTCACGAATATTCAGGGGCCTCCAGTTATTGTTTTTAGATCGAGCACGTTTATTCCAGCATCTTGCAATCGCTTTAAGGATGCATTCCAAGCTGAGGGAGGGGGGGGGGGGGATTTGAGAAAAGACTCTGACATGAGTCATATATATGCTATTACATGTGTGTGTTTTGCCTCAAGTATCTGTAATGGCAATAACGTTGATGTAAACAAACATTCACCCCTGTCGTGTGTGGGTGAGGGCTGATAGGGTGCCTGAGGTGTGCGTTCTGACATGATGGCTGTTATCAGGCTGTTATCTGGATGTCATTAACGGGACAGGTGTTATCAGCTCCTCCAGGGTGGGCACGGCCAATATGCACGTGAGTGTGAGGCGGGGGGGGGGGGGGGGGGAGGGTAGTGATGCATAGATATTTAAAAATGTAGGTGGGGCATCTCATATGACATGTTTGACTCAACGATTCTTTCTACCCGATATTATTATTATTAGATCGCGCTAGTTGAAGCATTTACATCAAAGATATATATCAGTTTCAACAACAAATTTGTATTGTTGATGGGTTTTTGTGGAGAGTTTTTCTAAGTTATTTTTGGTCAGGGACAGTTAAGGTAATTCCTTCCATGTATGACCTGACAAAGTAGCCTGTGGACATTTTTCTGCAATATCTACTAGGTTTGTTTTGAGTCAATTTTCTAGGTACACATTATTTACTAGGCCCTTGAATGACAACCATGGGTGTAGAGTATGTCAGTACATGTATAACATGTGTCTGTATCAGTGTATGGCCACACCTTCCTGGTCGGTGATGTGCACACGTTGTTATCCCTTTAAGGGCCGCATAGTGCTTAAATGTGATATGCCCTTTGTGGTAATGATGTATGAATTCACCCCTGGTCTATTCATCAGGGTTGCATTCATGCATCATGTTAATCCTTCGGGAGGGCATCAACCCTGTCAGGTCAGTATTATTTATGAATGCATGCAGCCCTGTTACTTACCAGGGGTGCATCATGACCAACAGCACACTGTAGGTAATGAAGCACTATGCGGTCCTTAAAGGCCTAATCCACCCTGACACCGTTACAGATACATGTACTTACAGAGGGAGATAACAGCTTAGGGTATCACACAAATTGGTATCAGCAAGATATAGGATTTAGCTGTAATCTAACATGTACATCCTATTAGGATCGGTTTAATATATCATTGACGTGCCTACCCTCCAAACTTAGAATGACACAAATCTTGTGTACCGGTAGTTCTTGGGAAAAGCATAAGCTGTATACATAAGATAGACACGAGAGATTCTCAAGAATAGCAAACATTCCTAGTGACATGTTCAATGGTGATGTGTATTTCCCCAGTTTAACTCATGTAAATAATAAGAAATTCCACAAGTAGAATGATGATGTATATTTCTCGAGTTTCACCTATTCAAAAAGCAAGAATTTCAGGGAATATGACACAAGAAAATGTCCAGAAAACGATCCAGAAACGTTCTGAAATTCTGAAGTTCAGCTCGAGATGTTGTTTGCAGGGTACCAACAATATTTTAACTGTGATGTTTTCAACTTGTGTTTAGGAATGTGTGATTTTTAGCAAAGCAAAATAATTTGGCTCTCAGTGATCTAACAACTTAAATTATTTTCTTTTGATAATATTTGTTTCCAGATTTTGTCAGATGTTATATCAGATATTCCGAACGACCCAATTTTTGGGCCTACCCTTTTTTTCTCTTTTTTTTTGTGGGGAAGGCATTTTTGGGATTTTGCTGCTAACGACGATTTTGCTGAAAACATAAATTTCGTTTCATCTTTTTAAAGAAAAGGGTTTTAAAAAATCGACCTACTGACCCTATTTTGGGGGCCAGAATGTTACCTGAACACAATTTTCTTTTATTTAGGCCTAACACTACCCACGTTTGTTTGCAGGCTATGGCCCTCCATGACCTGCCCCATCCCTACATCTGTGGCTACAAGGAGTTTTTTGTAACCTGGGACAAGGAGGTAAGGAAATCCCTCCAACAATAATGTAGTAATCGTCACAGTTTCGTTTTGATAGTTAGTATAAGCTGTTGAACAGCTCTGCTGTATGTATACTATTAATCTGCTCTCACAATATACCAAACTCAGATACGCTAAACCTTAATCAAAAATATATCCATATCTGGTAGACACCACAACCTTTATTCTGACCATAAACCATAGTGATATACCAGGGTTCCCACGTGTTATGGAAAGTCATGGAATGTCATGGACTTTGAAAGCTGTCTGGAATGTCATGGAATGTCATGGAATTTTGTAAAAATTCGTCATACGTCATGGAATGTCATGGAATCTGAAAATGATAGAATTAATGTTACAAAATCTCCGAGAATGTACCATATGCTTTCTAGATTTTAGACATTTTCTCAGGGGCCAAGCCCCATGACCCCACACAATAATTTTATAAATGTCATGGAAATTTGAGATTTTTGTCATGGAATGTCATGGAAATGTCATGGAATTTGGATCTGAAATTTTTGTGGGAACCCTGTATACATGTACATTTCTTCTCATACTTGGCAAATTGATTCAATATGAACATGTCTGTGCGTAGGAGTGTGCGATGTTCGTGTGTATCGTTATGGAGCACTACAAACACGGGGACCTCTCCCTCGTCCTCAGGAAACAACGCAACAAGCAGGAGCCCCTCGATGAACTGGTAAGAAGGCAATAATTATAATTCGAACTTAGTGTTCAATTCATTTAACCCTTTAAGGGGTGCATATTGTATTCATAAACACCAATGTTTTATCTGAAAAGCATGGCAATAAAGCAATGAGATTAGAAGGGCTACATTCATGCGGACAAAAGACTTAGCAATTTAAAGCACATTGTAGCCCTTAAAGGGTAACTGTTTCCCATGCTAAAATAATGTGCTTGTGCACTGCTGCTCTGGTGTATTGATAATTTCGACTTTTAACTCTTTCAGATCGTCAAGAAGTGGCTTGGACAAATCATTGAGGCACTTGTATTTGTACACAAGAGGAAAGTTATTCACAGGTAAATCACCTTAAAACTACATGATATTGCTCATATTCAGGAAATTTGTAAATCACCTTAAAACTACATGATATTGCTCATATTCAGGAAATTTGTGTTCAATTTACTAAAAAATGTCTTTCTCATACTATTCCTATGTACTGCTATTATGTCATACGGGAAATAAAATAACCCTTTCTGCATTAAATGTGTAGAGCTCGTGTAGAGGCAGCTTTTGTTTTTACCTTCTCATATACATGATCACCATCACAGAATTTGAGAATGCCTTTAAAAGCCAAGGCATAAAGAAACCATTCAAACCAAACCGTCTAACATAATGCTCATTCCTCCATGGTGTACCAGAGACCTTAAGCCGAGTAACATCTTCCTGATGGAGGACATGAGCATCTGTCTGGGCGACTTTGGGGTGGCCACCATCATGGGCGACGCGCGAACACGCACACGCACCACTGTCGGTAAGTTACCATGAGACTTAGGAAGTGATCATTTTATTAACAGCAGGGGGGGGGGTCGCGTTTTCGTGTCTTTTTTATTCAAGCTACCTAATATTTGACAGACTTTCCCCATTTCGTTTGATGGTATTTACTGTATATTGTGTTGAGTAATGTCCTGTGAAAACGTATGTGTATACTGCATATTTCAAACTAAAACAAATTTGATATTGTGTGGTAACTTTGACCAACGTCGGACACATTTGACATTTGTATGACAATAATTTTGCTCTCTGCCAACATAACATAAGCTTTCTGACGCTCATTTTCTTGATCTAATCATTGATATAAACTGTGTTTGAAATCTTCATTAAAAACATAGTCATACCAACCATAATTCTTTGCAACTATACCACATATGATCATATAGGGCAAGTTGGTAAGTATTAAACATATATCTTTAAACACATGAACAAATAAATCCATGCTAATCAATTAATAGCAGTAAAGCCGTAAAAACTAAAATATGGATGGCACTAGGTGGTTTTGAGTTTACTTTTTACCTACTAGTCGGCCGTAAAGATGTACTTCAGAAGATGATGTACCAGGCATAGAAGTCTTACACGCTAAGATTTGTGTCATGTTGAGACTGTTATTGACTCGGGTAGCTCTGCTACCAGAGTCTTATACGACGCCTTGGTGAGACGCTTTTTTCAGACAACAAAAATAATTTTCATTGATTGATAGATAGGTAAAGAAATCCAATAAAGTCAAAATAATTAAATGCATCATAAACTTGAACATTTTCCCAATACTGTGATGTGAAAAAAATCCATGTAATGCTATTTGAAATGCCTGAAAACATTGAATAAAAAAAAATTCACCAAAAAACAGTGTCCATTTCTTCAATGTAGACAAACATGAATGTACTAATGTAGACTTTATGTCCTCTTTTGCAGTAGTAGTTAATTCTATGTACATGTACATTTCTGGTGGAGTAAGACGCTTTTTTTAAGACCAAAAAGTTAATGAAACAGGGCAGGAAACAATCTGTAGACAAAAGAGGACATGCAGTCGGCAATTTACTGCACTGAGGAACAGATCTGTGGACAAAAATAGTATAGGTTTGTGGTATTGTATGATAGGGTCTGTGGGTGCTGGTGTAGGTGGGTAGGGGCAGGGGCACACTTGACGACAGACAGCACACTACAGACAGCACACCACAGACAGCACACCACAGACAGCACACTACAGACCGCACACCACAGACAGCACACCACAGACAGCACACTACAAACCGCACACCACAGACAGCACACTACAGACAGCACACCACAGACAGCACACCACAGACCGCACACCACAGACAGCACACCACAGACAGCACACTACAGACAGCACACCACAGACAGCACACCACAGACAGCACACTAACAATTCTGCAGTCATTGCAAGGTGGTTCTTAATGCATCCAGCTACATGCCCATACGATTTATCCAATGAAAAAACAAATACCTGAGTCATTTGTGATTAGGATCACACGTTAGATTTTTAAGCATGCTTCAGTCATCAAAGTCCACATATATCATTAACATTATCAGCTTAAAATGCACGGAGCTAGTACATTGATACAGTTCACTTATTAGTCAACATTTAAAACAGCATGGAGTAGTATGCATACACATAGCAGATAATATAGTGAATTCACCTTTTTTTTCTTAATATATGTGTCCCTATGGTGGGATGTTTGCTAACCTTTCTACTAAAATGGCATGTGGGGTGTGCAACACTTGTGGGTTAATGGTTTTGTCTAAAAGCATGTCTTGATCCCCATGTAAATCATTGCTTGTTTTCTATTTCCAATATGTTTAATATGATGGTGTGCTTGGAATATGTGCTTTAGTCAAATAACATTTTATAGGTTGTTTTTTCACTGTAATTGATCTCACTGCCGGATACATCAAACTAAACTATGCACAAAGTTATTGCTCTACACTAACCCTGAATGGGATCTCTGGCTAATGCATGCAGCGAAGTTCATTCAGTTAGCTACATATCCTGGACTTAATAACCCGTTAAAGGCCGAAAAGTGCTTTAATGCATCATGCCTTTTACTGTCATGCTGCCTTAATTCAGCCATGATGTATAATTCGCCAATACTGTATTCAATCATCGTGCAGACCCTACAGGATTGATACACTCCCCCAGGGTCGGTATGATGCATGAATGCAAATGCAGCCCTGGCGAGTGACAAAGGGCATAGTGAAATAAAGTAATATGTCCGTTCTTAAAGAGCTAATTCCCCCCCCCCCCTACATGGCATCTCCCTATGACGGGCACCCTGGTGTGTTGTATGCCATTACACTGGTTCCCTGAGTGATACTTGTATCAGTGCCACTTGTCCGGGTATCACCGTGTCAGATACCGGTGTGACGTCACCAACGTTTGACCAGCACACTCATACATTAACCCTTTAAGGACGGGATCATGAATTAATGCATCATGCCCTTGGTCGTCATGATGCATGAATGCAGCCCTGGCAAGTAACTTGCCCGGGCTGCATTCAAGCATCATGCTAACCCTACGGGATTGAGACACTCCCGCAGGGTCGGCAGGATGCACCAATACAGAACCGCCGAGTTACTCGGTGCATCGTAATGACAATTTTCATCTTTTAGCGACATCTGTCCTTAAAGGGTTAAAGGTGGTGTTTACCCCCGGTGTGTGCATGTTGTTGTCACGCGGTGTAAGGCCGCCGACACATGTTGGCACAACCCTTCACTGGTCAGCCCCCTTGTTGACGCAGCTCCTTAGCCTGGTGCACCTGGCCACTGAGTTACCTCCTCTATAGCATGGGTATCAACATGTTGTCTGAACTAAAACAAATCATGCCCAAAAAGGAAGCAAAGAATGAAGTATGATTAAACATTGATATTACTATATCTATAAATACATGTCGTTTTATTTCTACTTTTTTTAATTAAGGGGAAGGGGGAGTCCGGCTCTGATATCCTAATCCATATTTTCTTAGTCATTTTGTAAATGGCGAAAATATAAAAGTATCGAAAAGTATAATGCCCAGTGAGTGGCATCTCTTATTGGTCCCCTTTCCTTTTTTGTTGGGAAAAAACTTGTATTCCATTTCATCTTTTTTTTAAATTTATCTTTTTTACCATGAGCCAGGTATGTAATGATGTTTACTGGCAATGGGGAATTTCTAAAGAGGAATACATAGGATGTATATTGGTGTTTTCAAGTATCATTACACATAACACTCGTCTAACAATGTTTCAGGTTCCATGAACTGGATGGCGCCTGAGGTGCTGGAGCGGCCGTATGATGAGCGGAGTGACGTGTGGTCCGTGGGCTGCATCCTGCTCGAGATGGTCACCTGCGCCATCTACGACTCCGGTCAGATGTCCGGCAAACTGTTCGAGATCAAACACAGCCAGGAGGCCCTGGAGGAGATGCTGGAGGAAGTCGGCAAGGTCAGTGTAAAGGTCAAGTCTGAAGTCAGACAGAGAAGTCAGACAGAGACAGCAAAGTCAAGGCCCGGGGGTCAAGGTCAAGCAGTTCAAAGGGGGAAGGGGATAGATGTAGTAGATACTGACCAAAAAGACTCAGTGCACGTGAACAATGCTCAAGGAGAAAATGATATTACTAGGTTGTTACCTATGTTTAAAGTCCTATATCATGATGACATTTATGGTACATGTATATCGGTTTAGAGATAAATAGTCCTTTCCAGCCTCACCATGACATGACATGTAAATATGGCAGACCGTGAAACCCCAGTCCAGAATAGTGCAAAGCTCTCGCGATCGCAATTTCTACATGATAAATCACGAATATGAGCAAGATTTTGTGTGGAACAGGCAATGAACTCTAGGGCGAACCTAGGTTCAAATCCATTAAGGGAGTTGTTCTGAAGAAAAAATAGAAAAATTAAAATAATAAATGAAATATAAAATAGGTAGATAGATAAAATAAGGGAGCTGTTCACCCTTACCCTATAGCAGTACCATGTTACTGATGCCTGGCATACTCTTACTGTTACAGACCTACCCGGCCGATGTTGTGTCTGTAATCCGCACCATGCTCCGCAGGAACTTCAGTCAGCGACCAACCGCAGAGTGAGTCAACACTTCATCTTTACACTTGATTTTTTGATGTTTAATAAAATAGCTAGATTAGTTGAATATTTGGGGGTCACATAGGGCTTTAATGCATTATGCCCTTTGTCGTCATGATACATGAATGCAGTTCTGTTTTTGCGAGTAACTCACCAGTGCTGCATTCAAGCATCATGCTGACCCTATTGGGGTTGATACAGTACCAGAAGGTCGGCATGATGCATGAATGCAGCCCTGACGAGGAGAATCACCAGGGCTGTATTCATGTATCATGATGACCAAGGGCATAACACATTAAAGCAGTATGCAGCCCTTAAGGGCCAAAACTGGCCACTGTGATAAGTAATACATGTATACTTGATGTGTTGCAGACAGTTGGTGGAGATCCCGTACGTCCGCACGTGTTTGGCCCTCAGCGGCTCTGTTCTCTCAGAACGCAAGAAGCGTCAGTCCTCCGCACCACCCCAAGGTAGGTGTCTGCAGTCCTATATATGGGTCATAATTCAGGACATACGGTAAAACTCCAGCTTAGTATATTAAAGGCAGATTCTTTTTGTCTTTTTTTTTTTAAACTGAAGGGTCATTGCCTCTATTTTCTTACATTTTTATATAATGTAATCAAAATATATGAATAGTTTTTGTATGAGCCGAATTTCCCCCTTAGACTAGGATGGGTTTCAAGGGGAGGGGGGATATCAGACTCGTACATCTAGTCTCCAACTCCACCTCCCTCCGTAGGGACCGGTCGCACTTGGATACCTCGCCATTCCAACAGAAAATCGATGCACTCGCCAGGCAGAAATTAGTGACGGATAGCTGAATCACGATTGGCGAGTGTAAATATGTGTGCGCATATCGAATGTTGACGTTCTTGAAATAAATGAAACTTTATACTTGGCCTTTAGGTGTGCTGCCCAAGGACCGAGGAATGATGCCGGTCGTCGAGCATCTACGGGAAAACATCGCCAACGAAGCTGCAGTCAAACAGTCACTAGAATACCTCGCAACAATTTCTAAAGAAGAAGGTGAGTCAAACATATTTCCAAATTTATATGTATGAATTATAAAATAGAAATGAAAAAGGTGGATAATATTCAGTATGTTGTTGCTGACCTTAACGACGGTCACAGTATACTTCTAAGCAAACCTCAGTTGTTTCAAAGTATGATTGACCATAGGGCGACCAATAGAGTAGAAAACACCTGCAATCAGGTTTATTTCTAAAAATGTGTTTTTCCGGCAGGTTCATCACTGGACAGTACCAGTAAGCGGATTATCGTGCGGGCCATGCGTGACTACATCTCTGAGGTGGATGTGCAGGTAGCCGGCTGTACCCTCCTCAACAACCTACTCATCACAGGTACAAACCCTCAGTTTACATTCCATAACCACCATTAACTGTATCTAGGGTAGGCATTCTTCTTCGCGACAGCTAAACATTCTGCTGACACAGGAGAGGTGACGTCACATCCGGTGGCCAGATATTGGCGCGAATTCGGGAAGGAAAGATCGTCAGCGCCCATAGCAGCAACTCTCACACATATTTGGAGGAATATAACAGGTATTTACCTTTATCTAGCTCATATTTGTATCATTTTTGCACCTTTGAGGAATATCAACCCTTTGATACTGTAAATTTTCCTTCAGATTGCCGGGAAAGTGACCGAAAATGTGACCGAAAATCCGCCGGTGGGCGAAAATTGGGGATTTCGGAAATCAGGATGAACGGTCATCCAGATGTTTCTAATTTCTCAAAGGTGCAATTATAGTTCAGTTTTTCACAATAATTTGGAAAATTGTCATCCAGTTATAGTGAAAAATTGGAGTTTAGAAGTGTAGAGCTTAGTTGCTGCTAGGGGCTGGCATGATTCAGCAAGACCAGTCATCCATCTTGGATTTCAGACTGGGTCACTGATTTATGTTGGCTTTTTATTTGTTATGTTGGCTCATAGTGCAGTACTGCTGCCTCATTTGTTGAGGAATGTTTCAATAGCGAAACGAGCCTTCATAAGGAATAAAATTGTGATGGGATAAACTCATATCTGCAGAGATAGAAATTTATCCTGTTATACACTGTAGATCTCTGTTTTATTAGTGAATACACTTTTAAAATAAAGAACCAGGAAGGACTTACCACTGTCTTATGCATGGTCAAAGACAGAATAATATCAACTACTACCTGTCATAACAGCTTGGCAGACTCTAGATATTGGTTGAAGTCAAGACACTTAAAGCTTTGCTTGCTACTTTGTAGTTGACACCTCAGTTATTCTCTTATAACTCAGTTATAGAAGAATGGCATTTGAGGTTGTTCTCCACTCATACAGATTTGAGTGAGGTGAACTGTCAAGTCAGTGTCAGGTGTGTCTTGTTGTACTTTGTACATGTTTGGACCAGTCCTTACCAAGACATATACCTTATGCCCAAAATTTCTTTGAGGCATTAAATAACTCAGTTGTGTTGATACAGATCCACACTGAGTGCTTGTGTTGAATACACAAGTTTACCCATACCTTATGCCGAAAAATTCCTTGAGTTAGGCATTTAAGAAGTTTGTGTTGTTGTGAAATGAAAACACAAAGAGACTTAACTGGTCCACCTTTTATAGGGTCTCATTTATGTGCTTAGGGTTTGTGACTGGTAACACAAAATACCTATACCTTATGCCGAAAATTTCTTTGGCCTTGTGTTTTAATCCCCACCTTAAAACACTATTAGCACACATGTCTCTTTGATTTGAACATCAAGATGACTTAACTCATGTGGAGGTACCTTGGGTTTGGACTAGTTTCCAAAAAAGACCCACACCTTATGCCCAAAAATTCCTTGGGTTTCACGTCACAGACGTCGCTGTCAGTCACGTCATAGACGTTGCCTCTGTCAATCACGGTGTAGACGTGGCAGCTGTCAATCTTGTCCTAGACGTTGCTTCTGTCAATCACATCATAGACGTTGCGGCTGCCAATCACGTCATAGATGTTGTCGCTGTCAATCACGTCATAGACGTTGATGCTGTCAATCACGTCATAGATGTTGTAGCTGTCAATCACGGCATAAACGTTGCTGCTGTCAATCACGGCGTAGACGTTGCAGCTGTCAATCACGGCGTAGACGTTGCAGCTGATCCTCATGTAGGAGACGCTGGCGTCGCAGACGTGGCCGCTGGCGCTAGCGTCCCAGACGTGGCCACTGGCGCTCGCGTCCCAGACGTGGCCGCTGGCGCTCTCGTTCCAGATGTGGCCGCTGGCGCTCGCATCCCTGACGTAGGCGATGTTGCTCGCATCCCAGACGTAGGCGATGTTGCTCGCATCCCAGACGTAGGCGATGTTGATCACATTAATGGTCTCACGTTATTGATGATCACATTGATGGCGGTCTTGTTGATGCCAATCATGCCCTAGACCTAGCCGCTGACGCTTGATACTAGCTGGCGCACATTCAGTCTATATTAGGGATGTCGCAGACATAGCCGCTGTCGCTCAAGAGAGTTGTAGCCGCTGGTGCGCACGTTGTAGACGTTGCAGCTGTCAATCACGTTGTAGACGTTGCAGCTGTCAATCACGTTGTAGAACTTGCAGCTGCCAATCACGTTGAAGACGTTGCAGCTGTCAATAAGGTCATAGACGTTGCAGCTGTCTTTCACGTCGCAGACGTTGCAGCTGTCAATCACGTCGTAGACGTTGCAGATGTCAATCACGTTGTAAACGTTGCAGCTGTCAATCACGTTGTAGATGTTGCAGCTGTCAATCACGTTGTAGATGTTGCAGCTGGCTCTCACATCGTAGACGTTGCAGCGGTTAATCACATCGTAGATGCTGCAGCTGTCCATCACGTCGTAGACGTTGAAGCTGTCACTCACGTTGTAGACGTTGCAGCTGTCAATCACATTGTAGGCTTTACAGCAGTCAATCACGTTGTAGGCGTTGCAGCTGTCAATCAAGTTGTAGACTTTGCAGCTGTCAATCACGTCGTAGACGTTGCAGCTGTCAATCATGTAGTAGACAGAGCAGCTCGCATCCCAGACGTGGCCGCTGGCGCTCTCGTTCCAGACGTGGCCGCTGGCGCTCGCGTCCCACAAGCAGGCGATGTTGCTCGCATCCCAGATGTGGCAGCTGTTGCTCACATTAATGGTCTCACGTTAATGATGATCACATTGATGGCGTTATTGTTGATGCCAATCATGCCCTAGATCTAGCCACTGACGCTTGATACTAGCTGGCGCACATCCAGTCTATGTTAGGGATGTCGCAGACATAGCTGCTGGCGCTCATGTTGGAGGCATAGATGCTGGCCTCGATATCAGCTGGCGCACATTAAGACTATGTTCTTCTAGGACTTCGCAGATGTAGCTGCTGGAGCTCACGTCTGAGGCGTAGCCGCTGGAGCTCACATAAAATACATAGCCGCTGGCGCTCAAGAGAGTTGTAGCCGCTGGTGCGCACGTTGTAGACGTTGCAGCTGTCAATCACGTTGTAGACGTTGCAGCTGTCAATCACGTAGTAGATGTTGCAGCTGCCAATCACGCTGTAGACGTTGCAGCGGTCAATAAGGTCATAGACGTTGCAGCTGTCTTTCAAGTCGTAGACGTTGCAGCTGTCAATCACGTCGTAGACGTTGCAGCTGTCTTTCAAGTCGTAGACGTTGCAGCTGTCAATCACGTCGTAGACGTTGCAGCTGTCTTTCAAGTCGTAGACGTTGCAGCTGTCAATCACGTCGTAGACGTTGCAGCTGTCATTCACGTTGTAGACTTTGCAGCTGTCAATCACGTCGTAGACGTTGCAGCTGTAAATTATGTTGTAGAATTTGCAGCTGTCAATCACGTCGTAGACGTTACAGCTGTCAATCATGTCGTAGACATAGCAGCTGTCAATCACGTCATAGACAATTGCATGTCAAATCGTCGTAGACGTTGCAGCTGTCAATCACGTCGTAGATGTTGCCGCTGACAATCACGTCGTAGAAGGTGCAGCTGTCAATCACGTCTTAGACGTTGCAGCTGACAATCAGGCCGTAGACGTTGCAGCTGGCCATCAGGTTGTAGACGTTGCAGCTGACAATCAGGTCGTAGACGTTGCAGCTGGCAATCAGGTCGTAGACGTTGCAGCTGCCCATCACGTCGTAGATGTTACAGTTGACAATATACTCTTAAGTATCCAATTGTCTAAGCCCTCATCCACGTCACAGACGCAGCCGCTGTCCGCTTTTGTATTTGGTTTGGACTAGTTTCCGAAAAAACCCACAAATTTGGATCACTTAAGAGTTGTGGATACTTGAGTGCACTTTACCTGGTTAGGGTTTTGTACCTCTTTGTTTTGGGGTATCATTCAGTTGCAGCTGTCAATCATGTTGTAGACGTTGCCGCTGTCATTCATGAAGTAGACGTTTGCACCTGTCAAGCAAGTCGCAGATGTTGCAGGTGTCAATTACATTGTAGACATTGCAGCTGTCAATCACGTCATAGACGTTGCAGCTGCCAATCATGTTGTAGACTTTACCGCTATCACTCACGATAAAGACATTTGCAGCTGTCAAGCAAGTTGCAGCTGTCAATTATGTTGTAGATGATATAGGTGTCACTCAGGTAGTAGCTATTGCAACTGCCTATCATGTTGTAGACGTTGCAGCTGTAAGTCACACACGTTGCAGATGTCAATCACGTGGTAAATGTAGCAGCTGTGAATCACATTTGTTGATGATGCAGCTCTCTCTCATGTTGTAAACGCTACAGCTGTAAATTACGTGGCAGACATTGAAGCTGTCAATCATGTTGTAGATATTGCAGACGACATTCTATGGCGTAGATATTACAGCTGTCAATCACGTCGTAGACGTTGCAGCTGTCAAACACGTAGACCTTGCAGCTGTCAAACATGTCGTACACGTTGCAGCGGTCAATCACGTCATACATGTTGCAGGTGTCAATCACATCGTACACGTTGCAGCTGCCAATCATGTTGTACACGTTGCAGCTGTCAATCACGTAGAAGATGTTGCAGATGTCAACCATGTCATAGACGTTGCAGATGTCAACCATGTCGTAGACATTGCATCTGTCAATAACGTCCTAGACGTTGCAGCTGTCAATCCGCCGGCAAACATGTGATGTCAATCAAGTAGTAGACGTTGCAGATGACATTTATATTGTAAACACGTCAGCTGTCAATCACGTCGTACACGTTGCAGCTGTCAATCACGTCTTAGACGTTGCAGCTGTCAATCACGTCATAGAAGTTGCAGCCGTCAACCAGGATGTTGCATCTGTCTATAACGATGTAGATGTTGCAGCTGTTAAACACGTCATAGACCTTGCAGCTGTAAAACATGCCGACACGTTGCAGCTGTCAACCACGTTGTACACGTTGCAGCTGTCAATCATGACATACACGTTGCAGCTGTCAACCACGACTTTGGAGGTTTGTCGTTTCCACCGCTTGCTTTCGGAAAAGGGCAGGGCTTTTGGCACTGTTAACGCTGCCAGATGTGCGTTGTCGTTTTTAGTGAAAAACCTTGACAACGGGAAGACCATGGGCACCCATTATTGGGTGTGCAGGGCCGTCCGCACCGCCTATAGAAGGAATCCTCCTTCTCCCAGATATAACAAGTTCTGGGATATTAGGCTGGTGTTCAGCATGTTCCAGCGTTGGGGTGCCAATGAAGGCTTGTCCACCCAGTTCTTGGGGTTCAAGCTAACGATGCTGATTCTGCTGGTGTCGGGCCAAAGAGGCCAGGTCATCCCAGCGCTTGATCTCCGCAATCTGACTTGGCTGGATTCGGGGTCTGCGCGTTTCGTTCTGAAGGGTCTGATGAAAACAGCGCGTACGGGGGAACCCCTCAAAGAACTGGACCTTGAACCGTTCCACGAGGAGGAGACTCTGTGCGTCGTCTGTGCCCTGAAACGTTACGTGCGGGTCACGGAGCCAGTCAGGTTGGACAAGGAAGGGCGAAGGAAACACTCGCTCTTCTTGTCCTTCTGCAAGCCATTTGGCGAGATTGGGCAGGACTCAACAAAGAGATGGGTCCTTGCGGTGCTTTCCGCAGCTGGGGTGGACACCAGGGTATACCGAGCTCACTCCACCAGGGGTGCCAGCACCTCTGCGGGAGGGAGACTCGGTGTATCGACTGCTGTTTTGCTTAGGCATGGGTCTTGGAAAGGTGCCAAGACCATGGCTAAGCACTACAACAAGCCTATCGAGAACCCCAAGCCTCCCAAGACGCTAGCCAGGATCCTCCTGGAGGACTCAATCGAGTAGCTGGGAACAAAATTTTCAGAACCTTTTTGGGGGAAAAGACACACCTCAAAAGGGGAGAATTTTGGCCCTTTTGCCGTAACGATAGTTTGTATGAACTCTATTGGCTGATCATAGTCATAAGCCTTACTAGAGGCAGCAGTATCTGTATGTGATAAAACTTTATCTATGATGGACAATTACACTGCCACAGCTGTGGTGAACTATATGGCAGTTATGCCGTCTTTGCTATATAGCAAAATGTCATGCAACCTAGTCAAAACCATATCACAAGGCAATAGAACATCACCTTTAGGTGAAATAAAGTATCTATTTTCTGTTATCCTATATGAGAAGTTACAGTCCTTTATGGGAGAGTAACATTATGGGAAATAAGCAGTGAATCTAGCTGAACTTTGAAGTCTCCTGTGTCAGCAGAATGTTTAGCTGTCGCGAAGAAGAATATAAGATTAATCGAGTACTTACCATTTATATAAGTATGAAGATTAATCGTTGTTCTTCGAGAGACAGATAAACATATCTGCTGAGTACACAGGCCCACCCATCCATCCCCAGGATGAAGAAGATTACTACTAGCGGTATAATCTCTCACCTACTCATGAGGGTGCTATTTAGACTAAGTAAAAAGAGCACTACTGTGTACTATTTCCAGATGTTTTACTTTCAGCAAAAGATTCACTGCATGTGGGCGCTAATCTGACCACCGGATGTGACGTCACCTCTCCTGTGTACTCAGCAGATATGTTTATCTGTCTCTCGAAGAACAACGATTAATCTTCATACTTATATAAATGGTAAGTACTCGATTAATCTTATATTAACTTTTTATGGGGTCCTTAACCCTTTAAGCACAACATGTTGATAAAAGATGCCATTTGTCATCATGATGCACCAACGCAGCCCTGATGAGTAACTCGCCAGTGCTGCGTTAGTGCATCATACCGACCTTTTGGGAGTGACTGATGAGTTACTTGCAAGTTTGCATTCATGCATCATGACGACCAAGGGCTTCCAAAGGATCGTCCAAGCTCCCCAATGCAACTGTATCTTCAATTTGTGTTGTTGTAAACCCTGCCTATGACCTAAAGGCTGAACCCATTATGGCTATAAATTATTGGAAGCCAATCCATTACATACTCTTTCTATGTACTGAAAAAAATCCTTACTGTAAACTGATGTGTCGACTAAGCAGCTATGATGAATGATCTGTTCACCCCGGCGCAGGGCATCCTTTATCCCTTGCATTCAAGCAAAATATATTGGGTCAGATTGCAATAGCTACTGGGTTTGGTTGATATAAAAGCTACAGTTGTCTTCCAAGCAGTTATACCGGTAGTAGTACATGAGAAATGCTCTGTTTTCCATTCAAAAGCCAGCCTCAAAGCATATGAAAGAAATGGACTGTACCGTAAGTTTGTAAAGCGAATAGAAAGAAAGAAGTACATTTTGTAGATTTGGTTTCTGTAACCGTAGAAACACTTTCTTTAATTTGATTCTATTATTTGTGTTATTAGACCAGTATTTATGAATATAGTAGATTCCACTAGGTCCTCGCTTTAGATATTAAGCACCAATGTTCATTATTTAACGAATTTTATGGTTTAAAAAGCGCACATTTCTTTTGTAAACAAAAAAGTAAGCTAGTCAGAAAAAAAAAGACACGTCTATTGGAAAATCTGCTTCATTCTTTCATCAGTGGTTCAGAGCAAATATTATGTGTTGACAGTTTATATATTTCATATTGTGTATTAGCACAGTTTTTCCTCTTAAGCCATTAAGGACGGCATGATGCATCATGCCCTTGGTCATCGCAATGCATGAATGCAGCCCTGGCGAGTAACTCGCCAGCACTACATTCAAGCATCATGCTGACCCTCCGGGGTTGATACTCTCCCAAAGGGTCGGCACTGGTGTATCGTGACCAAAAATGTCACCTTTTAGCAACATGCGGTCCTTAAAGGGTTAACACAGCCATAAACATTGTAATGCCGTCCATACTACGACTCTACTGGTTTTGTGCCATAGACAAAATACCTAGGTGTTTTCAACACATGAGACAGAGCCATGTCTACGTAACACATCAAGTAAAGCCTCCACATGTAGAACGTCCTCCTGTACAGCAGAATGCTTTATGACAGGATACCATAGCTTGTAACGCTGTTTCCTTTTCCTCCAGCTTCCAATGACGACGTGATGTATTCAGCAGAAGCTATTAGTGTAATCCCACTGGCTATGAAGGTAGGGCATCAATTGGCACTTAGAGAATGTATTACAATATGCAATTAAGGAAAGTCACAGATTCATCAATATTCCAGTCATCTCTCATTAACTTTAACGACCTTTGATTTGAGTTCTCAATTTTATTGACTCAGGGTTACCACCCTGAGTCTTATGTGACGCCTTCTGAGGGGTCACATCAAGATAGTTGAAGTTTTAACTTGGCATGTCAATTTAAACATGAAAGATTAATGCAATTTATGCAAAAAAAAACAAAAAAAACTGAAAGATTGAACACTCAGTTACATGTTACATGCATCAATATTATCAATATTACGTTGGAACACACTGAAATATTTAAATGAAAAATTGTAACAAAAAAACAAGAATTCTGTGACGAAAAATTTAACACGAATATGAGATTGGCATTCCATGCAAACTCTGCCCTAGTGAGGAGAAGGCGACAGGCACTTAGGCCTAACCTAAACGCCAATGGGTTTCTCTTTCAAACCCAAATCCAATAGACCCTTAAGTAGTGAGCTTTTTCACCAGAACCATGTATGTTCTCTCTGTCACATCCTGGTAACACAGGAGTTTTCAACCATACTTTATCTTTGTCCAATCAGTCCCATCCTGGTTCCGCTGAGCTCCAACAGGCGGCGACATCACTCCTCATGGCCCTCTCCGCAGACGGTGAGTAACTACCGAAGGAGCGGAACCTTGTGTGGATTTCCTCATTTTTCGTATCAATTTCTGTATCAAATTATGTAAATTTGACCAAAATCATCATAAGATTTCCTGTAATTTATCGACCAAGCAGTGGCATGTCTGGAAAAAGATGTCTGTACAAATTTTACATAGAAAGCCATCATTTCAAGGACTCTCCGGGTGCTTTGGATGTTTTCAGATGGTGCGGCGGAGGTGATTGGCAGTGCGGGTGGACTGCAGGATATCCTGTCGGCTATGCGCTCCTTCCCGGACAACGTGCAGCTCTGTACCACCTGCTGCAACGCCCTCTGGAGCCTCACCGTCAATGGTCAGTACCTACATCAACTACAGCTTACTACTTAAGGGTCTATTGGATTTGGGTTTGAAAGAGAAACCCATTTGGTCATCTGTAGTTGACCCAGGGGTACCCTGGGTCTCTGTGAGACGGTTTTCCTACAAAAAACGTAGATTGGTCAGCTGACTTTGAACGTTCGCCCTGCCTTTGTTTTTTGTTTTCTCTGTTCAAAATAAAGCTAAAGTTCTACTGTGGAACAATCTGTGTCCCCCTTTTTTTTCAAAATGTCAAAAAAAAGCCCCTCAAAAAATGTCAAAAACAACCCGAAAACAGAGTCTATGTGAACTAATGCGGAAGATAGGCCAGTGACCTTGAATCCAGACTTTAAAAGATGCACATTCATACAGACACCCATAGAGCTTAGTGTTAAAGGGATGGTGAGATCAAAATATGAGACGCTTTTGAAGAGGTATGGGGACCAGGTGATCTGTAAAGGCCACAGGGGTGAAGGAGTGAGTCTGGACTGCCTTAGTCCCGTCCCCACTGCCCTCACCCCATCTCCACTGCCTTAATCCCGTCCCCACTGCCCTCACCCATATCCCCACTGCCTTAATCCCGTCCCCACTGCCCTCACCCCTTCCCCACTGCCTTAATCCCGTCCCCACTGCCCTCACCTGGTCCCCACTGCCCTCACCCAGTCCCCACTGCCCTCATCCCATCCCCACTGCCCTCATCCCCTCCCCACTGCCCTCACCCCGTCCCCACTGCCCTCACCCAGTCCCCACTGCCCTCACCTGGTCCCCACTGCCCTCACCCAGTCCCCACTGCCCTCATCCCATCCCCACTGCCCTCATCCCCTCCCCACTGCCCTCACCCCGTCCCCACTCCCCTCACCCCGGGTTGGGACTTTGGGTTGGGACTTTGGGTTGGGACTTTGGGTTGGGACTTTGGGTTGGGACTTTGGGTTGGGACTTTGGGATGGGACTTTGGGTTGGGACTTTCAGTTGGGACTTTCACATGTGATGTAAGTCACACAATCAATCTTTTAACCTTTAAGGGGTACATAGTGCTTTAATGTGCTATGCCATGATGCACTGGTGATTTACTCGCCAGAGCTGCATTCATTCATCATGACGACAAAGGCCATAGTGCATTAATGCACTATATGGGCCTCAAAGGGTTTAAGAATTGCCTCAAAATGGTGGACTGGTCAGTGTGGAATACTTTATGAGCGTCAAGACCTCACCAAAACGGAGATAATTGCCGAATTCCATTACACTTCATTGGATAATGGCTTACAGGGATAGTGTTTGACTTTTATGATACATGTAGTTCTTATCAACTACATAACCTGACATCTCTAGTCTGAAAGTGATATTATAATTATTGTTGATTTTTCTTCTTTAGTATGTTATTGCATATAAGAGTACTTGACCTTTGCTAGGTGTACATTTTATTTTATTTCTTTTTCCCTTTTATGTTCTTTCGGAGTGAAACTAGATACAAAGTTCCTTTATATTATACTCCAAGTACAGTCAACTAAGTTATAATATAGTTCTAACAATTAGCAGATCTATAGTCATATTGGAGGCATACTGAGGCTCCCTGTATGTTATGGGGATGGGACAGCTTATAAATCATATACACGGGAATGTGGCTAGTAAGAGTACTTTTTCACCAAAGGTTCTTTTTCACCAAATCCATCACACCAAGGCCATCCTTTTCACCAAAACCCTCCCACCAAGGGTCACCTTTCACCAAGATCACTCTCTCCAAATGTCACCTTTCACCAAAATCCGTCACTAAGGTCACTTTTCACCGAAATTCCTCTAATAATCACCAAGGGTCACTCTTCACTAGCCACACACCTGTATCAATACAATACAATATTGTTAAGGCTATATGTTTATGCATTCCCTGTATACTTTTGGTGAAATGTCCAAGACGATGATGCCAGGAGAAAAGAAATACATGACAAAATAAAGACACTTACATGTTCTTGTTTCTCGTTGCTGGTGTCCCTTTCAGCGCGGCCCGGTAGTTCCCTTTGTGTAAATCACCGTGTGTTCGATGAAAAGTTGCGTGGATACCCTCAGTTTGAAATTGACATGTCTTCAAGGCGTTTCTTGTCAAAACATAAGCGTGCGGAACTAAAGAAATATACACGGAAACTTAGTATGCGTGCTTTGTTTTTTACTCACAGTTGATCATTGAAGATATGATTATTGTTCCATGTCCTTCAATCTCAAGACAATCTCTAATTCTTTGCAGCATTCACTAGTTGACATTTACAAAAACGTTTGGGGGGGGAGGGGGTAACTGTGGTCTCACGATGAGCATGGAAGAATAATACGGCATGGTTCTGACTGGGTGGCTGTAGATATTTAGACGAGTCCATTACATATTTAGCCCCTCGTAAAATGTGTGTTAGCAAATATCTGCAAACGTCTCTTCCTCATTTTGCTGTATCCCTCTTTAAGAGGGTGAAGGGGGGGGGGTAGTTCTAAACAAAGGCCTGTCTTGCGGCTGGAGTTAGTTTAAGGACAATTTGCTATTTCGTGTGGACCCTGTACAAAGCTGGAAGGACATTCAACATTTTTGTTTTGAAAAGTAGTAACACAAACTTTCAAATGAAACCTATTTAAGAGATTTTTTCTTTCGTTTTTGTATAAAGATATAGCTTCGGAGCTGTATCAGATTCTTCAGACAGAACATTTTACAAAACATATTGATCTGGTTAATACAAATGTTGGTATTTCTTGATTAATTACCTTATTTTTGTGCATTTTTCTCTGATTTCTGGATTATTAATGTTTATTATCACAACAAATGTATTTGAAGTATTTGTTTGCAAAATAGACATGGAACCCCATTTGCACTAATGTACTTAAGGATTATTAAGTAACAAACATGTTTTGTTATAAATATATATTTTGTTTGAAGAAGCTTTACTATACTAAAAAAAAAAAAGGATAAACCATCATAATTATCATATCTAGTTTAAAAGGATATATTTCAATTCTCAAGAGAATCTAAGCCGCACACAAAAAAGCCAGTTATTCAAATGTTGCCTTCTGCACATACACAATCAAAATATCATCTAAAATGGAACACCTCCCCACTTCTTTTTACTGAAATAAAACACAATAGGAGCATCAGTACATAATTTCTCTTACAGTCATGTCATATCGATGGGAAAAGCTTCCCTTTATTAGTAACCTCTTACTGTATACCAAAAGAATTAGTATGATTTTAACACTGCATTGACTTGTTTGTAGAGGACAACGCCCGCATAATGACAGAGGAGAAGGGACTCCGCGATATTGTCAAGGCTATCCGGGCTCACTTCCGGCACGCTGACTTGGTGGAGGCCGGTTGTGCCACCCTCATGTCTCTGTCTATTGTGGGTAAGTGTCTCATCACAAAGCGAAGTTGGAATCTTTATAGCAAAGATTCATTCATAGTCTTTCTGGTGACACCAGGTGTAAATCTAATTGATTTTCATCCTACTAATCTATTCACTGAACACTTTTCTGAGAAAACCGTCACTTGACGTAAAACTCAGAAATCTCAGGTTTTGATACAAAGCTCAGGTTATTGCTGTAGCTTAATGCTGGCCTCTCTTTAAGGGGGAGCTACTGGTTAGTTGTCTACAGCTGCATTCATCCATCATGCCTACCCTACGGGTTGGAAACACTCCCAAAGGGTAAGCATTAATTGATGCATTAATGTAGTCCTAGCGAATAAACTCACCAGGGCTGCATTAATATGCTTCATGACAACGAAGGGCATAACAAGCACTCTGCAACTCTTATGAATAGCGTCTTTAATACGACCCTGGCCATATACATCCCATGTGGCGTCAGTTCTAACCAGCCTGTGTCTTTGTGTGAGCAGACGACAACCTGGAGCAGATGAATGACTTGGACTGCGCGGGGCTCATCGTGGATGCCATGCACCAACACGTCAAGGACCCCAAGGTCATCAAGAACGGCTGTATGGCACTCGCCAGTCTGGTCGAGCCTGACGGTGAGTGATTCTCTTGGACATATATGAACCCGCAATAAAGATGTCTAACAGATTTAGAATGTCTTGTTCATAGAAAAGAAGCATCATAAAACCCTATTTTCTCACAATATGCCTATGAGGCGTGGGCAGTTCAATTTATTTTTCTTCTGTATTGAACTCTTCCATCTCATAGATTTATTCATGGAAGCATGTCATAAGCAGAACCATGTACCGTATTCGACGTAATAAGCGCTTCCCCCCCCCCTTTATGGGACATTTTTAGACTAGAACAATGACTCAAATTTCATGATTTTGGAAAAAATTATACTCTTAAGTACTAAAACGCCATAAAAATAATTTTATAAGCGCCCAGGGCGCTTATTACGTCGAATACGGTATATCCCTTTAGAAGGGCTGCTCTATCTTAGCTACACAACGTAGCACATTTCGATTTTTATCCCATTAAAAGCCACTTCTCACACACCCAACAAATGCCAATAAAATATCAGCTAAAAAGTACATTTTGCCACAATCTGCAGAGGAGAGTGCGTTCCGCGTGTTGATGCGCCGGGGAGACGACGGGGCGGAGATAGCCGGCATTCCCATCATTGTGGCAGCCTATGAACAACACAAGGACAACGCAGAGGTCATCGAGGCCATGGCAACACTAATCATGGAACTCACAGAGTATGGTAAGTAGAAGAACCCACATGAAATATATCTACTTGAATATCTAGATATTTCTCAGAATGAACTCAAATTTAAACCAAACAGCAGTAGTATCTCACTCAGATTTATATTTTAAAAGTTTGTTAGTACATGTATTAAAGATGCTTAATTGTATGCCCGAGAATAAACACTATGATATATTTTTTTCTGATAAAAAAATAATTTTGTCAGAAATTTGAAATCAAAATACATTACTAGGTGATATGATATTAACTTGCTGCCTTAGACATAGTATACGTCAGAGCCTAGATCTATGGCCTCATCAAAAGATGCTAAGTATTTTGGAGTCGAATGTTTTTAGAGTTGAATTACCAATAGGCTATTTTGGATGTGCTGAATTGAAATTCGGATAAGAATCGATATTTTCTTTTTGTACACCTGACAACGCAAAACCAGTTTCAGCCAGGCAGGCCACCGCCGTTGATGATGTGTGTGCTTAGCTTTGTGTGTAGTAAAAGAGCGTACAGGAATTTCAATCACAGAGTCGTCCAGGGAAGAGCAGGATGTGTTTTGATGACATAACTATGGTTGGGGTGTACATTCTTCGGTCACTTTGCATGTATACCTTGTAGCCGAGCTGTGTAATTCAAAAGTATCTTTGATAGTGGCTAGAGCTCAAAATATTTTGCTGACCTCAACTTTTTCTCAAAACCTTTTACTCAAAACCATTAATATAATGTGGTGAACTAAGTCCAAACTCAACCATAGTCGTGTTGGCCACGTGGTATGTCGCGACAAGAAATGTGTGATTATTAAACCATGACTCATCAAAATCTGGCTTTTCAGAGGAGCTTCGCCGGGAAATGCACCAGTATAAAGTTGAAAGAATATTAACCCAAATTCAAAAGAAATTTCGAAGTGACAAGGTGAGCAGGCGCAGGACAGGAGACGCAACCCTATATGATATACTAAGCATGCCTGTAAACTAGTATTAAGACTGTAGGTGGGTAGATTACTAGTCTCTGACGCTCCTTACTACATCAGCATGCCACATCTTCTACTTCTAATCTTACACTTTTATGCATATCCCTATCTTAGCCTATATTTACCAGTACCCGATACTAGGAAATACCCCCAAGCTGTTGTCGATGCAATTATAGAAAAAAAAGTATTAATAATAGTATTATAACACGAAGAAAAACGTTTTCCCAGTATCTGTATGTCCTTTCGCAGATAATTTGGGTATTTGAAAAAATATACATCTGTAGTGAATAAATAGAGTATCATTTTTTGGTAAGATCAGTGAATAAGTAGAAAGCAATGGTTGTCTTCGGTATGCTACCAGGACACACGGACGTTGTAAGGTGGACATAGTATCAGCGGTACTATGAAATTATTTGATTTCCGAATTATTGTGAATCAACAGTAATAAACCGGCAGTAGGACACTTTTTTCTGTGTAGAAACAGATGCAAAAATGTGCATAGTAACACACGCTCCTAGAACATAGGCATAACAGATTAGGAACACAGGGCGCTATGTCCCACATGGAAGTACAAATATACACTAGTATAGACACTAAACCACCAACAGTTCATACCAAGTTTGGTCTACAAGATATCACCAATTTGATTTTCATTAAATACCATTGAAATCTTAGTCTTCTGTAACTAATTATGTTGCTCCTTTCTAGGACCTAGCTGTTACTGTTAAGACTGCATGTATCCTGTAGTTAGTGGTCACTGGACGACATAAGCCCTCGTTGTCTTAGTCCTTAAGGTGTGTGAGAATGTACCACTATTTGGTAACCAAAATTGAAATGACTACTCAAGTTAAGACGGGAAGATCTGTTCACAGACAAAATGTCGAAATGCCCATAAATTGATACTTTTAGGGCTTTAATGTGCTATGCCCTGCTGACTTCATGATGCATGAATGCAGCCCTGGCGAGCAACTCATACATCATGCCGACCCTATAGGGTTGATACACTCTTGAATGGCCAGGATGATGTAACTCGACGGTACTGTGTTGGTGCATCATGAGGATACATGTTGCTGTATGGCAACATGTCGGCGTCCTTTAAAGGGTTGCGGTACAATGTAGCGGCAGTGCAAAGCTGACGTGCATTTACGTGGTACCGTAAATTCTCGCGTATAAGCCTAACACACGTATAAGCCTAGCTCCCAACTTCGTAAATCCTGTAAGTTGCATTGTGATATGCATTTGGCCACTTTTAAAGTACTTTTGAATACTTCTCAAAACCGTACCACCATCTTCAGAGAATCCTATAAGCCGCACTTGGGTTCTGATTTAAGAGGCGGCTTATACACGAGAGTTTATGGTAGTTACAGCGGACCCCACCTAACTGTACCACCACATGCCTGTACCGATGCTGTATCCAGGTGCCTCCCCCGGTTCCTTCCTGTATGGATTTTCACACTGAACCCGTCTCCTGGTACGAGTGATACAGCAACGAGTTGCAGCGTCACTAGATTTAAGATCTGCATGTGTAACCTGTATCGTAACCAAACTGTCACCAAATCTAAATCTGTGAAGATTTGAATTATCTGTCTGCACGCTATCTACCCAGGAGGCTGTTTCACCTGAAATTACAACATTTTGTGGAACCCACAAATGCTTCATGGAGGGTATCCAACCACCATGTAAAGCATTTTTTTGCACCCATAAGCAATTTGCGGAGGTTCCAAACATTTATCATTTGAGCTGAAACAGCCTCCAGGTGCAGAATTCCATAGTTGCACAGATCCAGGTTTGGTGAACATTAACAAGGCACTTTGACCCATACTGCATGTACCAGGTAGTGTCGCTAGACGCATGACCTTTCTACTCAGACTCCACTTTTCTCTTACTTACCGCACCCCCTGCACACCCACCACAACCCTCCCACCTCAGATGAAATTCTTGCCGAGCTGAAATTTTTGAAGATACACGAGACGGTCCTTCACGAAATGCACAAACGTTTTAAAGACAACCGGGTAAGCGGGTGCCCACCAGCGAGTGTCAGGGATTGAACCAAGAAGATTTACCAGTATATAAAGTAGCCTACAGCAGGAATATAAGATTTACTCTTTATGTACATTTTATCGATAATATGCTATTTATACATAAAAGAATGTGGGTATGGCCCGTAGACCTCAAAGTACCATAGCTCTGGATGCTGCCACATATATATGTAGTGCCATATATTGCAGTTCGGATTTGTTAATAGTTAAATAGTAGATATAACATCGATTTAAGTAGAATCTAGTATTCGTGCAAGCTTGTTGTATTAATTTGGAATGTATCAAGAAATGAGTTTGATGCAGAATGTAGATTATTTCTATAACCGTATATAATGTGAAATTAACCAGGCTTACAAGATACAAAGTAACGTTACAAATGTAAATAATTCCTATAATTCTTAATCTATTCTTATTTCAGGAAATAATGACACCAGTGGAGGCGGCGCTAAGTAAAATGTCTACAGTAAAAAAGGCCAAATAAATACAGCAAAAATGTAAATTAATTATTGTGTAAATGAGGTACTGTCAATACTTACTAGGTACATTGTCCATGTGTTGTCAGCCTTCTGTTGTGAGGGACAAAGGTACATATGTAGTTCATGGTTCACATATACGTAGACTGTTCTAACACGTTAACATATCTCACTAAATAGATCCCTACACTTAGCTATCCTGTTCCAAAGACCTAAAATTGCATAGAATTCGGGACATTCATTTCAACATATTACGTGTGTTTTTTGCGATTAATCGCTTTTATCCCCGACTACGTAAATGATAAATCTGAGCAGCGCTGTATTTCTAGATAGTGTCCCCACAAGCTATTTATGTAGGCCCTTTGCCAAACTCCACTTAATACCATGTATAAATGTGTCACCCCTTGGGTGTTGTGCTGGAACCGATTCCTAACTTAAAACTGCTGATAATGTGGAGAATACTCAACGTTATAAATGTGTTCTCAGATGTATATCCTTGTACATGTCTATCAGTCTTAACGTTTTTGATGTACCGTGCATCGGCTCATCACAGATTGTTACCGGGTACTCAAAGGAAATACCAATATATGATTGACTTTAGTATTCAATCATTCAACATAGAATTACCTGATGCTATAAATACCAAGAGGATGCATTGAGTTATTATCTGACATAGGTAAATGTTATCATTTACATAACATATTGTATCACAATTGTTGTTTATGTTGTAATGTCTTCAATGTTATAATAGCTGTGTCCGCCACGATTTTAATCATTAAAGCTCAGTCCATTTCATTCTGCACCAGGGTTATATTGTGTATTACCCCTCTTAGGGCTGCATTGTGCTTTACTGTAGCATATTAAGGCGCTATGCAGCCCGTAATGAGTAAAAGCCCTGGCATAGTTCTGATTCCGTACATTTGGATTTGCTATATTGGTGTAGAGCAGATTTTGATGATAATACTGGGACTACTCTTCATGTCTGGTCACATAGGAGATTTAATGTACCCGGTAGTTCTTTGGCTTCCGATAATCCGTCCATTCGTTACCTGTGATACAAGCGTAGCTGATCCGAGCATGATTGATTTATTATTTACATTACCGATTTGTTATCTAACTTGTTACTGATTTTGTGAAAATAAATTATTAAAATTTATATTTGCAATTTGTCTTCAATAAACTTACCAAATAAATAGGCAATGAATAGGTTGCCAGTGTATATTTACCGGTATATTGTCTACTACAACAGTTCATTTCTAAAGCTGTCTATTTTTGGAGAATTGTCATATTAATGGACGAGTTCTGTAATTTATATTTTTGAAATACAAGATTCCCTATGCTTAACCACTGGAACTCCGTTGTCACAACAAATTCTAGACCAAAATGCATTTTCAATAATTTTATGAAAAAAATGAATAATAACTTCAAAACATCAACCATCAATTGAACTGTTTTCCTATCTAGTTCATCCCCCACCGCGAAAAACAAAGCATACCCTATCAAAGGATCGTTTTCTGGCAATCAGTGTACAAAGTACTAAAGTATACGTGTCCCTACATAGGTAGAAATCGACACGGCAACACGGCCCTTTTAAAAAATCGATGGACAGGACAGAGACCTTTCTCTGAGTCCCGACATACTTAAAAGCGATGCAGTGACATGTTTGCTCTAAAAAGTGACTGTGACACGGCCAAAAATCTGGGTACCCATGTATGTAAAAGCACAAAGTAGACATTTTGTCTACTTACATTACCGTAGTAAGGCGATGGGACGCATGTTTCTAGCCGGACACACTTTGTACGACCAAATTGTGACTTTCCAGAACCTGATTGCAGTCTGTGAGGCTCCTGGTAAGATTATGCTACGTCTATGGTTTTGATCTACTGATTTAAAGTAAAATATATGTGGAGCTGCCCTTATACAGCAAATTCGTTGGCTTCAGATATGGAACCTTTAAGGGCCACAGACTACATTGAGCGGCCCTTAAAGGGTGCAATTAGCGGATTGCAAATTGCAATTGCCAGGTCAAAATATTTCGATGTACCTTTAAGTCGGCTATAAAAACCAAAGCACACAAACGGCAGATACTGGAAGTGACATGCAACACACAAACTCTGCAGCAATCATGACAATACACCAGAAAGTTGATCAGCACAGTGTACGGTACTTTGCCTTCCCCACGCAGAAACAGGGATACTCCACTCCTCAAGAAAATGTGAAAATAACGAGACATGAGCTGGATACAGAAATGCCCACACCCAGTTTCCTTCCTGTAGAAACAGTAGACAATTTCAGAATAATCGTGTCACCCCCCTCCACCTTCACACACCTTGAACTAACAGGGGGACTAATGCAGAGATGTCTGGCCACACTGCAGGACACACCGCATGACATCCTGGAGGAGGAAAGAATGGACTACTAAAGCAAGCCAGGCTGACCCCCTTCATATCATGCTCTAGACCCACACCCGCTGCAGTAGGGGGCTGCCCCCTCCTCTCTCAGGAGCGCCAGACACAGGCTTAACATAACAGATATAGTTCACCCCCTGAAAACAAAACTCAGATTTATTCAACATGCCTTACTCTTAAGTCAAACTATGTAGTGGTTAAGCCCTACTATAAGTTGTTATCTTCACTGTACATAGCATGATGGAAAGCGCAGACACGCTGAGTAACAAGCGGTAAAACAACACAACTAAGGCCTGATGAGGCCCCTCATCAAATAAATCTTGATGCAAATTTTTTCGCCACACAGCCTGCAGAGGCTAGCTCTAAGTGTAAAACTGCTAACACGTAGCCTGATGAGGCTAAATCGCCACACAACACCTGGTGCCCACACTGAGACTGCTCAATAAATAATCTCACAAGGCCTGCAGAGGCCCTTTCCCCCCCCCCCCCCAGGAGCAAAGTAATCATAATCTTCATAACTCCAATATCCAAAAGCCTGCGGAGGCTTCAAGGGACATACACAAAATAAATTTGTCAAATGAAATTGCTCAAACCTCACACAAGCCTGCGGAGGCTGCGAGCTAAAATCCACAAAGAAAGGTATCTTACATGCCTGCGGAGGCTGTATACCTAAAAATAAAATACGGTAATATCAAGGGCGACTGAGGCCTGGTGAGAATGACATAAATGAATGAACATAAATGCAGTGACCCACGGCCTCAAGTATCCTCACCCACCTGGAAATCTGACCTACTAAAATCCAAATAAGCCTGCGGAGGCTGTGCTTCTTGGGTAGGAACAAGCACTACTTCCTATCAACACACTACAGGAGCTGACAGAGACAGGACGTCCCCCAACGTCAATTCAACTTCTCTCACCTGACACTAAATGTTTATGCTAAAACTGTAACATTACTACAAACACTGCAGGGCCACCATTCGTCTATCATATACAGCACGAAGGCTCCTTGATCTCATATTATAAATCAAAATAAGGGTCTACACTACCTGTGAGTTAGTACCCGTCTTACCCAGATACTTAAAATCAATATTGGGACTGCACAACCCCATGTCTTCGCTATACTATCCGGCTTTACACTGACTCTTAATTTTATACTGCATCAGCTGAATATACTCCCCAAACTATGCAACAATGTTACGCCTAGCCTCATGGGACGACTACTTCCCCAGAGGTTTTCGAGATGAAGAGATTAAGTTGGATTTCAGAAATATTGTACTGTATCCTCCTGTCATTTTAATTTGTATCATATTTCACAAGACTCACCTTTCTACGGCTGGGTCTGTCATGGGACTGGTTAAGTCCAGCATCGAGGGAGGCGGGTTCATTCTGGACGACGATGATGATTTTCTAAGGCCACTTGATGGATTATAGTAAAAAATTCCAAGTTCCCCTTATGAAAGGTTTTACGGTTGCTCACTTAAATTGTAGAAGTTTGAATGATAAGCTTACTGAAATTGTTCCCACCCTTAATAATGTAGATTTTGTTGCCCTGACTGAGTCATGGTTAAGCCCTAGCTACGATAAAGCCCTGCTTCAGTGGTCTGGAAAAAGCTACCACAGAATTGACAGAAACAGCCTAGCCGGTGGTATTATCTGCTACATGACGGATAGAGTCTATAAATATTCTTCTGTTAATACGGACATGTCTTATATTTCTGATGATATCGAATGTTTATCTATTAATATTGATATTCCTAACAACAGGATGATGACCATGATCACTGTCTACAAGCCCCCACGTGCCACAGTTCCCAAATTCATTGAATGCCTCAGGAAGCTTTACACAAAGAAAAGGGAGAACTGGTTTTTAGGGGACTTCAATATAAATTTTCTACAAAACAAAAATGGGGAGACAGAGGCGTTAAAATCCTTTTGCAGAGATTACAATCTGAGATGGCTTTTTTCGGAAATCACCCGCCCAAATATCAATGGAAAAGGCAACGTTGGGACATGTATAGACAACGTATTTACTAATTCTAAGTATGTTTTATGTAAAGCCGTCGCCCCCATACTTATCAGTGATCATCTTCCTATATACGCCTGTCGTAAAAAAGTTCCCAACCCTAAAGAGATTGTTTCGTATGAGGGTAGATCTTACAAGAACTATAGCAAAGATAGTTTTCAAACTTTTTTATTAGCACAAAATTGGGATGATCTATACACGGCAGTAAACATAGATGATAAATGGGACATGGTTATAGTTAAGATAAAAGAATTTTTGGATGAAATTGCCCCCATACGTACAATAAAATACAGGGATTATAAAGCCCAATGGATGGACGATGAAACACTCGCTGTTATAAAGGAAAGAAATGGTTTTATGCAGAAATTTATTAAGGATAAAAACATTCAGGATTTACGTAGAGCTAAAAATCTAAGATGCAAAATTACACCCATGGTACGTAAAGCAAAGGGCAAATACATCAAGGACAAGCTTGACTCTCACAGAAACAATCCTCGTAAATTCTGGGCCTTAATGAACTCATTTTTTAAGGCACCCAAAACCCACCCCCCCCCTGCATTAATTGACAAAGCCACTGGTTTATTGGTGGACAATAATGCTGAGTTTATTAATAATTTCTTCAGCAGCATTGGAAGAAAACTGTTTGAAGCTAAAGGTTTACAGGCTGAGGTTTTTATAGATCCTGGTGAGGATTACCTGGAGACACAACTTGACGGCACGTTCGCCACATTTGATAAGAGTGATATGATAAAACTGGTTAATCAAGTTGACATTACCAAACCTTCAGGGATGGACAACATCTCAGCTAGAGTCATCAGAGACACAATGACTATCTGCTGTGATGTCTTTCACCACATTTTCTCATATTCATTGATGTCTGCCTCCCTACCCAGTGATTGGACAAATGCAATAATAACTCCCCTCCCAAAAGGTGGCAACCTAAAGGATGTCTCAAATTGGAGGCCTATTTCGATATTGCCCATACCCAGCAAAATTTTGGAGAAACTTGTTCAAAATCACTTTATGACTTTCCTTAATACTAATGCCTTATTGTGTAATTCTCAATACGGTTTCAGACAGGGATTTAGTACTGCTGAAGCCATTTTTGATTACACAAAGGACCTTTTTACAGCCAGAAATAATCATAATTATGTAGCCTCTGTATACATCGATGTCAGAAAGGCTTTTGATTGTATAAGCCATAATTTATTGTTACAAAGCCTAAAACAGTCCAAAATCAATAGAACTATGCTTATATGGTTCCACGCCTATCTTAATAATAGGCGCCAAAGTACTTAAGTCGATGGTGTGGTTTCTGATGAGAAAGTAGTTCAATATGGCGTTCCGCAGGGCTCCGTCCTCGGTCCTACACTCTTTATTTTCTTCGTCAATATGTTGATGGACACCCCGGAATTCTGCAGTATCAAGATGTATGCGGACGATGTCGTCCTATACTCTGAATCTCGTTACCCGGCGGTGGCACTCCGAAATCTGCAAAGTGATTTAAACCTTTTGAGCAAATTTTGTGACAAATTAGGCCTCACTATTAATCACGACAAAACAAAGGTTGTGTGGCACTGCGCTGAGCATAATAACAAGCACTGTGCCAACCGCAATCTATTTGTAGGTGACAAATTAATTAAGGAGGTTAACTCTTTCTCATATTTAGGAGCCATAATCGACAGATCACTAACCATGAAACAATTTGTTACAAAGATGGAGAGTGGTACTAATTTCTTGTCATTTAAATTTGCTAAACTTCGATTCAATTTATCTGATGTACATGCGAAGGATCTTTATACATACGCAGTATCGCCTCATTACGACTACTGCTCCTTCCTAGTAGATGCATGCATTAAATCATATATTGACAAGTTACAGGTTACTCAAAACAGAATGCTCAGATGTATTAGACATGTGAGGGTTTGGGACGAAAACATAATAGATCTTCATGACCTATGTGAAATCCCAATGCTTGCCCCGGGGAGGAAGGAGCTCCTAATGTCCCTCATGTACAGTAAAAGCAAAAAACATCCGCCACCTCCAAGTAGAAATCGTACTAGGGGTGACAACAAGCTGAATTATCCCCTACCCTTCCCCCGCACGTCTAAGTTTAAAAGGAGCCCTGCTTATAGAGGGATACAATTGTGGAACTCCCTCCCTCTGAATATTCAAAACTCAGAAAAAAAAGCAACATTTAAAACGAAAACGAAAAACTGGTTCAAAACCAATATGAACGGTAGAAAAGAAGCACTTCTAACTGTCAGAAGAAGAAGAAGGAACAGAAACAGAAGGCGTTAACTCCAGTCGAACAAATTAACTTATTCAAACTCTCAAACCGAGCAACTCTGTAAGCCGAAACACAGTAATTTCATACAAGTATAAAGGGTTTAATCTTAATTTATCTTCATCCATTTGTACATGTCATCTGTTCAATTCCTGTTAACAAGTCTGCAAAAATGTTAGCAGCCAAAGGGCTCAACTCAACTCATGTTAATGTCAGCGTCCAAAGTATTAACCAAAGATTCATGCAATCAAATGTAAATAATACTCCACTTATCGAGATTTCGGTCATACTCACATGTGTACGCAGCGGTATCCCCTGAAGGTATATCAACATACCAAACAATCATACCATATGTATACAGTCATACAAGTATTTCTGACATCACACTACTACTTGTTCTTCATGTTACATGTTAAAAAACACGTTGGAAAGATCACATGTTACCAAAGGATCATGCTGGAAGGATCACATGTACATATATTGACGCTGGATGTTCACATGTATTGGGAGAGCCGACAAACTTATTTAAAAGAATAACACTCCCCTAGAAAGGCAGTGAAACTTAAATAAAAAAAATAAATAAAAAAGTACTGGTCGGCCATGTGCTGCAATTAGAGTATTGCAAAATTCAAATTGCCAGGTCAAAATGTTGCGATTTACTTCTAGCACTGGTAGGCCCTGTGCTGCTTATAAATTGCTAGTGCAAAATATTGTGATTTACCTTCAAGACAGCCCTTTGCTGCACTTAGAGTTTTGCAAATTGGAAATTGCCAGGGCAAAATATTGCGATTTATTTTTACCACTGGTCGGCCATGTGCTGCAATCATTTTTATGGGCGTGTATCTACTTTGATGAAAAGATTTTCGACTGCTACTTCCTGTTTTTCTTAAACAAAATATTCAAAGACGATTTCTTTCATAACATTTATTGAGTTCCACATAGTCCAATAAGCAAGTCAATTTCTTCCACGGGTCGACATCTTACAAACAAGCCCATGTCTTGCCACACCGAAAAACAATTCACTGTCCAAATCTCTTTTTATAGGAAGTTAAACTGGTAACTTCTGAACACTTGACGATCATTCCACACGCGTGGTACGAGTCGGTCGATAAAACAGCACAGATATATAATATACATATATAAATATGGTAGCTTGACCTGTAACATTACTGTCTATAAATACTGATCCACTATCAACAACACTCCGTAACCCTTTAAGGACGGTATGTTGCCTTATAGCGAATAGAGCGCTGGTGGTAACTTGCCAGCACTGCATTGCATTTCAGTACTGCATTGATGCATAATGCCGACCCTACATGGGTGTATTGACCCTATAGGGTCGGCATTATGTTGTAACAATTCGGCACTGGTGAGTTGCTCGCCAGGGCTGTATTCATGCATCATAACGACAAAGGTTACAGCACATTAAAGCACTATGTCGGCCTTAAAGGGTCACCTCTGCAGCTATCCCGTCTACACGTTGACCCACCACGGGTGTTCCGCTTACTTCACAACTCTGGGACTTGCTGCTGCAGCCAAGGTTGTGTGGCATCCTCAATCTTTAGCAAGCAATCGGGGAAACCGCACGTATCTCGCACCCTTCCCCAGTCGCATGGCGCTAGTGAGAGAACAGAACAGCGGCACGCAGCCCGTGTAACATGGCGACATCCCCCAGCTTACATTCAACTTCACCAACCAGCTAAAAAATGTCCGTCCACATTCCCCCATGACTCTCTATTAAACTATCCGATGACTTTCAGGGTTCAGTGACCTTGGTAAGGTGACCTTTGACCTGTAGTTCACGATTGCGTGACCTCCATATTTTGAGTGAGTTGTCGTCGCTGGCGGTGATCAGCATCTCTGGGTCCTGCGGGTTGAAGGCGACCGAGTTGACGACGTCGGCGTGTGGGAACTTGGTGAGGCAGACCCCGTAGTGCCGGTCCCACAGGTAACCGTGCTTGTCCTCCGCACCACTGACAAAACAAGACACACCTGGCTGTAGACTTAGTCACATTCACACTTTAATTAAAGTGACATGGTCCGGATTTTTGCCGATCTTTTAAATTCTATTTAAATGTGTTCCAAATATTATTACAACATGATCTTTGGAGGATGGGGCATAGTAAAATTTCATTGATTGGCAATGAAATGCAATTTAGTGGGTCCCATGAGCACACGAAGATTCTTTTTCAGTGTATCTTTAATGGGTGAACTTATATCGTGCACTCCAAATTGTTGAGCCCTAATCATCGGACCATATGACTTTAAGGACGGCATGTAACTCGCCGGTGCTGCATTGGTGCATAATGCCGACCTTCGAACATGGCATGATGCATTAATACATTATGCCGTCCTTAAAGGATTAACCCTCTTGAGAATGGCATGTTGGTTAAGGGTTATATTTGTCGTCATGATGCACCAACGCCGTCCTGGTAAGTAACGGTGCTGCATTGGTGCATCATGACAAACTGTCTGGACTGTGAACCCCCGTAGAGTCAGCATGATTTACGAATGCAGCCTTGGTAAGTCTACTCACCAGGGCTGCATTCATACATCATGATGACAAAGGGTACCACCCATTAAAGTACTATGCAGCCTTTAACCATTTAAGGACAGATGTCGCGAAAAGATGGCATTTGCACCAATGCAGCCCCGGCGAGTAACTCACCAAGGCTGCATTGGTGCTTCATGCCGACTCCTTGGGAGTGTATCAACCCCATAGGGTCGGCATGATGCTTGAATGCAGCAATGGCGAGTTACTTGCCAGGGCTGCACCCATGCATCATGACGACCAAGGGCATGATGCATTAAGGCATGATGCCGTCCTTAAAGGGCCAATTAAGAGAATTAAACAAGTGCCGCACGGGTCGCTAAACTGCATTTGGGGGCCATCTATTAATTCATTTTGCCCAAAATTGCCCCCCCCCCCCCACGTTGCACCGTCTACATTTAAATGCATGTTCCCGCAACACACCTCTTGAGAGAGTGGAGTGATGTGTGGTACTCATCACAGGGAGACCCCGGGTAAGGGTTTACTGTATAGTAGACCAGTTCTACAAGAAGACACTGATGTAATATAGCCTACCATACAATTTGAATTATGATATCATTATAAACTCATTATTTATCTATAAGTACAGGATGCCGAGTGTATGCTGATGTAACAAAGGACACAATATTTTATCGAATATCATAAAAATGAATAAAAGGTGTTTAAACAAAAAATAATTAGTAAAAATCTAGCGTGTGATCCTAATCACAAAAGACTCAGGGCAGGTGTGCTGTCTGTAGTGTGCTGTCTGTAGTGTGCTGTCTGTAGTATGCTGTCTGTAGTGTGCTGGCTGTAGTGTGCTAGCTGTAGTGTGCTAGCTGTAGTGTGTATTCGATTTCATGTCCACAGATGGCAAACTGGTCTGACAAAAAACGTCTCACCTACCCAGAATTCTGATTCCCCATAGGTTTAACACTAACTGCCGAAATCGACGAAATGTCTACAGCAGTACTTTGATGTTTGTCTACAGTTACGAAAAAATGACCTTTTTTCAACAGGTCTACTTTGAGATAGAATTTCAGATAGAACCAATGGACAGAAACTGTTGGGGTTTGTTGCATTGGAACAGAAAACAGTTCAATTGTATCTGTGCATCACAGCAATATCGAATGTTGTCTTTTTCTGTGAGAAATATTGATTTACTTTTTTTTGCACAGATCAGTGGAAAGTGTCTCACAGAGGCGTCGCATAAGACTCTGGGAGCAGTAGCTCCCTGAGTCAAAAATGTGGTATTTAGGTAGGCTCCACCCTACCCCAATATGGAGGCTTATCAAGTTTTCCCCCACACCCACCCTCCTCCACCATGAGTCTGTTCAAGTTCTGGACCCCTCCGTCCACCACCAACTGGCAATAAATGATTCGTTCCCTAGATAAGAAGGGGGTAGAGCCACATTTCAAGCTGATATGGCCCAGGTTATAGATGTAATTTATGTTACATTTTGTACTATGAGAGTAGCAGTGGATAGCTTGCTAGCTCTTGCCCGCCCCCGCATCCCCCTTGATAGGTATGTAATTAATGGATGGCCCCTTTCAAAGAAATTATGTTTTCCTATATAATATTTTGACAGCAAATAAATTTCCTAGAATTAAGTGTACATGCTTTATAATTCCTTGGTAAAGGACCAAGGTATGCAATTGAATTCTACAAATGTACCACTAGTCTATTAACTAGGTCGATTTCCTAGAAAACTTTGATAAAATTATGATCATGTGAAATGTGCCAACGGTATATGGTATATCAAATTGCATTGATTAATGAGATGATTTCTGGCATAATTGACCAATTACTGGTAATTGTTGTTTCCAACTGGACAGCAAACATGTTGCCTGTTTTGTTTCTATGCCAACCTATTACAGTGACTAACTATATTTAGAGCAGCCCCCTGTGCAGTTCAGTCCTACCTGTACTTTTCCCATCAGGTGTTAATTTTCTATATGCACCTGTGTCGGTTTCACTGCTTTCCACTACGAGTTACAGCGCTCGAAGGAGTGGTCGTTTTAACAACTTGGGTGGAAGGGTGGGCAGGGGGGGGGGGCTGTTTCTCCAACTTCAAGATGAGTCCTGAGTTTACATTATCATTTCGTCATGAATTGTCTAAATAATAATAAATGTCTTTAAGAGTGACTAAGTTAGTAGCCCCTGACTTTTTGATAAAGGGCACATGGAAGATAGTCATCTTAATAGTGTAAACAATTTTGTTTTTATTAGTATGTGTTAAGAGTTAAGTGACACTTTAGGCTGATTTTTGAAATGGAAATGGAAAAACTCGGTTACAAGCCGCCTCCTGGCTTTGGGCCGATCCTACAAGCCGCACTGGCTATCTGACTAACGTACCAGCCGGGGCTTCTGTACAAGAATCTACAGTCTCATAACCGAGGGTATTTGGTACATGTGATACGATTCTGCTACTGTCCATATTAATGTACACCATTATAGCACTGAGTCAGTGTAGGCAGTCAGGACGTGACAGGGGCACTTACCTGGCTACATACTCATGGCACACATCTAGGAAGATAAAGAAGCATTCGTCGTTGGGTGTGTAGGCCTTGTGTGCGCGGTGCATGGTGCCCACCTCATGCATGGTGGTCAGGTCTATCACGTGGATGTCGATCTCCTGCGCTATGGGCGGCGGGTACAGCGGGTCGTCTATCTCGTAGCCCTGGGGCCATGGCCGACTGTTCACATACAAGTATCTGTGCAATAGAGGGGGTTACATTTTATACAGAGAACATTTAAAACGTAGGCCTACCTGTGAATTCTTGGTTTTAACACAAGTTTACCTTAGTCAAGGAATTAATAAGGATCTACGACTGAAAATACAACCGTTTCCCTGGGCCCTACTTTTATAACAAACTCTCATTTGGAGAGTTAGATTTGATGCTAAATTTGGCTGATAAGGGTCTATTACCTTGGTAAAGTCCCCTGTCCAGATTTCTCTGATATACCCGATGTAATATATAATATATATCAGCTGTATATATGTATGAAAAATTTAAAAAATGGATTTTGAAACCTGCCTCCGAGGTAGAGGATTATACATGTACATGGAATTCAAGAGTTCACCCTTCCCTCTCAGGAGGGTGCCACTGGTGGAGCTACTTAACTATCACCGTAAAGCCACTAGTATGTACCTGTGGTCAGATGAGATGCACATGCTGCTTCACTATACCACTGTAAACCCCCTATATAGTACTTACATGAAGTCGGGTGAGAGGCACATGCTGCTTCACTATACCACTGTAAACCCCCTAGTATGTACCTGTTGTCGGGTGAGAGATTTAAATATATCACTGTAAACCCCCTATATAGTCTGTACCTGTGGTTGGGTGAGAGGCACATGCTGCTTCACTATATCACTGTAAACCCCCTATATAGTCTGTACCTGTGGTTGGGTGAGAGGCACATGCTGCTTCACTATACCACTGTAAACCCCCTACCGGTAGTATGTACCTGTGGCCAGGTGAGAGGCACATGCTGCTTCACAATATCACTGTAAACCCCCTATATAGTACATACCTGTGGTCAGGTGAGAGGCACATGCTGCTTCACTATATCACTGTAAACCCCCTAGTACATACCTGTGGTCAGGTGAGAGGCACATGCTGCTTCACTATATCACTGTAAACCCCCTAGTACATACCTGTGGTCAGGTGAGAGGCACATGCTGCTTCACTATATCACTGTAAACCCCCTAGTACATACCTGTGGTCAGGTGAGAGGCACATGCTGCTTCACTATATCACTGTAAACCCCCTATTTAGTACATACCTGTGGTCAGGTGAGAGGCACATGCTGCGTCACTATACCACTGTAAACCCCCTATTTAGTACATACCTGTGGTCAGGTGAGAGGCACATGCTGCGTCACTATACCACTGTAAACCCCCTATATAGTACATACCTGTGGTCAGGTGAGAGGCACATGCTGCGTCACTATACCACTGTAAACCCCCTATATAGTACATACCTGTGGTCAGGTGAGAGGCACATGCTGCGTCACTATACCACTGTAAACCCCCTATATAGTACATACCTGTGGTCAGGTGAGAGGCACATGCTGCGTCACTATACCACTGTAAACCCCCTAGTACATACATGTGGTCAGGTGAAAGGCACATGCTGCGTCACTATACCACTGTAAACCCCCTATATAGTACATACCTGTGGTCAGGTGAGAGGCACATGCCTATAATGTGTCCATGCAGCTCGATGAGGTGGTCCACTGTGTCAAACTCATCCCGCCCGGTGTTAACATAGTCATTGTCGGCAACATTGGGCAGTAGCCGCAGCCCGTCTGGGGACTGCTTCACGTCCGCTGGGCACGCCTCCTCCAGGGACCGGATCCGCTTAATACCGATCTGGTGTGGGGTGTAGGTCTTCATGCCTGTGGTAAAGATCAGGTAACGGTCCCCAGTGCCTGTAAAGTCCAGCTCTGCCATGCGGCACCCCGCAAGTGTAGACGGCAAGGGTTGTGGGGCGGCCGCCGAGCATGTGGCACCGATAGGCTGGTGTGGGCCGTCACCTGATGCAGACGGCACCGGGGCACATGGAGGGGAGGCGGAGGGAGGGCCGGGGGCAAACAGTGGGTGTAAGCTGAAGGGGTTGCTGTTATTATTGCCTGTGGAGTCTGTGTTGACGTTAATGTCCCCGCAAGGATTACTCAAGCATTTAGCGACACCGCGTGGTGGTGGCGAGTCGTTGGTCGCCGCTGCCACATTGTTACGGCAGCTTCGACTAGTGCCTGTCGCAGCCGCAGGGGACATCTGTCTAGACTTACTGCTGCCGCCTTTCCTGCTGCAGTCCCCAGTCCGAGATAGCTGCCCGCTGCGGTACTCACTGCGACCAGCACCCCCCCACTGTCCACCACCACCACCACCACCTCCCCCACCATGCCCTCCTCCTCCGCCCCCCAGGGCCGCCCCCGGCTGGTGACCCCCACTAGGGGGCGCTACTTCAGTCCGTGCCGGGAACGAGGCCTGGCTACCCTCTCCGTCCTGCGAGTCATCCACCATGTCAACGTCCCCAAACGGCAGGAGACCCGCCAGTGCCCCCAGGCGCTCCTCCGTCTCGGGGTCCCCACACCCCCCACACACCTCCATCAGGTGTGACTCTGCCCGGCGGTAGTCCATATTGTACTCTATCGTCTCCTCCCCGTCGTCGTTGGAGTCGTCCACCTCCAGTAGGCGCACCCCTCGGTCGCCGTCCGTCAGCACCTGCACCTTCTGCCACATCTTGATGCGGCTCTCCTTGCGCTTAGACTTGCCCTGGCTGCACTCTGACTGTGAGGTGTCGGCACCCTTCATACTCATGTCCTCCTGACACGGCAGCTGTACGGCCGCGCCCGCCGGGGCAGCAGCAGCCGCCGCAGCAGCAGCAGCTGCCCCAGCAGACAGGATCAGCGGGCGGGGAGGCGGGGAGGACGGCGGGGACTTCGGTGGCACTTTGTCGCACCGCTGCTGACTGACAGGGCCAGATGACGTAGAGGGCTGCGGGGCGTTCAGTGAAAGTGTGGCTGGTACCGGTGCTGGGGGTGCGTTGATGGCGGCAGTTTTCATTGGAGCATCATCGTCATGACACTTGGCGATCATCACGGTGCGGATTGATGACGCGTTTATATTGCGGAATTTGTAGAGCCTCATCACCACAGACTCGTTCTCTGCTTCCAACGCCTGGGAAGCCTGCAACCAATCATGATATCATAAATGAGATATGATATTCAAGTTACGGCATAAGCTATTGTACCTGGGGAAAGGTTGTATGGCAAGCTATAAGCTGTAGTCTCTTCTATTAAGTTAAAGTTAATTGTGTTTTTGAAATAGTAACTACCAGAACTATGTTTTATTTTTGAGTTACTATATTTAAAAGGCCTTTCCTCAAACGATTTGACGCATATATGTGCGGATACATGCTAAGGGTTATTATCAGGTGTAGAATATGAAGGTGTTATATCAAGGTCGCACCTATCATATGGAAAAACAGGTCGCACCTATCAGTGATTGACTTTCCAGAGAAAGCTATAAGATTATTCAGGCCCGTAGGTTTATATAGGAACAGTATGAGCCAGAATGGTAGGGACCGAGTAGAATTTGAGATGAATTGTATGGGATGGCTCCCCTCCAGAGACTAAGAAACCCCTTACTTATATTAATTAAAATATAGTTTCTCAGTAGATCTAAAGAGCTGCTCTTAAATCTTGAAGGGCTACTAGTCTAGAGGCGCCTACCTTGTTGAGCCAGAGGACGGAGCAGGAGGTGAGATGGCCGAGCCAGTGCAGGTTTCCCGACAGCAGGTACGTCTCGTTGTACCATGTACCGAAGATGTCGTACGGCTTGTTCAGAACCCGACACTGCAGCTCAAACCCATCTGTAACACAAGACAACCAATCACAAACTGTACACCAAACCCATCTGTAACACAAGACAACCAATCACAAACTGTACATCAAACCCATCTGTAACACAAGACAACCAATCACAAACTGTACATCAAACCCATCTGTAACACAAGACAACCAATCACAAACTGTACATCAAACCCATCTGTGACACAAGACAACCAATCACAAACTGTACATCAAACCCATCTGTGACACAAGACAACCAATCACAAACTGTACATCAAACCCATCTGTAACACAGGACAACCAATCACAAACTGTACATCAAACCCATCTGTAACACAAGACAACCAATCACAAACTGTACACCAAACCCATCTGTAACACAAGACAACCAATCACAAACTGTACATCAAACCCATCTGTAACACAAGACAACCAATCACAAACTATATATCATGGACTGAGGGCCACTGTTTTAACAAAAAGGGGGTGGGGGAGCAAAAATGTTCGTCCAGCCCATGTGACATGGCACACAATACAATACAAAGTAGTTTTTACTTTTTTTTAAAACTTTTTTGAGGGAGGCCAAACTGCATATGACATAAGAGTGAACATATTGGCAAGTTACCACTCCAAACCATGGCTTGGTTTTTAATAGTAAATCCATCTTCTACTGATAAATTAATTAGTTTACAACCCGTTTACATGTGATATATCTTGATGACTCTAAACATATAAACCTAAGAGTATCACACCGATATTAAAACGCAATATAAAATCTGGAAACATGCATTCCTTACCGACGAGGTTGAAGACGGCTATTTCCCCGGAGGTGCTGTGGGCCCCAAAGTGTACGCCTGACACGAGGAGGAGGGTGTCGGTCTCGTTAAACTGTGAGAACTGCGTGTACTTCCAGGTGAACTCGCGCATGTCTGCGTAGTACTTCACACGGGACGGGTAGGATGCCGTCCACACCTACAGACACAGGCACACAGGGTAACGGGTTACTATACATCTCTCTTATAAGCCGACCTTTTTTGGGCTTTTAGGACTGATTCGGCTTATCGCATTGTCTCAAAGAGGGAGGTCGGCTCATACGGGAGGTTTTTTTATCAAGTAAGGTAGGTTTTACGGTACAAGCCGAAACCTCGTATAAGCAGCACCCCTAACTTTAGAGAATCCTATAAGCCAAATAGCGTGTGATTATGGTGACTTTACAACTGTAGTATATACTTCTAAAAACCTCGTATGAGGCGCACCCTTTGGTTCTGATTCACGTACAAGCTGCAGCTTCCATGCAAGACTTTACGGTAACTCTCTTGGGGCTGCATAGTGCTTTGATACGCTATGTCCTTGGTGAGAATGATGCATGAATGCATTTAAGCATCATACCGACCTTATGCTTAGATGCAGCCCTGGTGAGTTACCTGCCAGACATGTATTCATGCATAATGTCGCCCAAGGGCATACCGCATTAATGCACTATGTGGCACCTAAGCTTGCTGCAGTTCATGGACCAAAGTTCTTGTCGGAAGTTAAACAGGTAATTTCTGAACACTTGACAATCATTCTGCACACGCAAACTCTAAGTTATAGAAGTAATTGCCATGATTATAATGAAGTATAAATTGAAGATTGTTTCCCGAGCTATTCTTTGTGTATTCTCTTCTTTTCCCCTTCAAAACCTACAGAGCCTGGGGCAGAGATGCAGTAGATGCAGCCTCTGGTGGGAGAGTGCCTCACACACGAGCCGTGCACGTTAGGAGACACCCGTTGACAGCTGTAGGTCATGTTTTGACAGCCCGGGACCATGGTTTGACAGCTCAGATCCCCAAAATGCCAGGTACTTGCATCATAACAGGTAACAGGATGCCGATGGGAATTTTGGCAGTATCGCTGAACAGTCAGGAATAGGGCAAAGCTGGTAGCAAACTCAGACAACCTAGGGTCATCTCTTCTGGGTTCATGACACATCCGTCTTTACATAGAGAGTGGTCATTTTTAACAAATAGTTGAAGCAGTTGGAAGTTTTAATCCCCTTACCATAGGGAAAGCGGGGGGGGGGGGGGGGGGTCGATTTTCACTTCTTTGGGGTGGGGGAAGAGCAAAAAAAATATCTCTCCGGATCTCAGAATAATGACCAGCGCATTGCTATTTATGGGTGGGTATGCGAGGGCCATGGCTATAGCATGAATCTAAATAACTAATTTAAGAATGGCATAATGCCTTAATGCATTATGCCCTTTGTCGTCATGATGCATGAATACAGCCCTGGCAAGTAACTCGCCAGTGCTGCATTCAAGCATCATGCCGACCCAACGGGGTTGAGACACTCCCGAGAGGTCGGCATGATGTACCAATGTAGCACTGGTGAGTTACTCGCCGGGCCTGCATTGGTGCATCAAGACGACAAATGTCATATCTTAGCGACATGCGTCCTTTAGCGGGTTAAGGTGCATGGCTACAGCCTACCTTGATGTAGCCGTCCTTGGAGCTGGTAGCAAACATCTGTCCGTTGTGTGAGAAGCTGATGTGGAGCACTTGGTCCCGGTGGTCCCGGAGAACCTCACTCTCAATCTGCAACCCACAAAATATACATGTAGACTACAAACTCATGTAGACTACAACCACTTTTTGTAGGCTTTATAATAATGTCATTGTATGGAAGACTTTTATTTGGACAAGTTTGATAATGAGGTTAATATTCTTTTTTGAAAATAATTTTACTGGAAAGATCACATGGTGTATGCCATGCTGTGTTTGTTCTGGGTCGCTGGCGAGTAACTCGCCAGTGCTCTATTCAAGCATCATGCGAACACAATGTGGTTGATATCACTCTTGGTTGAGTTTCGTCATGAGGCATGAATGTACCCCTTGCGATTAGACTCGCCAGGACTGCATTTATACAACATACAGAGATCAGGTATCGACAATATCCCTGAAAAAGTAGTCCAATTACCCCCAAACCGCTATTTTCTTCAGTATACATTTGAAGCTTGGGATTTCAACAGCGGAATGATATTTGAAATCCCTATTTCCAGGGAAATCCTTGACCACTTTCAACAAGGGCATAGATCATTAAAGCACGATGCAGCCCTTAAAGGGTTAACCCTATAACCTCAGCCTCAGCCTGCCTCACCTGGGGTGTGTGGTAGTAGAGGCGTCTGAACTCCTGCAGCCAGGACAGCTTGCCAGGCGCCATGGGGATGTGTGTGTCGATGTGCCACATACGGTACAGCAGGTCCTTCCACAGGTACTCGTCCATGGCCACTCGGTGCCATACCTTACACACCTGGCAATACAGTCAGAGTTAGCCATGAGTAGCCCTATTTCATCCATTCAAAATTTCTGTGAGCTTAATTTGATGATTATCATTGAGTTGAATAAAAGCTAAATGGGAGGCAATAGAATAAAAAAGCAAAAGAAAGTGTGGTCTTTGGGAACAACGTGACAGAATATTTACAGTAATTTTAATACCTCAGCCTTTACATACATGCAAATAACCTATAGCCCAGCCTTACCTGTGCCATATACATGCTAAAACCCTATAGCCCAGCCTTACCTGTGCCATATACATGCTAACACCCTATAGCCCAGCCTTACCTGTGCCATATACATGCTAACACCCTATAGCCCAGCCTTACCTGTGCCATATACATGCTAACACCCTATAGCCCAGCCTTACCTGTGCCATATACATGCTAACACCCTATAGCCCAGCCTTACCTGTGCCATATACATGCTAGCAGCCTATAGCCCAGCCTTACCTGTGCCATATACATGCTAACACCCTATAGCCTAGCCTTACCTGTGCCATATACATGCTAACACCCTATAGCCCAGCCTTACCTGTGCCATATACATGCTAGCAGCCTATAGCCCAGCCTTACCTGTGCCATATACATGCTAGCAGCCTATAGCCCAGCCTTACCTGTGCCATGAACATGCTAACACCCTATAGCCCAGCCTTACCTGTGCCATATACATACTAATATAAGATTAATCGAGTACTTACCATGAAATATAAGTATGAAGATTAATCGTTGTTCTTCGAGAGACAGATAAACATATCTGCTGAGTACACAGGAGAGGTGACGTCACATCCGGTGGTCAGATTAGCGCCCACCTGCAGTGAATCTTTTGCTGAAAATAAAACATCTGGAAATAGTACACAGTAGTGCTCTTTTTACTTTGTCTAAATAGCACCCACATGAGTAGGTGAGAGATTATACCACTATTAGTAATCTTCTTCATCCTGGGGATGGATGGGTGGGCCTGTGTACTCAGCAGATATGTTTATCTGTCTCTCGAAGAACAACGATTAATCTTCATACTTATATTTCATGGTAAGTACTCGATTAATCTTATATTCTTCTTCGGGACAGAAAACATTCTGCTGACACAGGAGACTTCAAAGTTCAGCTAGATTCACTGCTTATTTCCCATAATGTTACTCTCCCATAAAGGACTGTAACTTCTCATATAGGATAACAGAAAATAGATACTTTATTTCACCTAAAGGTGATGTTCTATTGCCTTGTGATATGGTTTTGACTAGGTTGCATGACATTTTGCTATATAGCAAAGAAGGCATAACTGCCATACAGTTCACCACAGCTGTGGCAGTGTAATTGTCCATCATAGAAAAAGTTTTATCACATACAGATACTGCTGCCTCTAGTAAGGCTTATGACTATGATCAGCCAATAGAGTTCATACAAACTGTCGTTACGGCAAAAGGGCCAAAATTCTCCCCTTTTGAGGTGTGTCTTTTCCCCCAAAAAGGCTCTGAAAATTTTGTTCCCAGCTACTCGATAGATTCCTCCAGGAGGATCCTGGCTAGCGTCTTGGGAGGCTTGGGGTTCTCGATAGGCTTGTTGTAGTACTTAGCCATGGTCTTGGCACCTTTCCAAGACCCATGTCTAAGCAAAACAGCAGTCGATACACCGAGTCTCCCTCCCGCAGAGGTGCTGGCACCCCTGGTGGAGTGAGCTCGGTATACCCTGGTGTCCACCCCAGCTGCGGAAAGCACCGCAAGGACCCATCTCTTTGATGAGTCCTGCCCAATCTCGCCAAATGGCTTGCGGAAGGACAAGAAGAGCGAGTGTTTCCTTCGCCCTTCCTTGTCCAACCTGACTGGCTCCGTGACCCGCACGTAACGTTTTCAGGGCACAGACGATGCACAGAGTCTCCTCCTCGTGGAACGGTTCCAGGACCAGTTCTTTGAGGGGTTCCCCCCGTACGCGCTGTTTTCATCAGACCCTTCAGAACGAAACGCGCAGACCCCGAATCCAGCCAAGTCAGATTGCGGAGATCAAGCGCTGGGATGACCTGGCCTCTTTGGCCCGACACCAGCAGAATCAGCATCGTTAGCTTGAACCCCAAGAACTGGGTGGACAAGCCTTCAAGCACCCCAACGCTGGAACATGCTGAACACCAGCCTAATATCCCAGAACTTGTTATATCTGGGAGAAGGAGGATTCCTTCTATAGGCGGTGCGGACGGCCCTGCACACCCAATACTGGGTGCCCATGGTCTTCCCGTTGTCAAGGTTTTTCACTAAAACCTACAACGCACATCTGGCAGCGTTAACAGTGCCAAAAGCCCTGCCCTTTTCCGAAAGCAAGCGGTGGAAACGACAAACCTCCAAAGTCGTGGTTGACAGCTGCAACGTGTACGTCATGATTGACAGCTGCAATGTGTACAACGTGGTTGACAGCTGCAACGTGTCGGCATGTTTGACAGCTGCAAGGTCTATGACGTGTTTAACAGCTGCAACATCTACATCGTTATAGACAGATGCAACATCCTGGTTGACGGCTGCAACTTCTATGACGTGATTGACAGCTGCAACGTCTAAGACGTGATTGACAGCTGCAACGTGTACGACGTGATTGACAGCTGACGTGTTTACAATATAAATGTCATCTGCAACGTCTACTACTTGATTGACATCACATGTTTGCCGGCGGATTGACAGCTGCAACGTCTAGGACGTTATTGACAGATGCAATGTCTACGACATGGTTGACATCTGCAACGTCTATGACATGGTTGACATCTGCAACATCTTCTACGTGATTGACAGCTGCAACGTGTACAACATGATTGGCAGCTGCAACGTGTACGATGTGATTGACACCTGCATCATGTATGACGTGATTGACCGCTGCAACGTGTACGACATGTTTGACAGCTGCAAGGTCTACGTGTTTGACAGCTGCAACGTCTACGACGTGATTGACAGCTTCAATGTCTGCCACGTAATTTACAGCTGTAGCGTTTACAACATGAGAGAGAGCTGCATCATCCACAAATGTGATTCACAGCTGCTACATTTACCACGTGATTGACATCTGCAACATGTGCGACTTACAGCTGCAACGTCTACAACATGATTGGCAGTTGCAATAGCTACTACCTGAGTGACACCTATATCATCTACAACATAATTGACAGCTGCAACTTGCTTGACAGCTGCAAATGTCTTTGTCGTGAGTGATAGCGGTAAAGTCTACAACATGATTGGCAGCTGCAACGTCTATGACGTGATTGACAGCTGCAATGTCAACAATGTAATTGACACCTGCAACATCTGCGACTTGCTTGACAGGTGCAAACGTCTACTTCATGAATGACAGCGGCAACGTCTACAACATGATTGACAGCTGCAACTGAATGGTACCCCAAAACAAAGAGGTACAAAACCCTAACCAGGTAAAGTGCACTCAAGTATCCACAACTCTTAAGTGATCCAAAATTGTGGGTCTTTTCGGAAACTAGTCCAAACCAAAGACAAAAGCGGACAGCGGCTGCGTCTGTGACGTGGATGAGGGCTTAGACAATTGGATACTTAAGTGTATATTGTCAACTGTAACATCTACGACGTGATGGGCAGCTGCAACGTCTACGACCTGATTGCCAGCTGCAACGTCTACGACCTGATTGTCAGCTGCAACGTCTACAACCTGATGGCCAGCTGCAACGTCTACGGCCTGATTGTCAGCTGCAACGTCTAAGACGTGATTGACAGCTGCACCTTCTACGACGTGATTGTCAGCGGCAACATCTACGACGTGATTGACAGCTGCAACGTCTACGACGATTTGACATGCAATCGTCTATGACGTGATTGACAGCTGCTATGTCTACGACATGATTGACAGCTGTAACGTCTACGACGTGATTGACAGCTGCAAATTCTACAACATAATTTACAGCTGCAACGTCTACGACGTGATTGACAGCTGCAAAGTCTACAACGTGAATGACAGCTGCAACGTCTACGACGTGATTGACAGCTGCAACGTCTACGACTTGAAAGACAGCTGCAACGTCTACGACGTGATTGACAGCTGCAACGTCTACGACTTGAAAGACAGCTGCAACGTCTACGACGTGATTGACAGCTGCAACGTCTACGACTTGAAAGACGGCTGCAACGTCTATGACCTTATTGACAGCTGCAACGTCTACAGCGTGATTGGCAGCTGCAACGTCTACAACGTGATTGACAGCTGCAACGTCTACAACGTGATTGACAGCTGCAACGTCTACAACGTGCGCACCAGCGGCTACAACTCTCTTGAGCGCCAGCGACTATGTATTTTATGTGAGCTCCAGCGGCTACGCCTCAGACGTGAGCGCCAGCAGCTACATCTGCAAAGTCCTAGAAGAACATAGTCTTAATGTGCGCCAGCTGATATCGAGGCCAGCATCTATGCCTCCAACATGAGCGCCAGCAGCTATGTCTGCGACATCCCTAACATAGACTGGATGTGCGCCAGCTAGTATCAAGCGTCAGTGGCTAGATCTAGGGCATGATTGGCATCAACAATAACGCCATCAATGTGAGCATCATTAACGTGAGACCATTAATGTGAGCAACAGCTGCCACATTTGGGATGCGAGCAACATCGCCTGCTTCTGGGACGCGAGCGCCAGCGGCCACGTCTGGAACGAGAGCGCCAGCGGCCACGTCTGGGATGCGAGCTGCTATGTCTACTACATGATTGACAGCTGCAACGTCTACGACGTGATTGACAGCTGCAAAGTCTACAACTTGATTGACAGCTGCAACGCCTACAACGTGATTGACTGCTGCAAAGCCTACAATGTGATTGACAGCTGCAACGTCTACAACGTGAGTGACAGCTTCAACGTCTACGACGTAATGGACAGCTGCAGCATCTACGACGTGTTTAACCGCTGCAACGTCTACGATGTGAGAGCCAGCTGCAACATCTACAACGTGATTGACAGCTGCAACATCTACAACGTGATTGACAGCTGCAACGTTTACAACGTGATTGACATCTGCAACGTCTACGACGTGATTGGCAGCTGCAACGTCTACGACGTGAAAGACAGCTGCAACGTCTATGACCTTATTGACAGCTGCAACGTCTTCAACGTGATTGGCAGCTGCAAGTTCTACAATGTGATTGACAGCTGCAACGTCTACAACGTGATTGGCAGCTGCAACGTCTACAACGTGCGCACCAGCAGCTACAACTCTCTTGAGCGACAGCGGCTATGTCTGCGACATCCCTAATATAGACTGAATGTGCGCCAGCTAGTATCAAGCGTCAGCAGCTAGGTCTAGGGCATGATTGGCATCAACAAGACCGCCATCAATGTGACCATCATTAACGTGAGACCATTAATGTGATCAACATCGCCTACGTCTGGGATGCGAGCAACATCGCCTACGTCAGGGATGCGAGCGCCAGCGGCCACGTCTGGGACGCGAGCGCCAGCGGCCACATCTGGAACGAGAGCGCCAGCGGCCACGTCTGGGACGCGAGCGCCAGTGGCCACGTCTGGGACGCTAGCGCCAGCGGCCACGTCTGCGACGCCAGCGTCTCCTACATGAGGATCAGCTGCAACGTCTACGCCGTGATTGACAGCTGCAACGTCTACGCCGTGATTGACAGCAGCAACGTTTATGCCGTGATTGACAGCTACAACATCTATGACGTGATTGACAGCAGCAACGTCTATGACGTGATTGACAGCGACAACATCTATGACGTGATTGACAGCCGCAACGTCTATGATGTGATTGACAGAAGCAACGTCTAGGACAAGATTGACAGCTGTCACGTCTACGCCGTGATTGACAGAGGCAACGTCTATGACGTGACTGACAACGACAACGTCTGTGACGTGAAACCCAAGGAATTTTTGGGCATAAGGTGTGGGTCTTTTTGGAAACTAGTCCAAACCCAAGGTACCTCCACATGAGTTAAGTCATCTTGATGTTCAAATCAAAGAGACATGTGTGCTAATAGTGTTTTAAGGTGGGGATTAAAACACAAGGCCAAAGAAATTTTCGGCATAAGGTATAGGTATTTTGTGTTACCAGTCACAAACCCTAAGCACATAAATGAGACCCTATAATAGGTGGACCAGTTAAGTCTCTTTGTGTTTTCATTTCACAACAACACAAACTTCTTCAATGCCTAACTCAAGGAATTTTTCGGCATAAGGTATGGGTAAACTTGTGTATTCAACACAAGCACTCAGTGTGGATCTGTATCAACACAACTGAGTTATTTAATGCCTCAAAGAAATTTTGGGCATAAGGTATATGTCTTGGTAAGGACTGGTCCAAACATGTACAAAGTACAACAAGACACACCTGACACTGACTTGACAGTTCACCTCACTCAAGTCTGTATGAGTGGAGAACAACCTCAAATGTCATTCTTCTATAACTGAGTTATAAGAGAATAACTGAGGTGTCAACTACAAAGTAGCAAGCAAAGCTTTAAGTGTCTTGACTTCAACCAATATCTAGAGTCTGCCAAGCTGTTATGACAGGTAGTAGTTGATATTATTCTGTCTTTGACCATGCATAAGACAGTGGTAAGTCCTTCCTGGTTCTTTATTTTAAAAGTGTATTCACTAATAAAACAGAGATCTACAGTGTATAACAGGATAAATTTCTATCTCTGCAGATATGAGTTTATCCCATCACAATTTTATTCCTTATGAAGGCTCGTTTCGCTATTGAAACATTCCTCAACAAATGAAGCAGCAGTACTGCACTGTGAGCCAACATAACAAATAAAAAGCCAACATAAATCAGTGACTCAGTCAGAAATCCAAGATGGATGACTGGTCTTGCTGAATCATGCCAGCCCCTAGCAGCAACTAAGCTCTACACAATCTAAACTCCAATTTTCCACTATAACTGGATGACAAAATCCATATTATTGTGAAAACTGAACTATAATTGCACATTTGAGAAATTGCACATAATCTGGATGACCATTCATCCCAATTTCCGAAAATCCCCAATTTTCGCCCACCGGCGGATTTTCGGTCACATTTTCGGTCACATTTTCGACAATCTGAAGGAAAATTTTTCAACATCAAAAGTTAGATATTTCTCAACTGTGCAAATATGTGTAAAATACATCATATAAAAAGTATCCTTACCTCTTAGATTCCTCCAAATATGATTGTGAGTTGCTGCTTGGTGGGCACACATCCTTCCTCCTCGGATTCGCGCTAATATCTGAATGTTTTCTGTCCCGAAGAAGAACACCCTATAGCCCAGCCTTACCTGTGCCATATACATGCTAACACCCTATAGCCCAGCCTTACCTGTGCCATATACATGCTAACAGCCTATAGCCCAGCCTTACCTGTGCCATATACATGCTAACACCCTATAGCCCAGCCTTCCCTGTGCCATATACATGCTAACAGCCTATAGCCCAGCCTTACCTGTGCCATATACATACTAACAGCCTTACCTGTGAGGCGTTAAGGAGTATGCGGGTCGGCAGGTAGGAGAAGACATGGAGTAGGACCGAGTCGGGGATGAACTGCCACAGACTACACCCCTCCTCCTGAGTTGTCATTACATTCGGCATTCTGAGCGTTTCTGCCAACAGATAAATAAAAGTAAAAAACATTTATTACACATGATAGAAGTTTTCTCTTCACATTTTCAAGAGCGGTGGCCATTCACAGGTGCGGATTTATATTTCTCATGTGGCACTTCATAGCATTTGTTCCCAGCAGTTTGTTTGTCTTCATGATGCATGAATCAACTCACCAGAGCTGCCTTCATGCATCATGCCGACCCTTTGGGAGTGCATCAACTCCACAGATTCAGGAACTTGTACGTTTTTTTCTGAATGCACATACATGGGAACTTAATGCAGAAGTATCCACAGCTAGGTCTGTAATAACTGTACTGCACCTCAACAGGTCTCTCCGCGAGTTGCCTCGTCTGCGCCACATTATGACATGATGATTATGTACGGGCCTGTTCGTTATACTTAATTCTTGGAGGTTTGTAGTCTCATTTCAAGATGTCCCTTTGAGAATTTCTACCAGTCTCACTTACTTTTGGTTGGCCTTTTCATGGTAATCCTGACAGTCACACGGTTAAGCTTTTCACACACTAGGACACGTCAAATCTACAGATAGAAAGCCTATTTCTAAACAATTTATCAAAGTTTTCAAGTTTGGTCCCTGCCTCACTAACTGTTCGTCATACAGCAGAATCAATATAACCAGTTCAACTTGGTATTGTGCCCCATGTCAGGCATTGTATTCGGTGTTAATGATCAGTTCAATCAACGTGAAAAATGCCAGGTAATTGATAGTAGTAAATCTGGTCCTTCTTTCCTAGGAAGAATCCAGGAAAGCACTTTTTTAAAACTTCAACATAACAGCAAAAGAAGTCCAGACCCCTGAGTACAGACACATGCCGCGAATTTTCTATATTTATTCTAACTTACCAAACTTAAGGGATGATTAAATGGAGTCTATACCGGTCAAAAGAAATGAAAAGGATATGTAAATTGTTTGTAAATATTCCCAAATAACCCTGTTCAGGTTGTGTGAGGCTTGATAAAAAATCCACAAAATGACGGTAAGTTGAGTTTTAAGTGACCGACGTGTCGACCCTTGTACCGGTCTTCATAAATAGATATCATCCAAATAGTTGACAGTATCAATAACAGTATCATTAAGACATGACGTACTTGCTGCAGGGTTGACATGACGTGTGTATTGATCAGTTTGCCTGTGCCGTATGACGGCTGTGACTAACACTAAAGTGACACCTCCATGAACGCTCCTTATCTTATCTAGAACCCCGGTCTAGAACCAACAAGGGACTGGGCATTTGACAACGATATGGAGGGGTGCTGGAATTTTCCTACATCCCTGTCCCGGAGCCCTGTTAAGGATCATGTTGTGCCCCTACAGCGGGTCTGATATATTTCACACACACACCCGCCCCACTTTATATTACATCTAGTAACGCCGTGGATTTTTAATGAGGACAGGACCCCCCCCCCCCCGCCCACCTTTCTCTAAGAGGGGCCAAGGCAATGAGGGTTTGTCTCTTTAAACCAACAGGACAATACCTCGGCAGTTCAGAGGGGCGGATTTAGGGGGGAGGGGGGGGGGGGGTTACGCCCCCCCCCCCTTTTTTTCTTTTTTTTCTTTTTTACCAAAATTTGACATTTTTTAATGTAGAATGTTTTAGGGATATTTCAACAATGCCCCCCCCCCCTTTTTTTTTAAAATCCTGTACATGTATGTATCCGCCCGTGTACAGCAAATGAGCAGCCCCTACTGTAGGGTGTGCGGCGTGCTGCACTCACGTGGGCCTCAACACGTGACGGACCTGCTTCTGGTCACTTCCTAGCGTGGCTGTCATTACCTCCATGTAATACCTCGTGTTAGCCTACCCTAGTAACCAAAGACACCTAATCAAGCAGGAAATTGCGTGTGTGTGCCGTTTAAAAACATGCACCTTATCACCATGGTTATAGTGTATTCATTATTATCTAGCTTAAACCTTTAAGAGCCGCACAGTGCTTTAATGTGCTATGTACTTTGTCGTCATGATGCATAAATCAACTAACAGTGGTGGCATTCATGCATCATGCCGACCATTTGGGAGACAAAGTAGGGTCGACATGATGACTGAATGCAGCACTGGTGAATTACTTCCCAGGGCTGCATTCATGCATTATGCAGGGGAATGACATGCGGCCCTTAAAGGGGGGTGCAGAGGGGTCCCCCCCTCAGGTCGGAAAGTCGCTGAAATTAAGGGCCCCAGGTCACAAAGTCGCTTTTTTAGACCATTTATGCTATTGTCAAACTTTTCCAAAAGTCGCCAGGTCGTTTTTATTATTGCAACAGGTCGCCAGGTCGCCTGGAAAACGGCCCAGGTCGCCAGGTCGCTTTTGACCCATCTGGAGCCACTTAAAGGGTTAATAAGCCATAGTATCGGCGCTACTTCCTTTAATAGATCCCGCTGATTGTCTTATAAGTAGGATATCCACTGTTATTTCTAATGGTAGTTTGACTTCCTGACATCAAACTAGGTCATGGGAGGCAGCAAACGTTGGGTGCCTTTGTGCATCAGTTAGGCCAGACCAATGGATTTCGCGCACCGAACTTTCGGAATTAATAGAAATTATTTTTTTTTAAAAGAAATTGTCAATAGATTTCGCTCACCTCATTTTTCAAAAATCGAGATTTTTTTCCCCAATAATTTTTCTCTTCATTCCCGTAGATCAATCAATTAAATATTTTTTGTGGCGGGTTCACTTAGAACTTGTGTCAGACTTGGTATATAGAAAAAAAATCGCTCGCTTTACTTTTCCTGCCTAAACGACATTTAATGCATTTATCGTTATCGTGCATGACTGTAGCCTTGGAAAATAAGACTCACCAGGGCTTCATTCTAGTATTACAAAGACAAAGAGTATACCACATTAAAGCACAATGCCGCCCTGAAAGATGTAATGGTACCTTGGACAAAAAAATTGTTCGAGCCGCTCGGACGAAAATCCACCTGTTGTTAAAAAATGACCACTCCCTTTAGTGACTATGCTTGTTAGTGACGTGCCAGGCAACCAACCTTATTTTTACTTATATGTATGAGAGGGACAGAGGAGGGGGTCAATTCTCCATTTTTTAGGCTTGCCTCATAAACGTGACTCCCCCCCTCCCAAACACCTACATTTAGTTTCGGGACATCTAGTCCTCACATTTCCTCCAGGGGATGAGTCATCCATGTACCTTGGACTACTAAAACGTCTGACGAGGGTCACCGAAGACCCTGGAGGACACAGGTGGAACAATGCTCTACAACAGGCCAATGGGGGTGGGGGTGGGGGGGAGTGCTGGTGGATTTGAGGGGAGAATTTTCACCAGACTAAATTCACCAGGTTAAGCGACTCTTGTATCTTATCACTAGCCATGACAAATATGACGGAATAAAAATATGCTTTAATTTGATATCAATAATGTGCCCATATTTTCCCCTTTTTTAATCACGTTTTTCACTAAAGATTGCAACAACAGCAAAATAGTCGATTTTGGAGACGGGCGTGGTAATGAGAATCAAGTTTATTTTCTTGGAGTGGCCTAACAATGCATGAAAGGGCATGCGAATTATTTTCGACCAGTAGGAGTTAAGCGCGGGGGCGGGGCTTGCATCGCACATACACACAATTTTACTAAAATTATCACTCCCCACTACCTCACCGTAAACAACTGTATTCGTCAAAAGGTGTGGCAAAAACAATGTGACGACAGTGAATGAATGTAGTGACGTGTGTACAATTTTTATTTCCTGAAAATCCTTGAACAATCCCAAATATAATTATGCCGCTTCTGGCAGGCGTGGGTAGCTCTTTAGGGGTGGTGGTGGGGGGGGGGGGGATTGCGTATGCGTTATGTGATTATGTGAGGAATATAAGCGCAGTAATCAGTTGGGGAAGCATGGCCTAATTTTACCGGAGAGCCAATTCAGTCACTCATTGCGGTATGTCAGACATCATAGTAAAAGAAATGTTTAAGTAAAAGATGACCCACAAGTTACTGAGTCTCTGTAAAATTAACCACGACCGTCATAAGCTTCAGGGTTGCCACCGACAAGGTAGTTCTAAGTTCCCTGAAGATAACCTGACATATTCCTGACTTTAAATCAAATTTTCCTGATATTCGCGACATAAACCCAATGTTTTTAAATGGCCTCCACTTAGAAATTTGCAATCAAATCCAAATTTCTAAAATGCCACCGGTCCAGCAGATTCACAATTGTAGCAGGATCAAATGTCCACTCACATGTTGGGCTTATCTGAACCAAAATGTTTTAGTAGGGTTTCTAAAGATGAAATATGTTTGTCAATATACTGTGTAAAACTATGTATATATTCTGATTTGGCCATAAATGATTACAAATATAAAGTTTTTTAGTGCACAATATTATTTCATACTTAAAAATTAATGCATAACTCATCAGATACCGGTATGTGGTTGTCAGGTCCTTCAAAACTGTAGCTGGTCCTGCAACAATTTACAAAAGACCAAATGTCCTGTGGGATGAAAAAGCTTTCGTAAAGACTGCTGAGAGATTGATAAATGTTGAACCGCAGGCAGTTGGTAGATTTCTGCCCAGGTGGGTAGAGATTTACTTCCCCACCAGCCCTCCGCTTCCAGGGGATTCAGCATTTTTCAGACCCCGGCGTGGGGCATGCAGCGTGCTCAGGCCAAAAAATAATATTTGTGTTCAGGTTCCCGACCGATCCTATATATTTATAGCCCTACCCCCCAAAAAAAGAATTCTTGTAGGAAGGCTTTTTTTTCTACAAAAAAAAACACACTTTTTTGCTGACTTTTCTTTTTTTGGCCTCAGGGCAGCATGCGAGTGTACTCGCAGAATCTTTTTTTAATTTTTTTTTAAAATTAAATTTCATCGCCTTTCAAAGGGATGTTCTTCATTTTAATAAGTTTTCTTCTTTCTTCACAGGCGGAAGTCTCCTTTACTGACTCCAGAATTTACTTCCCAGAGTGGGGTCTGGGTGTATGACCGCAATAGTCTTTGTCATCCAGACCAGCGGAGCAGAACCATTCCTGATTAGTAAGTTTGGCTGCAAAAATGTTACAGACTGTTCATTATAAGGTTGATTCCTCTACTAATATTCGTATCAGATTCCGGCACCCACTACTAACATGCAGGCTTTTTGTATGTTATATATATACATTGGATGGCTATTTACAAATGAGTGCATAAAATAATATTTAACCCTAATGTTCATATTTAACCCTAGTGTTCATTCTCATATCAATATTAAGATATAGTCATTAAGACAGTCCCTCAATTGCAGCTCCACCATACCCAGGTGTCTGTACTTGTTGGTGTTCCTAGCGTTGCCCTGTCAAATCCAACTGGTTTTTCCCTGCCTTTTCGTTATGAATTTCTGATTTTGACACTTTCCAACTAATGATACTAGAGTCCTTTCACATCTAACGCCGGCCTCTCCTTCTACGTCTGCGCTCCTCCAGAAGCTTCTCTCTTTTACCTGCCATGTTGGTGTTGTACCATTGTTTTGTTTTCTTCTTGAAACTTATTTTATTTTCTGCAGTTTGCATAGTGAGTGGTAAGGCATTCCACAATATGATACCCCTGTACCTTAGGCTATTTTTGAATTTGGTGGTGCGCGTGAAAAGGCAGGAACATATTTCTTTTATTGTCTCCTCTAGTTCTCCTTCTCTTCTGAGCGGGCGGGTTTTACGTATTTTTATTATAGAGTAGTGACACAAGTAGCTCTTTTCTTCTTGGATGTAACATTGGAATTTCGCATAAATCAAGTAAATTTTCAATAGATTCCTCCCAAACCCGAACCCGCCTTATACATCGCAACATTCTGTTTTGACTGACTTGTAGTTTGCCAACCTGTTATTTCACACATGAGTCCACTAAAAAGGAGCAGTAATCATAGTATGGAGTAACAGCCTGCTTGAACAATAATGTAGTATCTGCGTTGGATAATAGAAAAGTAGCGTTGCAAATTTTGTAGACGAAAGGTCATTCTTCTTTACCATCTTGCCTACATGGGGTTTTATGCTGAGGAAACTGTCAATTACTGCTCCCAGATAGTTGTAGGAGGTTACCTCGGCTATTTTCTTGTCTCCTATGAAAAAATGTCTATTTGTGCAAAAATTATAATTGTGTTCTGCGCAATGCCACACCAGTTTTGTTTTATCATGAGTAATTGTCAGCCCTATAGTGTCACAGAATGTACTTAGCATGTTTACGTCTTGTTGTAGGTGACGAATGGCCACTGCCGGGTAGCGCGACTCCGAGTAAATGACTATATCGTCTGCATATAATTTCATCCTGCAGTGTTCAGGAGCCTCCATTAGCGAGTTTACAAAGAATATGAACAGTGTTGGGCCCAAGACGGAACCTTGCGGCACTTCAAACTTCACAGATGCTTCACTAGACACTCTGCCATCAACTATGGTCCTCTGACGTCAGTTCTTCAATAAGCATGCAGCCACAGAAGAAGAGTCCTGTTTAGTTAAGCCAGTTTTAGTTGATGTAGCAGGAGACTACGGGAGATGCAGTCGAACGCCTTTCTTACATCAATATATATTGAGGCAACATAATTGTGATTATTTCTAGCTGCATTTAAGATCTGTAATATAGTCAAACACTGCTTCAGCAGTACTGAATCCTTGACAAAATCCGTATTGATTATTTGATGAAAAGTCTCCTTCATTTAGATATTTAATTAAGTGTGCTTGTATCAGTTTTTCTAGAATTTTGCTTGGTATAGGTAGAATAGATATAGGGCGCCAGCGGGGGCGCCAGTTAGAGACATCATGGAGGTTTCCTGCCTTTGGTAGGGGGGAGATTTGGGCAACTGTCCAGCTGTCAGGGAGGGATCCAGACATGACGGAAACCTCCATCAGGTGGTGGAAAACATCCAAGCCAAATGTCATGGCGTCTCGTATTACTGTAGCACTCACGTCAGCAATGCCTGAAGGTTTGGTAATATCTATTTGCTTCACTAGTTTTAATACATCATCTCGGCTAAACGAGGGATGAGTATCATTGCCTTGCTGATTTAGGTATTCCTCATCAGGTAGGGTGAAATCCCGAACTAGTATATTTTTTTGCGTCAAATAACTTCTGGCCAATTGTACTGAAAAAATTATTTATGTATAAAGCTCCAGTTTTCCTTTAAACGTATCGACCGTTCGCCTTCCTGATCATGGTTTTTTTTTACATCTCAGTTCCTTTGCTTTCCTTAGATCCTCAGCCTGTTTATGTAGAAAGAATTGTTGCATGTACCCATTTCTTTCCTTGATCACTTCTGCAGTTTCAGGGTCCATCCACTGATTTTTGTAATCTCGGTATTTAATTCCTTTATAGGGCAGAGTTCATCCAAGAAGCACTTTATTTTCATTATTACTGCATTCCATTTACCGTCTATGTCAACATTAGAATACACAGATTCCCAGTCTTGACTTAATAAAAAAAAATTGAAAACTATCTTTATTGTACTTCTTGTAGCTTCTACCCATGTAGGACAGGATTTCTTTGGGGTTTTGTGCTTTCTTTCTACACGCAAAGACAGGCGCATGATCACTTATCAGGATGGGTGCCACTCCTTTAGATATGACGTATTTACAGTTAGTCAGGATGTTATCAATTCCTGTGCCATAATCCTTTTTACTCTCAGAGTTCGGTCTGGTTATATCATTTATCAGCCATCTAAGATTATAATCTCTGCAGAATTCCTTCAAAAGCTCAGTTTCATTATTTTTCCCATCTAGTATATTAACATTTAAGTCCCCAACAAACCAGTTTTCTCTTTTCTTTTTATATAGAGTTCTGAGTTTATCAATAGATGTTGGCACCTGTCCACCAGGTGGTTTGTACACAGTGATAATAGTCATCATCCTGTTGTTCGGGATGTTGATATCTATAGAGAGTGTTTCTATGTCATCTGAGATGTAAGACCAATGACGTACATAGAGAAGAATTTTATCTCCCGTTCTGACGGCACTACTGACGGATCCCCTGGCCCTTAATGACCTTCACACCTCTATATCTGAGGGCTGTACACCAGGACCGCCAGTTTTATTGCCCTACCCCCCCTTGGAAGGTTTTCCCTTTGGTCTCTATGTTATAACCAGAAATTGACCATATATATACAGTCAATTTCTGAGAACCCCCATCAGACCCCACTGAGGACCTCAAATAGTTGAGCATGCTAGAAAACAATTCCAATTTAAAATAGCGTCAAATACATAAAGCTGATACCTAATGAAGCCTCCTGTGCATAGTAAATAATAGTAAATAAATTTCTGGTCATCTACAATTGTTCCAGATACCTTAAATGGGATAAAGGCAAAGAGTGATATAGACCTGCTAAGTATAATGGGATAAAATATTTGTTTGTAGTTAATCTGATATATTTATTATAAAATTGAATTCGACCTCATGTACACATACCTGGTCAAAAAGTATAAAAGCTTATCTTCACATACTAGTAGCCTCTTCTTTGACAGTGCTGTAATTCTAGGATCATATTTTATTCATTTTTTGTTCAATTTATCTTCTGGACCAACTGTGTTCATCCTACAACCCCCAGGTTTCCTCCCACATATGTATTTATACTTAGACTGTCCCTTTGTAAACCAATACCACTCCCTCATTAAATTTCCATCCACACCCCACCACATCCCAAGATGCCCCCCTCACACCAGGGGGTATGAGCAGCTAAATTACAGAGAAGGACGAGATACCACCTGATGGGACATTTACTGACCATGTCTAATCGAAAATAAGCTGGACCTGGGGTGGCCCCACTGTTAGAATTCTCCTCTATGTACATCATTGGTAAGACTGATCCAAATTTACAGAGGAGTATTTGTAAAGTCTGTCTGTCATATAGCATATTATTCCTCCGGCTCTACCGTTCCTGTCCAGTCTGTGTGAACTCTTACTGGTCCAAGTCAGCAGAGCTGGGTCAGAGGTGGTGGAAAGCCATGATTCTGTGAAAGCTACAAAGTCGATATTGTTGAAGGTGGGCTTTATCAAGATATAGACAAGGGCAAACGACTACTGAATCCCCTGTGGGCAACATAAAATTGTTCATATTTGATATCGATGTCTAGATGCACAGATTAAGGACGTGCCTGGTTATAGAGGGGATTTAAAAATCATATTGGTCTGGCCCAGTTAGTTTGACATGGTAGCATGGCCTGTCATGGGAGTTCCATTGGCCAGTGGGACCCTCAGACCCCTGTCATAGATGAATAGGGAACAATTTGATGTACATTAGTACTGAATGTCTAATAACGACATCTTTTGTTACCTAGAATCGGTTCTGACGAGGAAATGGGTTCCCTACCACTCCTACTTCAGTACTCTAGTAGGGGCAAATATCAATTATCTTTTGTTACCAGTAAAATAACCTTGGGGTGCAATGATGTCACTCATTCACATTCCATCCGTAGCAACGGTCATTCTAATGCAAGGAATTCGATAGAGGCATATTAGATAGTCATAATGATGTTTAATATGTTCTACTCTGACAAAAAAAAAAACCATCAAATTATAGAACATAAAATGTTTGGTTTCTGCATGAAAAGAGGGGAAAGCCTATCCTTAATAGTTCGACATGGTAACATGGAGAGTCCAATTGGCCAGGCCCATTGGTAGGCACTTGGAAGAACCACACTGCAGGGATCAAACCAGCAGTCACAGGTGGCACACTAAAATTAGCACCCTTATGAGTGCCTGTCTAAAATTACCCCATTCGTTTTTGCTCCTATTCAGCCCCTATTAGAGATAACAGAGCATGCACTAGCTTATTGGAAAGCTCTTTCAGCCGGCTATCCACTACTTATCATTGAGAATATATTTAATTGCGAGTCCTAATATGGCAATTATCCAAATGTGAAGGTCAACTTTAACTAAACAAATTTCATTGAAATATTCATGGCCCCTTTGTATTAACATGCGGCCCTCTTTCTACATATCAATAGTATGCTACATGTCCTTTTCCAGCCTCCTGCGTCGAATCCCAAGAGGTTTCCTGCATTCCCCTAAATCAGTCATGTTCTGTCTTGATATAACAGTGTTAAGCAGTCTGGGTAGGCTATAGCACAGTGGATATGCCTCCTCCAACAACACAAGTATGTCCTTTATTAACCAGCTATCTTTATGATAACTATTATGGGTCTGTAGTATGGATTGGCTTTAGAACAAAAGAATTATATGACCACATATACAATGTATGTACATCTACATATCCACCTTGAAGATTTAGAACTGGTGCAGGTGGCACTGCTGCATATCCCTATATAAGCCTATTGGTAAGATGTTTTTTTTGTTTTTTTTATTTAGCCTGACTAATTTTTCTGGCTCACCTGCATATGTATGCTTAATTAAATGTTACATATCACATATATGACTTCATTGGAACAGGTGAACACATTTGGCTGTCAAGGGACAGACTGTCAACAGGAAATTGGAATTATACAGAATTTAACTATTATGTACAGTAGTTGATGAATATGTATAATGAAGATGAGAGTCGCAAGCGATTTATATTGTGAGGCCGTTGCCCTGGGTCCCCCCTATAAGGAAAAGAAGGATAGGAGTATATGTATTGGGGGGGGGGGGGTGAGTTATGAAGGGGTCAATGACCCCTTCTTTGCATCATGAGTTTAGCTCTTCTCCTTTTCAGGTTTGTTCAAAGACGGGTTTTCAGATCATGTTTGAAATTCTGTTTATTCATTTGATTTGCATGGAAAGTGGGAGTTTGTCCCATAATGAGACCCCTCTATAATAGGGGGTTTTACGGTAGCCTCCATTTTTTGGCCTTCTTCTTGGGAACTTTATTTTGTTGTCTCCTCTGGTTCTCCTATTCCTGGGAGTTGGGGGAGGGGGGAGTTTCTTGGACAGCAATTCTTCTCTTCTTTTTATTTTACTAAGTAGTGGGGCCTCGCAGAGGATCCTAAGGTCGTCTGTGGTTTCATCAAACTTTCCTACTTTCAGACATATGCGAAGGAGCTTGTTCTGCAGTGTCTCCATGCGCTTTGACCAGTGGGCAGAGTCAACCAGAAAGGAGCAATAATCAAAACAAGGTAATACAACCTGCTTGTATAATGTATATTGTGATTGCTGTTTCTATGTTCAATAAGTATCTAATCTTGCCAAATTTAAAAGCCGCGACTATTACATTTCTATGCATTAGTTTGGCATGGGCTTCCATCGACAAGTTCTCGTCTATAGCGGCTCCTAAATAAATGTAATTAGATCCTAACACCAGATGTCACTGGTGAGTAATGGTTGAGATCTAATCTACCACTAATTTACCACTTGTGTCTGGTATCACTGTTCATTTTAATCAATAAAAGAATGTGCTATACACGTCACATATTGTAGGATTTGGGTTTAATCAGTGAGATATGTAACATTGTGCAAGCCTGATATGTCATGTTACCTTGCAATTAAAGAGAGAACAGAGTGTCTCTAGTAGTTGGTCCCAATTTGCCACACCAGGCTGTGTACATTTGTATAGCACCAGCTTGCTTCTGCAGCCTATGCATGTTCTGGTTGATTTTTTCACTTCTACATAGGATACAAGTATAATTCCAAATGTTCTGAGAGGGAGTCAATGTGTTCTATCACATGATTCCAGACAGAATGTATTGTAACCGTTTAAAAAAATATATCCAAGTGCCTACCATTGAGAGCCTCACACCCCTGTCATAAAGGATTAAATAGTGGGCATGATTAGTACATGATTAGTACTATAATAATGACATCCTTTAAAATTTGTTACCAATAAAATATCCTTATGAATCCTCATATTTTAGTGGTCTCAGCGAGATACCCCATGGTGGTCTATAAAATTGTAAACATGTTTTAGGCCTACTTGTCTTGTTAGTTACAGAATGGTAGTGTTATTCATGAGTGTTCACTAATTTAAAGATATATTATTATAAAAATTTAATGTGTGATCATAATCACAACAAACTCAGGGAGGCTGCCTGTAATGTGCAGGTGTAGTGTGCAGGTGTGATCCACTGCCGCGAATTTGCTGCGAATGTTGCCGTGCGAGAGAAACTTGGGAGTACACACATAAAAATCAAAACTTTTAAATTCCTGCAAATTTACTCGCACGTCGCCCACCTCTCGCGACGACGTTGTCGCAGGCTCTCTCAGCAGCAGATCCACTGCTAGAACCTTTTCTCCGTGTTTACTCGCATGAGTCACATCCGTAGCAAAATCGCAGCAAATTCGCGGCAGTGGATGACTGGATCACCGGCTTTAGGCTCCCTGAGTTAATAATATACTTCTGCTCTAGTGCAGATAATGCTGCATCCTCACTCGTCACTATAATACTTCCGGTACTTAAACCCGCAGGTCTCGGTATCCCTCCACTGACAGTCAGGGCGCAGTCGGGACAGGTACTCAGCCCTATTTATAGGTGAGCTGGGGCTTTAATGTTGTCAACAATTGCCTATAGGCCCTACTGCTTAACCAAATAAAGAAATCCCATATTAATCAAGCTCAGACCTTTTTTAATTCCATTTACCATATTTCAAATCATCATATGTAACCAATACACCACCACACCAAAAAGCAGCTATCCTCTGGGATCCCGGTCTGGGATACTTTGGAAATATTGCTAATTTCAATAAATATTTTCCAAGTGTAACAGTCCCAGAGCAGAGCTGTGTATATACTACTACACCTATCCTCTGTCGGACATACAGTACCGTAGTGGTTTCAGTTTGAAAGTGGTTTGTGACCTTCTCCAGGATGTGTCAGCTTATATACATCCACATCATAGGCTACATGTGGCATGATGTGCACACCTACTACATTGATACAGCACGAGTCTGTCACTGACTCACTCCGACTCTGACTAAGGCCTATCTGTGTCACTTCTAGGCAATTGAGCTGAACTATTTTAAATGGTTAGTCTTCAGTTAAGACTGTGGTTCACCTAAAATGAAAAATAACAGAGGTCTGATCAACATCCAAGGCATTTATACACCGAGGTATTTCCAGTCTGCGATCAACACATATACGACGACAGAGGTATCCCTCCTAGCTCGTACTGGGTGTGGAATGGCCGAGCAGTCCATGTTGACAGCCAACCTACACTACAGTACTACAGCAATAAAAACATGCCCAACCCGAGTGTATCGCCACTCACCTGTGTGGTTATGTGTCTAGAAGGCTGGATCCGCTGCTCTGCCATACACCCATGGTGGATCCTTCTAGCAGCTTGCTGTGTGAGTGTGTGGATGGACTAGTGGGGGACAGGAGACGAGAAGTGCCAACCCATGACCTACTACTTGCTCCCTGTCCTGATTGTTGCCGAGTGTTTGTCAATAAGCAAGAGAATCACGTGTTTGATCACGTGAGACTGGTTTCCATCTAGGAGGCGCTCCAGTCAGCCTGGTGACGTGTAGGCCCAGAAGATGGCAGCACATGCAAACAGTGCCCCCCCCCCCGTATATCCCTGGGTGTGGGAGGGGGAGGGGTGTGTGGCAGGGAGGGGGGGGGGGCAAAAACGATTGGGGTGGTGGGGGGGGGGGGGGGGGGTTAACAAGTAGAGGCTGGGTATTGGAGAAAAAGGGAATGGGGATTTAGAAATTCATAGAGGTCACCCGGTCAAAGAGGTCACCCTGTCATAGACTATCAATCAAGGGGGTCTAGATGGGGGGGGGGGCCCATGTCGCATGTCGAATTTAAGAAATGGCCATGTCATGTCACTTAAAATTCCCATGTACCATGTCGCCCCTAAGAACCTGCCATGTCCGATGTCGATTTTAAGAAATACCCTATGTCATGTCACTAAAATTTTCCCTCATGTCACTAAGCTCCATGTCGCATGTCGATTTTAAGAAATAGCCATGTCGCCATGTCGATTTTAGCCATCTACCCCCATAATCAATCTGGTGAGACTTAGCCAGGAGTGGAGGAGACGGAAGGGAATAGATATAGGAATGGGAAAGTTCAAGAGTGGTTTTCCTGTGACGAATCTGTAATCTTAATTACCACGAAAACTTACCGCGTAATGTAATTCTATAGTCTTTTATTTCTAAAAATGCGGGACAACAAATAATGCACCTGCGCTCCCAGATGAGACGTTTGGATAACCTGTTCAATGGGTATTCTAATGACGCTTATTTTGACATTACTTCATATTGTTCAAATATCGCTGCAAGAAAAAAGTATTTTATCTATACACATAAGGACACATAAAGTAAGCCATAACTTTGTAACAAGAGTTGATACTACTGTGGCGGCACATAGAGTGCCTGGATGTCGTCATCCTACACCTTACAGACACTGACTTGTTGACACTACTGGGGCGGCACATAGAGTGCCTGGACGTCGTCATCCTACACCTTACAGACACTGACTTGTTGACACTACTGGGGCGGCACATAGAGTGCCTGGACGTCGTCATCCTACACCTTACAGACACTGACTTGTTGACACTACTGGGGCGGCACATAGAGTGCCTGGACGTCGTCATCCTACACCTTACAGACACTGACTTGTTGACACTACTGGGGCGGCACATAGAGTGCCTGGACGTCGTCATCCTACACCTTACAGGCACTGACTTGTTGACACTACTGGGGCGGCACATAGAGTGCCTGGACGTCGTCATCCTACACCTTACAGGCACTGACTTGTTGACACTACTGGGGCGGCACATAGAGTGCCTGGACGTCGTCATCCTACACCTTACAGACACTGACTTGTTGACACTACTGGGGCGGCACATAGAGTGCCTGGACGTCGTCATCCTACACCTTACAGACACTGACTTGTTGACACTACTGGGGCGGCACATAGAGTGCCTGGACGTCGTCATCCTACACCTTACAGACACTGACTTGTTGACACTACTGGGGCGGCACATAGAGTGCCTGGACGTCGTCATCCTACACCTTACAGACACTGACTTGTTGACACTACTGGGGCGGCACATAGAGTGCCTGGACGTCGTCATCCTACACCTTACAGACACTGACTTGTTGACACTACTGGGGCGGCACATAGAGTGCCTGGACGTCGTCATCCTACACCTTACAGACACTGACTTGTTGACACTACTGGGGCGGCACATAGAGTGCCTGGACGTCGTCATCCTACACCTTACAGACACTGACTTGTTGACACTACTGGGGCGGCACATAGAGTGCCTGGACGTCGTCATCCTACACCTTACAGACACTGACTTGTTGACACTACTGTGGCGGCACATAGAGTGCCTGGACGTTGTCGTCCTGCTTGATGGGCACTGACTTGATGCGGTGGGTGCTGAAGTTAGGGTTGGTGTTGAGAGACCACATGTAGAGCACGAAGAAGAAGAAGCCAAAGATGATGCTCATGGAGAAGTTGAGGATGTACTGCAGCGGGTAGGCGATGGGGGCCTGGTCCACGTAGAGCTGCAGAACACAGGGGAAGTAATATACATAATATACTCACACAACCTTAACCCTTTGATGGCCACATACTGCTTCAATGCATTAAGCCATTTATCTTTGTGATGCGTGAATGCATGCAGCCCATGCGAATAACTCAACTGGGCAGCATTCATGCATCATGCGGCTGACCATAAGGGTTGATACACTCCCGAGAGGTCTGCATAATGCATGAATGCAGCTATATATGATGTGTTAATTGCCAGGGCATTCATGCACCATGACGGCCAAATGGTATAATACATATGAAATCACCAAGGAAATGAGGACTAAAATGCCTTCTACATTTCGTTTCTACACAAGTTAATACCTGTGATATCAATCATTTTGCAACTTTTATTCAGATCGTTGTTTTTTTCTAAAAAGGTGAAAAAAGAACCAATGCGGCCCTTTTCAAAGGGTACGGACGGTATCCGCAAAGCTATTGTATTATGATTAAGAGCGTTACGAAGAAAGTAGGGTATTGGATACAATTCCTAGTCAGACTTGCAAATTAGACATTTTACACATATTATTTGTTGTATAATGAAACTAATTAAATGAACTAGCTGTTACAAAAGAAGGCAGTATGTTGTGTTGGTGCAGGTGTGGGGAACACTGGTTGCTACAACACAACAGTTAGTCCGCCAGGTGAGTGACAGGTGACACTGGGGTAAGTGCACTGGAGCACGAACCTGAGTGTCTTTATACATGTACTAGCAGACACGTATACATGTAAACTTCGCATAATAAAACAAAAACACAAAACATAGTAAGGCTATAGAGGAAAGCCCTCAATAAATATCCAATGAGGATGCTTTTGCAAATACTGGATAGCTCTCTCAAGTGAGAGGACAGACGTTTAGATCGTTATCTTAATATTAAGTCTTAAAGTCTTAATTCAGTGTCTTAAGAGCTGCACCACTCCATTTAGCATGTTATGGGTGGTCTAGCGATGCAGTGTTTCCGTGCGATCAGAAGGGGGGGAAAAGGGTGAAAAAAGAAAAGAAGAACGGGGGTTGGGGGGGCAGAGCATAAAGACACCATCCATAATTAAGATTACGCCAGAAGTGGCGATTCAAGATTACACACAGAATGGGCGGCGTCTAGTGACTCTAGTGCACCAGTCTAAATATGAGACCAGTTTCTTATTTACAATTTTTTCTAGCAATTTACCTATAATTGGTAGAAGTGTCACTGGTCTCAGATTAGAGACCTCGGACTTATCACCATCCTTTTGCAAGAGTACAATAGTTCCTCTCATACTAGTTATTCATTCCTCTCTGGTGAGGTGGCCACTGCAGGAACTAACGTTAAGACTAATAAGACTGTCTTAATTGTCTTATTAAGATAACGCTCTAAACGTCTGTCCTCTCACGTGGGAGAGCTAACCCGTGCGTGCGATGCTTTTACCATAGATAGATAAGTATGCAGTTGTTTTTGTTTTTTTTGTTTGTTCTGTTATGGATATCTCTGTAAATGGCGCTTTGCCTGAAAGTGTAATACCATTATTGAGGAAACGGGGCCATCGTCTGGGAAGTGTACCAATTTATATTTAAGATATGTTCGTTACCATAGACAATTAGGTCTCAATTCAGCCCTTATCCCAGTGGCAAATCATGCATCCTGTACAATCTACTTTTCAGATCCTTTTACATTGTGTAAGTTGATTTATTTATAGTTCCATTAAAAACGTTGTATACAATAATTATCTCGCCGTTAATGACATGGCCCGGGGGCATGGCAAATAGATGTCATGCTGATCAATGATTCAGGATTTCAACCTCGGCGCATATCAATGATTCAGGGAAGAAAATGACCGATTTAAAAGAAAGCATGAAATGTTCAAATTGGGGTCCCTGAATAAAGGTCCTCTATACTAGCTAAGCACTGATCTTGGGGGTGCAGAGCGGTCCCCCCTCAGGTCGGAAAGTCGCCGAAATTAAAGGCGCAAAGTCGCTTTTTTTAGACCATTTTTACTATAACCAAATGTGTCCAAAAGTCGCCAGGTCGCTTAAATCATTGCACCAGGTCGCCCAGAAAACAGCCCAGGTCCCTAGGTCGCTTTTGACCCCTCTGGAGCCACGATCTTCGCAACATAATAAAAATTGAAATCAGATTTTTTTTTAAAAGACTTTCATCCCTGATGATTAATCTACACCGTTTCGTAACAAAGCAAACATTTCTGATATGTAGGAATAACTAAGATGTTGATGGTTAATACAATTAAATGCGTGCTTACCAGGAAGTAGACGGAGAGGTCACAGAGGGAAATCCCAGCGTGCACGTCGGCCTTGTAGTGGTACAGGCCTGATCCCTGCACCGACAAATACAAACACATTATAGCCCAGCTAATAACAAAATAAAAAACGTTATTTTACGTCAAAATAACGTTTTAAAACGTTATTTAACGTTATGCCATAGTGAGGACCGTTAGAGAAACGTTATATAACATTATAAAATGTTGTATAACGTTTTTGTTTACTGGGAGTAGTCTTGACGGCTTGGCCTTTTGGTTCTTAGTAACATCCCAAAAATTAGAGTGTTATCAACCCAAATAAGTTATTGCATTATCTCACATCCATCATAGCTAGGTGCGATATACTTGCCAATAATGGCTAGCATAACTGGCTACAAGTGTGCTACTGTATCTTCTTTGTGGTGATTTGTGTGTGAAAACCAGGTGTCTTACCGTTCTGTCTAAAGACTTTAGAGAACTCATTAGCTGCAACAATTGATGTTGCACTAAGAAGGGGTAGGTTTATTAGTAACTGGGTAGATTCAACATTTTTTTCAGGAAATCGACATGATTTAAGTTTAATAATACAGGAACCCCAGTGAGAAAGCAGGAAAAATGACATTTCTGTATAACTTACGTTCATGACGAGTTGAAGGGAGTTGGGTTCAAAGTAGTTGTAGGTGTTGTCGAACCGGTCATCACCCCGCACCCCGGTCAGGATCTCAGGCACCGGCCTGGGGGAGGATCCCCACCCTGGACGACACATCAGATACATGTTCATGGGAACTTTACAGAGAGACCTTAGAGAGTCAAACGTAGAACTATAATTACCTTTAATGTGCCAGTGTCAATTGCTCCTGTCGATTTTTAACATATAGTCATTTTTTTTTAATTCGACAGGGGCGACACAGGCCCCTTAATAATCGACAGGGGCGACACAGGCCCCTTAATAATCGACAGGGGCGACACAGGCCCCTTAATAATCGACAGGGGCGACACATGCCTTTATAAATCGACGGGCAGAACACTATAAGAAATACGACCTAACAGTTTCCAAAATCTGGGTACCATGTATAGACATTTATTCAATATTCGGAGTCTAAATAGCAACAGTTTATGTCTCGGCCAGGGGCATATATATGGTGAAGCATGCACGTGCTGAGGGCTTATCATGTTCAGCATGACTGCCATGAGGTGTCACGGCGCGCAGGCCCTATGGGGTCCATGTCCCTATATATCTATATATATTCAGGACAAGAGGAAGTTAGCCCCGGGAAGTTAGCACATCAGCTTGAGACAGCAGAGTAGATTACAGTAGTAGATGACAACCCCCAACCCTCCCCATCTGGCAATAAATGACTCGGTCCTAAGTGTGGCTAGCATGTACAAGTGGTGTAGTGGTCAGTAAGCAGGACGCTCCAGGCTCCTGTCATACTGAAAGCTATGCCAAAGCTAGACCCCCGCTGAGAATGCCGCTTTATTGTGTGGGCGTCTGCCCAGGGGCCACCTGGCAATATCTCATTATACACACTAGTACGGTGTTGTATTATTGTCAGTCAGGCTTGTTATTGACATGGGTAGGTCCGGGGTAGGTCCAGGTGCATCTTAACTGTCTCACATGCAGAGACATAATTCACAACAAACACTCATATGGGATACCTCTGCCCACAGGCATACACTGAGCTGTGGTGGAGATGGTGCGCAGTGGGTTGGTTAAAATACCTTTATAATGAATCCTTGCAAGGTAGTATACTCATGGGGAAACGCACGACTGTAGACTATTTTGAGACACAGCCATATGTCCCTTATTTGGGCGTAGGTCAGGTCACGGACGCCATTAACTAGGTCAAGGAGCGCGGACGTCGCACCCTGAAGAGGTAGAGGGGGGGGGGGGGCGTTCATGACCCAGTGTACCTTATTTGGGCATGGGGCTGGACTATGGTCAGTCACACATCAGGGTGAGACTGAGGAAACACAGAAAGGGTAGGATGCGACTCACCAGAGGCCGAAGGCCTCTGGTAGTATTAGTATAAAGGCCTGACACTGTGGTGGTCCGGTCATCTCGGTGACCACGTGACCAAACACTACATACAGCTAGTTCCCACAACAATCACCAGGCCTATACTAGTGACATCTAATGATGCGCACCATCTCCACCACAGCTCAGTGTAGGCCTGTGCCTCTGCCACAGGCCATGTCAGAAATGCCTCTCCCTGGCTATCAAAATGTAGGAAATCTTCAAATCTTTGTCAATTCCCTATGGAAATCAACTTTTGATACAGAAATCTCTGGGAAAAGTAGGAGTTCGTAAAAAAAAAGAGGAGAAAGAGTGGTATCTCTGCCATGTACATCACAGTCCCAGGTAACATAAGTACATTGGGCCATGATTGGGCCAATATACCACTTAGAATTGGGCCAATAATGGCATCTTGATATTGGCCCACCGCTGGTTTGACCGCTGGCCCAGTAATGGCCCATGCTCGGATAAAGGGATATTGATTTCATGTTGGCCCAATGTTGGGCCAACATCAAAATGTTTTTACATTATTCCAAGGTTAGAAATTAGACATCGGACCAACCTTGTAATACATATGTCGCCCCAACATACAAATTTCAATATAGGACCACTGCAACAATCACTGATATTGAACAATATTACTTTTATGTGTATAATTGAATGTGCAAGCATACTAAAGACATGACTCTCAAGAATCATCAGTTTAGAAAAAGCCATTTCTGTCTTTTTAATCCATCTTGATCTCTATCCCAAAATGGTTAGAAATAATACAAACTGTATTACTATCATTAAGGACTTATCTAACTCCATTACCCACACATGAGGTGTCTTCAAGTTACTTTTGACAAATTCCCACGGGTGTCATGCAGTAAATGGCACTTTTAGATATCAAATTTCATCCATGAACTTCCTCTGACCTTTAAACATGTAGAGAACACTGGGGATTAAGTTTATAACCCAATATGATGGCAAAGTAGGAGCCATCCTGTAAGAAATTCTTCAGGCAACATTGAATCCCCCTGGTGTAGATCACAGCCAATATTGGACAAGTGTAGATAGAGTTGATGTTGGTCCAACATCAGAAATAATATGATGGCCCTGAAGTGTCCCAGCACTGGGCCAACACTGGGTCAATATCAACGATATCAAGCATGGACCAGCTCTGGGCCAGCGGTCAACCCAGCGATGGCCCATTATCAGTATTGCCAGAGGTGGACCATCATTGTAATTTGTATGTTGAACCAATGTATGCATTGCTTACAATGGGCCATGATTGGTATAACGATTGCGATGGAGTCGATCATTGCAGACATTGACCCAATATACCCTTGCTACCTGGGGTATTGTGAGTGGTATCCATTAGAACAGCCATTGGTATGTCGGTCATGTCGGCAGGTTGATTTTAGGGGTCTAGAGACATTACATAACCACTACGATGAATACATATAAGTGCGTATGTATTTGGGACAAATTTGGTGGTATTTCGGTTCCTGTGGCAGAGATGAAACCATGTTGTGATCGGTTACTTCTGTGTGGAGATTGTGCATCTACCTGTCCATGTGGTACATTGTTAACATTGATATTGGTTACAAGATTGATTAACAGGTGCAATAACGCTGCTGTCGTGTCGCTAACTGTAATGCATTGCTTTATCATGTCCATACCCAGGGCCGATAGCCGCATTACTTCGTAGAATGTTTACTCAGTATAATATGCTCTCCTCTTTTTCTCTACTTTTTCGCTTTCACTAATTTCCTTTTTATCTTCCGGGGGGGGGGGGGGGGGGGGAGCACCCCGTCAATATAGTCAGTATTGTAATAGGCAACCGTTGTTAATTTCACATTGTAACTACCCATAAAGTACACTTGTAAATATACTTTTACTGTTATAATTACCTTAATGGTCTGACTAAATTGTTGCGGTAATATATTTGGTAATATGACTGATCATGTATCAACATTTAATTGGTGTTGTTATCATGTATGTATGTGTGTGCGCGTGTGTGTGTGTGTGTGTGTGTGTGTGTGTGTGTGTGTGTGTGCGTGTGCGCGTGTACGTACGTATGTATGTATGTATGTATGTATATATATATATATCATATATGATAATGCTGTTTGCCTCAATTATCTCTTAACTATGCAACTTATATACAGGTGAGCCAGAAAATTTAGTCAGGCAGATCATGTTTGTTTAAGACATGAACGTCCATATATTATGTGTGGGTCCATGTTTAAGATGATTGACTAAATCATAATTTTCTTTTTAAACAAAAAAAAAGTAATTAAATTGAATTGAATTGCCGTACTGTCTATGGAGGGAGCGCGGTCGTTGATCTCAGAGAGGGTGACGAGGAAGCTGTCCGGTAGCCGCATGTCTTGTCGCCCCGGCTGCTGGAGGATGAAGTGTGTCTTTAACACCCCGGGGTGCAGCACCCGGAACACCTGACAACAAGCAAGCAGTCTGGTTACTTCTTATATTCATGGCCTTTCTATTTATTTTCTTCCTATTTGCAGAAAGCTATGATTTGATAAATTGGCTTTTAAAGTAGGAATGATGAAATTTGAGGTAAACTATGTACTAGAGTCAGCCTACTAACTTACTGGTAGCTAAGATATAGATATGTAGATATGAAAACAAATTTCAACCTGATTAATCATGTATATTTGTATGGATCTACATATAATGTTCTCAATTTACGCTTTCAATCAACTCTTTCAATCTTAACAAATCAACTTAAACGGTGCCAACCCTTTGTTTGCAGTCTGAGTCGTCGGGGTGAGCGGAGAGCTTCATGAGGTTTGTACAGCGGCACTCACTGCGGTTAGCGGCACCGACACACTGCTTGAACTCACCCGTGGTCTGCAGCAACAAAGTACTAGAAACAGTCACAATCTTTAAACTTATATTAACACCTTGAACATGTACAGGAACCTTTTTCTCTTTAGAAACGACCCCGTTTTCATATAGAAATGCTGTGGTAACGAGCACGTTTGGGTGTACATTTCGTTTGTATTTTTTATGTATTATTATATCTCGGCTAGGTAAAGAATATCATTTTCAAGAATTTGATTGTATTTCTTCATTCACAAAAATTCGTTTAGAAAGACATTTTTACCCACGATTTCCAAAGAGAAAAAGGCTTTCGATCTTATTGTAAAATTGAGAGAGCTAAACCCCCAACCGCCCTATTTAAACCCAGAGTGCCGGTCCTCGCTCGGCTCTGACTCATTGCAGGGGCAGCAATCGTTTTGCCTCTATAAAGTAGTATATATGTCACATATGAAGCAGGTAGGCCAGTTCAGAATTGAATAGAAAAGTGGAATGCTCAGAAGTTAGTAGTGTAATCAGGGGTAGACACAAACACTGGCGCGGGAGTTAATGGCCCGTAGTTTTGGATATTGACAGTGCTATGTGTCCGGGTGGTCCGTAGCTGTTTATAGCCCTATTTCTGAGTGAATATAGATGCAGGTTCCATCTATAGACCTAAGCTGTAAAGTATGGCATGTCATATGCATGTATCATTAGAAAGAGAAAACCACGATCACACCAACCATGTTACCCAATACATGATATAAGCCATCCCCATGGGAGCTATGGGCCCAGGTGGCCCACAGCTGAAAACGTTAGTGTCTGCCCCTGTAGTATAGTGGAATGTCACTTTGGAGAAGGTGGGTCAATTGAGCACCAAGTACATGTAGCATAGTGAAATGTCACTTTGGGGAAGGTGAATCCATTAAGAACTAGTAAAGTAGTATAATGAATTGTCACTTTGGAGAAGGTGCATCAACTGAGAACTATTATAGTAGTATAGTGAATTGTCACTTTGGAGAAGGTGCATCAACTGAGAACTATTACAGTAGTATAGTGAATTGTCACTTTGGAGAAGGTGGATCAACTGAGAACTATTATAGTAGTATAGTGAATTGTCACTTTGGAGAAGGTGCATCAACTGAGAACTATTATAGTAGTATAGTGAATTGTCACTTTGGAGAAGGTGGATCAATTCACCACACTTAGTAGTATCATGGAATGTTACTTTGGTGACGCTGAATCAATTGAAATCTTAGTACACACATGTAATAGAGCGAATTGTCACTTTGGAGAAGTGGATCAGTTTAGAAGTTAGTAGCATAGTGATGTGTCACTTTGTAGGAGGGAGATAATTTCAAAACGTAATAGCATAATGAAGTGTCCTCATTGGAAGGAAATCAGTTTAGATCTTAGAAGTGAAATGTCACTTTGAAGAGGGTGGGTAAGTAGTTCAGTAGTGTAGTGAAACGTCAGTGTAGGAGGGGGATCAGTTCAAAACTTACAGTAAGTTCCTGGGCAACACTTGCGAATTATATGATTTTCCCCAGTCCAGTGGCCAAAGTTATATTAGGGTTATTTTTGAATTTTCCATTTCAAACATGATTTTAAAATGGTCCCGCCAGTCGGCAGTCACACCGCCTCTACCTCTCTACCCAGGACAGGTAGCCCCGTTGGTGGTCACACCTGCCCCCCCCCCCCCCCATCCACCTACCCACGTTGGCACTCATACCCAAGACAGGTAGCACATTTGGCTGCTACCATGTATGGGTTATAAGAAGTTCCCGAAGTCACGGTGCAGGTATTCGCAAGAAGCGGGTAGTACACTGGGATTTATAGTAGCAATAGACATAGTGAAATGTTATTTTGGAGAGAGTGGGGAATGGGGGAATATAGGGGAATGGAGTAATAGAATAATGGGGGACTGAGGGCGATAAGCGAGTAGGACTTGGGTAAAAGGGGACCCCTTTAGTCCACTGTGAGTGTAATTGATTTAAGAAATCTGTCAGTTATAAACATTCATATAATTGAAATAGTGAACTTGGGTTGCTGCCTGTTTAATAATCTAATGAAATGATAAATAATAGGGTCTCTTCCAGCAGGTACAGAACATTGAATTAATATTAAAAACTGGTTGTCAATGTTAATTCAACGTTCATTCAATGTTGATCTGAATTTTGTGCCCACTTGGCTGGCTGTAGCTGAGGGAGCAATAAAGCTGAAAATATAGTTTAATCTTTAATATCCATTTATGAAATAGTGAAACAAACCTTTGAGATTTTGTAGACATTGTTTGGTCTTAGGTGCTGAGGATCAGCATGGTAAATGTGCTTACTGGTGGGAATCCCCACTCCAAGTCGCGATGGTGGGCGATAATTCACCTGGAAACAGAGATCACATTCTCAGATGAATAAGATATTATTCTGCCTGTAAGACTAATAGAGGGACTTCATAGTAGAGTGCTTTTAAGACTACCATTATATCAACAAAGCAAGTCTCATATATAAAATTATAAGGGCCAGAGGTAATGTGTCTCGAAATAGCTTTCATCCACTAAAATCCGGTCTGGAATTTAATTAAGGCTCCTAATGATACAGAGTGCTGTGTGGTGGTTTGTTTCATGGTTAAGATGGAATAGGAATCGTGATGTTCCCCATGCTTATATATACATATACTAAGAAGTCGTAGAGCAGTAGAACTCATGAGTGTGGAAAGTTTCAAGCACAAACTCAAGTTTTTTTTATATTAAGGCTGAAATTCTGTTTTAATGTTGTCATGTATAGAAGTGTGGCCTTTTACCATGTAGTTATCCCTGGGTTGAGAAAGCTGTGGTATATGAACATGTCTTACCACTAGTGTGCTGAGATAGGAGTTGTTCTGTGCATCCTTAAGGTGCTCACTGAGGTACTGTGCATCAGTCAGGTTGAAGGGATACACAAACACAAGGCGCTTCTGACAAGGGCACCCCGAGTACACAAGTACTGTGTGGAAAGGGTCCGCACACCGCAACGAGGGGTTCTCGATGTGCCTCCGTACAGCTGTAACACCCTGCAATGGTGGGAATTATCATTATAGCCGATGGGTTATTCTGTTCTTGTGTCATTACCATGTAAAGGTGTGCATTTGTTTGTCCTAACATGGCAGCTATACTTGTTTGTTATTAGTATTGTAGTGTAGCGGGCATGTATCGCTCGGGGCAGCCCGAGCGTGCGTGGAGAGCGCATTGCCCGCCTGTGGTAGCTCAAGTACCGTAGCAGAGCGGTGAAAAGCAGCTAGCCCTGTGGTGTAGCGGTAGCATTCTCAACTCGAGAGCGGAGGGGCCGGGGTTCGATTCCCCGTGGGGCTGACCTGTTTTCGCTGACCTGTTACAGTAGCATACATTGGTGTCATACAAGTCACTGGAGGCTTTAAAAGATAAGAACCCAAGATGTTTTAGGTATTTCTTCATCTCTTCCAGCTCGGTGAAGGTACCCTCGTCAATGCCCACCGAAGCCCACTGTAATGATACATACATGAGCTCTAGGTAGGACAAAGACTTAGGCTCCCTACCCCTGGTAAACCTCTTAAGATCAAATTTTCGCCGACTTTTAGTAAGGCGATCTGCAGCAAAGTCTATACCTTCGAACTCCCGTGGGTCAAATATCCTCGTACTAGTTCTTGGGCGATGGTCTGGATCTCGGCTTGTCCGACTTGTCCGGGACTGGCTTGTCCGGGACGTCGTCTTTTCCCCCACCAACACGACCTTGTATACGTCCATGAATCCTGCGCTCCAGGGCGAGAACTCTCTCCTGCCTCTGCTGGTCCTCGTCCAACTCCTCCAGGTAGTCAGCATAATCCTGAGCTTTTGGGAACTTATCCTCAGGGTGGATCTTGGCCAGACTCGTCTCCAGTTCCTTCTGACACGCAGCGGCCCTCTCCTCCTCCGTCGCCTTTGGATCGTGCACCAAAAGTTTCCTCCTGGAGGGTAACCTCTTCCAATTTTCTGTCGGTGGTTCCTTACAATTGTTTCCACGAGGAACAGGATGGTCACCTCCACATCCATAACACCAGACGGATGCCATAGTGAATCAAGTCAAATCAAATCAAATTAATCAAGCGTCCTCGCTTGCTGAGTTCAAAAATCCAACTGTGTCGGTTGGCACGCGGCAATATGAGACGACACAGAGCCCCCAGTGGGGAACTAATACACTATAATCCAAGCAAGCGGACAGAGCCGCCCCCTGCCAGCAGCAGCGGCTACTACAGTGGTGGTCACTACTGAACCAATATATACATGTTAATCTCTGATCAACATAGACCATCATAATCATATTGTCGTATATGATTATTTTTCACTTGTTATATGTCAATAAGCATCAGTCCTGATTCATGATCATTGGAATTTAATTAAAACATATTTTCTAAAGATAACATACCCTCCTGAAGTAGTAGCTCTTCAACGAAGTATTTGTTTGTTGCTGGTTAGTACTGAGTACAAACTGCCATTTGAAATCTGTTTTGAAGAGTGTTGGGTTGGATAGTGTTGTATACATCCTGGGAGGTTTATCTTTTGAATAGATATCTGAAATAGAAACTTAACTGGAGGTATATTGCTGAGAACAACTCAGTTGATACTGTAGGCTTTGAAAGGTTGTTGATGAGAAACAAAGTTCTGTATTTTGTGCTATTAAAACGGAACTTTTATTGTTCATATATACATATCAAGAGTTATGACAGTAAGATGTTTAACTTGTGTTATTGAACCAAAACTAGGGAACGTTTTCATTGTCTTAGACACTCATCACCACATTTGTATACTACCCACCTGTATTATTCAACAGTACCACCAGAGATACTGAGTCATGAAGGTCTAATTCGTAAATGGACCTCCAGACCTGGCTCGGCTCTAATACCATCCTGTGTGTACACGAGGGCTCACGAAGCAGCCATGTCGAGACACTGGAGACGACTCCAAGGTTAATCACAAACCAGGAGCTTGGGTAACGGATAATATCCACCCGTGTGTACATAACTGCTGTAGCCTCGACGATGGCAGCACTGGTGAATTGTGTGATGAGGAAACTAGCTGTTCCAGGAATTACCACGGTCTTCGACACATCATCCGCTGTCCATCCCTCACTATTCACTGAAATAATTCAATGAACTATTCATTGATACCAATTAATCCTCTAGAATGATGCAACACATGAAGCACATGACTGACACTGGATTGATGAAGTTTCAGTTCAATTTAGATATTAGCCCAACGAATATCCATTCTAGTATGCCTTCTGGTGAGCAATTAATGATTCCAAAGGGGACCCTGATGTTTCATCAAAAGATCCTTTTTCAATAATTAGGACAATTACACGGCACCACTTACCAGATAACGAAGATAATGTCAAGGTAGCTGTTCCTGAGGTGCAGTTGTTGAAGGAAACACCTAAAAGCAATACTTTTTTTTTACATTTATTACAAACATATGACATTAAATTAAGAAAAACATATGACATAGGCACTGAAATATTAAAATCTGTACATGTATTACAAAAACTTTGCCAGCAAACAAAAAACGTTATGTATAACGTTTCTCATGCCATCTAGTGGCAGAATTTACTACCTTATTCATCATAATAAAGCAAACCAAAAAACATGTATCCTTGGTCTTACTGAGTGTGTGTTTGTGAGGCCCTGCTGTGGCTGGGTCCCTGTTCCAGACTGAGGTTAACCTGACAGAGGCTGCAGACACAAAGCCTGCCATCAGGGGGTGCTGCCTCACAGACTGTATGGTCCCTGTGCCTCCATCCCTGTAAGTAGCAACACTTATAGAGCTGCATATATGTACAAAGGACTAGCTAGTAGTGCCTGGAGACTTACGCTGTAGATATAGATATACGGTAGATATAATGTGCATTGACAAGCTGGTTAGCATAATTGTTAGCTTTATCAAGTGTATGCAATATTTGCATCCTCTCTATGACCAAGTATTGTTTGCTCTTTGCTATAATGATGGGGACCACTGCCCTTATTTCTCTTAAAAATATATCAAGATTACACATTGACTTTTGTTTAGATGTGCAAAGGGCTTTCTACTGTTTTAAAACCAAATAATCATGCATGTGTAAAGAGGGATATATTTTTTGATGAGCTTATCAGAAAGACTAGACAGAATTTCTGAAGATGGTCAGAGGGCACCGTATTCAGTGACTGCAGTCTTCTACAATGTATTTGATGGCTAAAGAAAAAATGATAGGTAAATTTTATATATATACATACATACGTACATACGTACATACGTACACACACACACACACACACACATACATACATACATGTACAACGTATACATATATATTTAAAGGGATGGAAAACATACGTTGCAACGATCTCCTTGCCAATATTGAATGTCGTAAGGACAGATGGGGTTGCCGTTGGACTTCCGATGGGTTCATGTTCAAACAGAAGTGCCTCCTTGTGTGACAGAAAGACAATACCCAATGGTCGGGGGTATGTAGTATTGCTGTTCTATAAGTGAATTAGAACATCAAGTTATTTATGGCAATGAATTTTATTTAAACATATATGAAGTAGCCAACAATAATTAAGCTCTATGCTTGAGATCTTAAAATGAGCTTTAATTGCCAAATGAATTCTTTTGCATATATACATGAATGGTTCCACAATAGCTATATGTCATCTTGTATCATATTCTCACTGTACCTTGACATGATTGTCGATGTCAATAATCTGAGCGATGACTGACGGTGTTGCAAGGGTCACAGTAACTTCTATGAGACGGCTCAATGCATCAATACTCAAAACAGTTGTCGACGGAGTGATCGTGAATGGCAGTTCCAAAAGTCTGTTCACCCCTAAAGGAACAATTATCTTTTTTTTTTAATGTTGTAAATGTTTCTGACTTAACTTGTCCATAATGAGAGCAAAAGAAGGCTATATGCAATCTTAATCCTATTGATATTCATCATCCACAGATCCTTTCAAAAGTAGATTAAATGTTAATCAGTTGGCTAATATATATTGTATGTAAAAGTCTGTAGTATGCTTCTTTGCTTCTCACCTGGTTTTCCAAGTAATATGTTACCACTGTCTGTTTCCATGGTGAAAATCTTCTCGTAGAAATCTATTTCCATGGATGTGACCATCCCACTTGACAAAGAGTGAATTAGGGTAAAGGAGTTGCCACCATCTTCTGAGACCCAAACCTAGAGTTAAAGCAGGAATATCATGAAGGATGTCAATAAAAAAGATACGGTCTGGATAGTAATATGACAGATACTGCTACTTAGATTTATACTCTTTGGCAGCTTCTATGTCTAAATGTACCATAATCCAGTTGGTTTTAGGGGTCTCTGCCTTAGTTTGTTATTTTCCATAATCAAAGTCTGCATTATCAATGAATGTTAAACAAATCCATTACATTTCATCCATAGTGCAATATTGGTATTTTAGTTCTTTCATACCTGATTCCCATAAGCATATAAGAGCTGGGAAGTTGGCAAAAACTGAAGACGGCTTATCTGAGCTGACACCGGAAAGTCAAAAGGGAGGAAAAAACTGGAGTTTGGTAGGATATCAGAACCTAGACGGGTAACTTCCACTGAATTCACACCTGATTGCTGAAAGAAAGGGTTAAAAGAATACTGCATTATCATGACAAAACATCTTTGTGGTTACTACATTATTGCTTTTTATAAGAAACCATAATCAGAACTATAGTCATCATAAACCCAATACATACATGTCTTGTACCATCCATACATTGTGCGTTATATCAGTTAAACTTGTTGATTATTGATGAAGGTCTATCTAACTGTTGTTCAGAAAGATATACCCAAGATGTGGCCTATAACCTATGTCAATGAGATGCCTACGTACTGTACTTGTGACCAGGAGAGTGAGGCTGTTTGTATGCTGATTGTGACCGCTGTCTGTTATGTTTACATGTGTCATCATGTTGGGCTGGGCTTGGTGCCATGCTGTAAAGGGGTCCTCAGCATAGAAGGAATGGTCATCCTTGCCAGGAAAGGAGATAAAGAGCATTTTGATATGCAACTAAACAGGTCTCAAAGATCTATGATGCAAGGCTGTCAATTCATCCAGGAGCCCCTGGATGACCATCTCCAATTTCCATGTTTATGTGGGTTTTTTTCTGATTGCCCTATGTATCCATATTTTCCGCAAAGCACTTGTAATCAGAATTCCACATAGTTTCCGAGTTTTGGCTCACTCAGTCACGGCGGGGTGTCTGCTCTGGTAAGAAAAACCTAAATTCTAGCCATTTTCAAAGGACTACCATGGAAAAACACTCACGGTTACAGGTTCATGTGTCATCATACAGGTACTTATGAGTTTATATGTATGGGTCACCTCAGCATTTACAGCAATATAAGTGTCATTGGTATATATGTGCATGAGAAATAATCCTCTGTGGCTGGTAAGCTCAATATAGATTTTCAGAAAAAAAAGATCAAAAAAATGTCTTTGCACCCCGCCTTCATTCACCAATTTTTGATTAGTTAGAGAGCCTCTGTGCATCAAGACATAACATCAGGGATTTGTTTTGAATTTTCTTTTCCTGATCTCTACTATCAGTGTAATGACACATGGAACTGTAACCCTGAGAGTTTCTCCATGGTAGTCCTTTGAAAATGGCTAGAATCAAGGTTTGTCTTACAAGAGCAGACTACCCGCCTCAACTGACTGAGCCGAAACAATGTGGAATTTTGATCAAAACATTCCGGGAGACAATATGGATACACAGGGCAATCAGAAAAAAATTAACATGAAATTGGAAGTGGTCATCCTGGAAGATCTTCAGATTTTTGTTTAGTTGACACAGAATCAGCCACAAGCCTAATATTCAATCTACACTCAGGCGTAGACAAAAAAATGGAAATCTTACAATTTTGGTCAATTTTCTGTACAAAATTAACATAATTCAATACAGAAATTACAGCCAAAAAGTAGGAATTCCTACAAAAGAAGGGAAAGTGGCATCTCTGTTTAAAGATTAAAAAAAGAACAAATACAATGGCATATAGCTAGTTAGAGTTGTCATATTGTTACAAAATGTATCAGCTGTGTGAACATGGAACACCAGAGAATTTATCAAAGAGGTGCTGTTATTATTCTTTAATAGAGGCTCACCCCGCTAGCTGATTCAAGGGTAACTGCTACAAAATCACCTGAAGGGAGGAAATAAACAAATATTTTTTATTCTGAGAAGTACACAAGTACAAAAAATGTAGTTTTCGCAGTCCAGAATTCATGTGAAACTCTCAAAAGAAGCCTGATGTAATGGATCTTACACTACCACTCTGTTTACAATAATACAGAAATGTATGGCAATCTAGCTAGTGATATTCACAATTAACCTTGATAAAAATGTGATAAATAAATACTAACCTCTGGTCGTTTGTAAGTCATACTGTCTTGATTGACATACTTTGGAGTATGACAAATGAATATTCTGTGGAAAAAACATTTTGATCATCAATGATGGAACTCGATTCTGACAGCAGTAATTATAGGATGAAGGGATGAAATAGCTACAGTGAGCGAAATAGGCACGAGCACCAGAGTTAGGCAAGTGGCTACCCAGTTTGCAAAAAACGTTATACAACATTTTATAACTAACTTTTTATAACTTTTCTCTAAGGCTCACAAAACTTTATAAATATAGAACGATAAAAACATTATTGTGACATAAAATAAAGTCTTTTTGTTAGCTGGGTCTGGCTAGGAAACCAGGGACAGTAGTGCTTGATAGAAAGTTGAAATTAGTTAATAGTATAATAGTCTACAAAAACAGCCTGAGGAATATATGATGCTATTGTGGGGGGGGGGGTGCAAAGGGGTCCCCCCCCCCCGAGGTCAGAAAGTCGCCTAAATTAAGGGGTCCAGGTCACAAAGTCGCTTTTTGGACCCCTTAACCTATTGTTATGTTTTCCCAAAAGTCGCCAGGTCACTAATATTATTGCTTTAGGTCGAAAGTCGCCTCCAAAACAGTCCAGGTGGCCAGGTCGTTTTTGGCCCATCTGCAGTCACATTGTGCATATATACATTGTACAACCTTTCCAGATAGGTACTAAACTACGCAAATACTGGATAGCTCTCTCAGGTGAGAGGACAGACGTTTAGAGCGCTATCTTAATCTTAAGTCTTAAAGTCTTAATTCAGTGTCTTAAAGTTTTAATTCAGGGGCCCCTCCTTCCTGGTTTACTCCAGCATCCCAGACCCAATTTCGGGTCTTAATCAAGTCTTAGTCTTAAAGGTTTAACAGTACTCACCATTAATAAAGAAGGAAGAAAATAAAATAAAAACGGGGGTTGGGGGGCAGAGCACCCCATGATATCTACAAATAGTGGCACTTGAAGTAAGGGTGGCTCCATCTGTCGGATTATGTAGAAGGTAAGGTGGCCACTTCAGGAACTAACGTTAAGACCATTAAGACTGTCTTAATGGTCTTATTAAGATAACGCTCTAAACGTTTGTCCTCTCACGTGGGAGAGCTAACCAGTGCGTGCCTAAACTACACTGCCTAAACTACAGTCTCGCACTATAGCATGCTGATGGTGTTTCGCTGACATAGGTCCCTGAGTGAATACGATCGTCTGTGATTGGCAGAAGAACCCCATCTTGAAAGTCTTGGTGAGATGCACCCCTACTACTTACAAATATTTAAGATAAATTGTTGCATCAACCTATCAATACAAAGATCTTTGCCTCAACTTAGCCAATGGATAAAAGGTGTAGCCTAGTATAAAAAGGGAGCATTGCTCTTTCAAACTACATATATGTATATCTACCTGTAGGGATGATGTGTAATCAGACACTTTGAACACTGTACTAAAGGTGAGCTGTGTTGCTGATACCGAAGCGTTGACACGGAAGTCATTGCTGCGGTGTAGACCCTCAGTAGTCAGAATGAAGAGGTAGTGGTTGGTGAGCATCACATCCACCAATTGTGTAGATGATGTACATACTGAAATAATAGATGATGGACAGACTACTGCTGAAGTCTGGTAATAGAGGGGTTAATGATAATAAAAGGTTTATATTGATGAATCACTTGAAAAGTTAAAAATAGAAAAAAAAAAAGGGAGGTCATTACTTGACCTATGTGAATGCTGACCTGAAGGGCACTGCTTAATTAACCCTTTGTGAGTGAGCATCAACTATAGTGGATGCCATAGCAGGGCGAGCATCGACTATAGTCATCCTAACTATGGGAATCAGCAAAATCTCGTCCTTAGGGAAAGTTCCTGCAAAAAGTTTTGTCCTCCCACCTAACTGTAACAATTTTTGGCCGCCCTCAAAGGGTTAAGTTTGGTATTAGAGGTTAAAACTGACCTGATGGGCAGACCCCTGCTGAAGTTTGGTTATACAGAAGTTAAAACTAACATGATGGGCAGACCTCTGCTGACGTTTGGTAATACAGAAGTTAAAACTGACCTGATGGGCAGACCTCTGCTGAAGTTTGGTAATACAGAAGTTAAAACTGACCTGATGGGCAGACCTCTGCTGAAGTTTGGTAATACAGAAGTTAAAACTGACCTGATGGGCAGACCTCTGCTGAAGTTTGGTAATACAGAAGTTAAAACTGACCTGATGGGCAGACCTCTGCTGAAGTTTGGTAATACAGAGGTTAAAACTGACCTGATGGGCAGACCTCTGCTGACGTTTGGTAATACAGAAGTTAAAACTGACCTGATGGGCAGACCCCTGCTGAAGTTTGGTTATACAGAAGTTAAAACTGACCTGATGGGCAGACCTCTGCTGAAGTTTGGTTATACAGAAGTTAAAACTGACCTGATGGGCAGACCTCTGCTGAAGTTTGGTAATACAGAAGTTAAAACTGACCTGATGGGCAGACCTCTGCTAAGGTCAGCTGGTACCATGTAACAGTTTCTTCAAAACTGCTGTACGTCCGCGCTACGAAGAAACCTGATGACAAAATTCAAAATATTATGCATAACTGTAATTTAATAATCTATCATATGTGCTTGAATGTCATGTTTGCTATGGATGTACACAGAACATCAGAGAACAGTATCATAAATATCCTCTTGTAAATATATTTGAAATGTATTTTTTTGCTTCTGTCTAATTTAAACTCCAAACCTTGAGCAGCAGTAGACTTGGTAGCAATCACGGCTATGTCAGGCACACAGGGACTGCGCTGCACCTTAGTAAATGATGAGGGAAGACCTCCTGGTAGGGTGGTAACCACAGAGCCAGGTGCCCAATGCAGGAACACATCTGTGGTTAGACAAGATAATCAGCTAATGTGTGAATTAGTTTGAATGTACTCACTGAGTATACTACTGGGGATATTTCACTTGACGTTGGCATCAATTATTGCATGCAAATTTGCCTGGGGAATATCATATATAAGTGTTATAGGGGAAGAATATATTCCTCAAATCCAAAATGTGAATCAAAACTGTAAGCGTATTCTCCCTACCTGCAACAGTATCCAGGAGACTGGCTGATGCTGTGACTGGACTGTTGTCTACAGTTGTGTTAACAGAAAGTCTCCACTGCTCCTTTGGCCACCACTGGGCAACTGAAAAACAAACATGGTAAAAATAAAAGATTGAGCGTGTGAGTGGCCTCACAGATGACTCAGGGTAAGCTGGGTGTGTGAATGAGTAATGGATGTTTAAGTTAACCCCTTCCACGCGGTAAGCCAATATATTGCACAAAATTGCATTGAGTTACAAGAAATCCAGTGGTGAAGGGGTTAACACCATTTCGACAAAGCTGGGTCTGTAGCTTATCATGTTCAGTTAGATATAGTACTCCCTTATACTCATTTATTGGTCAATTCTGGCATCAGAAATGAATTCCTTGTTTAAAGGTACCCTCAAGTCATGTGTCATACATGTATGTTGTTCAATTTCAGGCCAGCAGGTGGGTGTGGGTGAGCAGGTATGTGTGGGAGAGCAGGTGGGTGTGGGTGTGCAGGTGGGTGTGGGCGACAGTCGCCGGCTGCGGGCATGTACTGCCTACCAACTGTGACGTACATAGCGCGGCAATAGGTGACGACACAGAGCCACCTTGTGAAGTGCAGGTATACTAATCCTCTGTCCAACCAACACCCCCCCTTGTGAGTAGCAGTGGTACCACAGGTGGAAATAAAATACTTGTGGCGCCACCATCTTGTCAGGATGTCTATTCCCATAAATACAATAGTTATCAAATGACCGGAACTAATACCTTCCTGTAACCATACTTTCCCACCGAACTGCTCAGAGCACTTGTCTGACCCTATAAGGTGTCTGCCTCCTGACTGTGGGATAGTCCCAACTAGGTTTGGAACAGCCCCACAGGATTGGAAAGGCCCAGGGAAAGACCCAGTGAGTTGGGAAGGCCCACGGAAAGGCCCATGGAAAGACCCAGTGAGTTGGGAAGGCCCAGGGACTGCCCCCAACAGATCTATATAAACGCAATGCATGTAACGCAGATAGAGGGAGAGTGCAGGTCTCCGTCGTACAGATAAGGATCATCATGTAGCTGCTACTAGAGTTGTCACCACTCTCACATACATGTGCATATTGTATACCAATGTATATAAAGTGTAGAGACTATGTTTCCAGTCCTTGTTGATTCTTTATTCACATGTCATTCCCCTGACAATGTAGAAGACGGGTGGTACGGGAACTAAAAGTGATCGTTGTTTGGTATACACAGGGTATGATATGAATTTGATTTAAGTTATTTAAATGTAATAGTGGGCATTTCAGCTCAGTTAGATGGTATTTTGATCTGTTAGATGGTACATTCATGCCAGAATGATAGAAATTTTGTAGTTCTTTGGTGACAATAGCATTTCTATCAGCTCCAAATCTTTTTTTAACCTTACAGCATATGCAGAGTTCATTTAGAGGGTAGTCATTTAACAGTAGTTAAGAGTTTAAGAAAAAAGAGAGAAAAATTACGCAAAGATCGCAGTTGAATTGCAGATAGAAGAAAAGAGATATTGAGTAATTTTTTGAATGAAAATTTGTCCCCCCATCTTGCCCTTTATTTTAGCTTTTTGTATCTTTTCTAACTGAAATACAAACTGAGTAATATTGATTTTAAAATGGTTGAAAAACGTCTTAAAGGAAATGCCAAGCGTCGTATATGCCTCAGGGTATGAACCCTGAGTCAACAAGCTTGCATATTGAAAATTATTTGTAATAAAGTTGGTACCGGGTAATGAATGATAAAAGTCATATTTTATACGTCAGCGGTAGTAATGAACTTTGAAATCTGTCTTAGGTTTACAATTAAGTTTCGTTGGGAGTCAAGCGGGAGAGACTTACCTTCATCGGCCAAGCCTAGGTCTGCACGCGAAAGATCCAACTGCCATAAAGTGTCCTAGTAAAGTTAAGAGAAATTGAAATGGGAATTGCTTGAGAGAATTTTGTTTTCTTTTGCATAAGCAGTGTAATTATATATGCCAGTTATGAAATCAACGATGGAGTATATGCCGACATTTAAAAAGATAAAAGGGTTTCATTTGTCCTGGTTTGTAGTTACCGTATTCGACCTAATAAGCGCCCACCCCCTAATAAGCGCCCCCCCCCCCCTTTTCAGATTTTTTCCTGATTATTTTAATGTGTTCCTGCAATTTTGTTCCTGTTTTTCACACCTGTATGTGACATGGACCACTTCACACCTGTGCAGGTGTTAAGGGCAAACCAAGTATTAAGTCATAGGGTGTGCAGAAGCATTGTAGAGGCCACTGAGGTGAGACAGTAGTCTGTATAAGACAGCCATGGGGGCGCTTATTACAATGAATTTTTGAGGCAGATTTTTTCACTCAAAATATATTTTTAAGCGCCCTGGGCGCTTATTACGTCGAATACGGTATTCCTGCTTTGCCATACAGCATATTGGTCTGAAACCAATGAGAATATCACCATGCTTTAAATACCTGGATTGTAGTGAATGTGAAGTCCCGAGACCAAGTCCTGTTGTAGATAACAACGAATGGTGCCGGCAGAGGAGAGGCTGGGGTCTCTGTCCCATTCAGACTGCACAGGAGAGTCTTAATCAGTGAAAGAGAGGATATAGTCATTTGATTCAAATTAAGATACACAGTTAAATTCCTCTCTATATTGCGTGTTTACTGTTACGTTATTTTTAAATGGTTTGAGTAAATATCATGTAAAAATATCATGTAAAAATGGTCTAAAAAAGCGACTTTGTGACATGGGGCCCTTAATTTCGGCGACTTTCCGACCGGAGGGGGGGACCCCTCTGCACCCCCAATATTTTTTTTTCTTTTTTTGATTGTTTAATCGTTTTATTCTGACCCATCTTACATGAGCGTATCCTTTAAACACAAACTTGTGGGAATTACAAGGGTGAGTGAATGCTTATCTTTTTCGACAAGCATAGAATAATATCTTATCTTCTTCTCAGAATAATGTATACAACAATGTGAACGATCATTGATCATGGTGAGTCACTCCGTACATGTCTCATGATATACTCTAGTCTTATCTCTTATTTCTAATTTCTAATTTCTTATCTTATTTCGACAAGACACTCCAACTATATATGATCTTTAATATACAACATTATGACCTTTGATACCATTACCATTACTTATCTTGATCGACAAGAAACAGTGTCCTTTTTGTCCCACTTCTAATCACACAAAATTTGAAAGAAAAATGGGACAGGATAATACGAAGGGCTGCGTTTAAGCTTTACAGCTTATTCGAGGGTGGCAGCCTTACCTGGTATAAACATCATGACCTTGTAGCCTCAGTGGCTCCCACATTAGCTTTGACCTGTTGCCTGTATCTTGATTTAAATGAATTAATGTGTTATCTATAAACCCTTTCAATGTGGATTATGATCTTTGAAACCCTTGCAATCATTCCCGTTTTCATCTATGATGACTGTGATTGTGTGAAACTTTAATTAAACAGAGTTAACAATAACTAAGGTTGGGAGCATGAAAGGGAATATTGGTATTAAACCGGGTCTTCTGTCTTTGGCTTGTTTAAGAATAAGAATTTACTAATTTCCAATTTAAATTTGTCAAGAGTTTCAGTTTTTCTATCTTCTGGATCCAAATCATTCCATACTATTCCTAAAGTGTGTTCTAAACTGTGTGTATATGCTCCACCATGAGCTGTATGGTATTTAAGGATTGGACCATCCCATGCCCTTGTGGCTAAATTTCTATTATCCCTATATTTAGGTTGTCGACTCCTAATATAGGCCTCTTTGAGCTGATGAGCATACATTCTATCATCTAACATATTTAATTTGGCCACTGCATGAATATCGTATGTTGGTGTCAAGTGGTCAACTCTTTGTGCCACCTTTAAACCCCTATTTTGTGCCTTCTGGCGCTTCTTTAATAAATCTTTTGTGACCCCTGCAAACAGAATATCACCATATTCTAAGATAGGAAGTATATATGTCTTGTACAATAAAATGGCAGTTAGTACATCAATAAAAACGTTTAACCTAGCCAGCTGATATGTTCTATATGCCGCTGTTTTCAACTGTCCTAGTACAAACTTATCGTATGACAAAGTGCGATCTAATATCACTCCCAGATATTTGTACTGTTCCACTTCAAAAATGGTTTCATTATTGATACTTAACCTACAATGGTTCCAGTAAGCCTTACCAGAAAAGCACATGAATTTGGTCTTTTTACTGTTAACTGTGAGCCTATTAGTCTTACACCAATCATAGTACAGGGTTAAATCTTCTTGCATTTTCAAGTTTACATCATTTTGACTGTTACCACTAATATACAAAACAGTATCATCTGCATATAGCAGAACTTTACTGTGTTTACAAATAAACTCAACTTCATTCACATACAGTAGGAATAACAGTGGCCCTAGTATCGATCCCTGGGGGACTCCACAAGTGATATTGGACTTAGATGATGTAATTCCATTGGCCAATGTGCACTGTTTTCTCCCTTTTAAATAGTCTTTTAACCAGATCCCTGCCTTTCCCACTATTCCATACCTATCACATTTCCTTAAAAGAATACTGTGGTCGACCGTATCGAAGGCCTTTTTAAGGTCTATAAACATGGCCAGTGTATTCTTACCCACGTTCCTTTCTCTTAATATGTCATCAGTCAAAGTACCAATGGTCTGTATGGTGGAGTGGTTTTTCCTGTATCCCCCTTGTATGTCAGTTAAAATATTATTAGCATCTAAATATTCCGAAATGTTTCTATGAACTATTTTTTCTAGAATTTTGGAAGGTAGTGGAAGTAAGGAAATGGGCCTATAATTTTCTACTAAAGTTAAATTTCCATCTTTGGGGATTGGTACTATTGTAGCTTCTTTCCAGCCTTCCGGGATGGTTTGAGTGTTTAAGGAACATTTTAGCAAGTACGTAACCTGTTTGCTCAGGAAGCCAAAAGCATCTTTCATTATTCTACTATTCACAGCCTTGTAACCTGAGGACTTGTGGGTTTTAATTTGCCCAATGAGCTTAATAACTTCTTCCTCAGATGTAACAAATTCCGTCAACCTACTAGTGGCTTCTGGGAAAATTGGACTCCAGACTGTGTCATTATTTCTTGATAGCTTGGGTCCAATATTTGTGAAGTAACTATTTATTTCCTCCGCGACTTTGTCAGGTTTTAACATTTCACCAGTCGTCGTACAAGCTAACATGATCATCTTGGCATCCTTTTTACTGGGTAACAAATCACTTATTTCCCTCCAAAATTGTTTCGGATTATTCCTATGTTCCTCTAATTTATTTTTAATAAATTTACCTTTTGTTTTAAGAACCAGTCTTGATGCTTTATTTCTCTCCTTGTTTGCTTCCTTTAACTTATCATAAACCTTAGAGAGTTTGGCCTTTGAGACGACTCTGTCTTTCTCTTTTAAGTCAGATAACAAATCATTGCTTAGCCATTCCTTCTTGTTGGCTTTGACCTTAAACTTAGTCCAGGGACATAGTATGTCTAAAACATGTACAATTCTCGTGTATATAATATCCCATAAAATGTCCACATCAGTAGTATTGTAGAAGACGTTCCAATTAAATACCCTTAGGGCTTTAGTCAGGTTCTCTTTTGAATATTGTTTCATTCTTCTACAATCTATATATTCACGATTCACTTTTTGTACTCTCTCAACACCTACAGTAATATAGACCATATCATGGTCACTAGGCCCAAATTGTATAGTCCCAGCTTCCTCCACAGCTCCTACATTTGTGAACAACAGATCCAGGCAAGTTTGTGATTTAGCGTATCTAGTTGGTATGTTTATATAATTTAACATTCCAAAACCCATCATACCCTGTTTAAATTGAATCACATCGTCATCATTAACATCCAACATGTTGATATTCATGTCACCTAATACATATACATCATGTCTTTGTAACCTAGTGAGTCTAGAGAAAATGTCTTTCATCTTTACCCAGAACTTATGAAAGTCACCCTTAGGGGGTCTGTAAATATTTAATATTAATATATTTCTATGTATGTTTAATATTAATATATTTCTATATATGTGAGAAGTCCACCGGATTTCTTCAATTTTCCATTTTCATACCACGTTCTATCTGACCTAATGGTCTGATATCCCTCAAGACTATAGTTACCCGTGAGATTTTTCTCCTCTAGCCATGATTCCGAGCATGTAATAACATCTAAAGCACTGTTATCAAACATAATCCTAAAATCCTCAATACAATTCCTGATGCTCCTTAAATCAAGGTGTGATATATGAAAACCCCAGTCAGTTCTGAAACTCCCGACGTTCTTATGGAACTTAGTCATTTGTATACCCAGACTCCCAGCAATACCGTTGTCCCTTCCATCCCATGATGTAACATAATGATTTGTTCACACATAATGATGATGATAAAAAATTACAAAAAAATATCAATAAAAAAGATTTGGCAGTGAAAACTGCATTCATAGTGTTATGGTCCATTAGCTCAAGCTTTGTCACACAGCTTATTGGCTCCCTTTTACCAGGACTTTAAATCGTGAATCTTAATATCTAAACAACAGAACATGATTGATTAAATATTTTGGTTACAGTACCTTTCAGTAGTCTCAGTGTCGTGTATACCACATACTTAAATTTTAAAGAGCTCAATTTAACTTGTATTACAGGTTATGTTTGGTTCATTTTAATACTTCACCGACTTTTAACAGTAACAATAACACAACAATGCGGTTTCAGTATTAAAACTAACAAACTCCCTTTAGACAAGATTCTTTCCTTATCATGATCGACAATTTTGGTTGTTTGTGGCCTACACGTGTTAGTTGCGTATTTGATACGTATTTTCGTATTTACTCAAAACTAGTCTTTGACCCAATAAGCATTTTCTGTTGTCAATAACTTTAACAAATGTGATTAATTAATTATAGTCACCTTTCTTGCCTATGTATGTGTAGTTTTATACTAGTTTAAATCATACAAAGGTACGTTACCGAAACTAACCGCCCTCATGACGTCATACTTTTGAGCGGAGTTAGCAACCTTCGATTGTATGCGTATTTATCGTAGTAAACAATTCTAAAAAATGCCATTAACCACATTACGCTTAATATACATCATTTTTAAATTACTACCTATATCTTGTCACACTTTAGTGACCAGTTTGTGACCACGTTACCGGTTCTTTTTATTCCGTTGTTTCCTCGGCATCGCTTTGTCAGGAGTAGACTTGCCCGGTTGCGCTCCGTCCCCTCGTTTATCTTGATTTTGTTGTTCCGTGTTCTGTACCTTCACCTCGGGTCTGACTTCAGGTACTTCCTCGGGCTTTTCCTCAGGCTTTTCCTCTGGTTTTTTCTCAGGCTGATCGTCAGTCTGGTCATCAGAATCCTCATCGTCAGTGTCTGTGTCTGAGTCTGTGTCATCAGTGTCAGATCCTGTGTCATCAGACAGGTTGCCGTCTCTCAAGTGTTCAAGGATTAGGCCTAGGTGATTGTTGCCATTCAGGGTTGCTTCCTCAATTTGTTGCGCGTCCTTCAATGCCCATCCCGAGCTCCAATAAGCGTCACCTGTTGTGGCCTCGTAAAGACGACCATCAGTCTTCTTCAGCCTCTCCATCAGCTTTGGATCAGAATACTTCAGGGTCTGGATGAATTTCATGGTTGGTCTCTTCCTGTTTTCCCATTCTGCATTGTCGATGATCCTGGAGGCTTTCCGTTTTGCCTCATATGGGCAACTTGTCTTGGCAATGTCAGCAGCGATCAAAGGTTGCCCACAACTGAGGGCCCTCTGTGACTGGTACAATGATTCAGCTGTGGCGTATAAAACACCCTTGTGCATCAGATCCACTTTGAAGAAATTTGACAAAAAAGATGATGGTCCCTGGAAGGCCACACCGTCCTTGACCTTGCGTGTCTTGCAGTCACTCAACCTTGACCCCTCAGGCAGAGTCTCCAGTTCGTTGTAGTTGTAACTGACATTGCTCACAATGAGGCACATTCCCCTCTGCAGTGCCTCGCCTCCGTTGGCTCGTATGAACCCAGCCAACTGCCTCATGTCACGTTGTTTTCTTTGGTCAACTGGTGTCAGGTCGTCATTGATATATGTCCGTAGCCATTTGTCCTTTCCTCTGAGATGCTTCAGACCCTTGAAGATTTCAATCTTTTGCCCCATGTTGTTCAACTTCAGCATGATTGGGCGGGGTCTTGGATCTGTCCTGTTGGTGCGGCCAATTCTGTAAATTGACATGGTTGCTTTGTGGTCATAGCTGACTTGTAAGTCCTTCAGAAGGTCGTCCACTTGCTCGACAGTGTTGTCATTGTCATTCTCAGGCATGCCAGTCAGGATCAAGTTGCAGGCTCGTTTCTCCCTCTCCAAGTCAGAAACTCTTTCCTCTAGACTTTCTATTGTCTTGTCTTGCCTTGCTTGTAGGGCGTAGATTTTACCAAGATCAAGGTCGAGGAGCTTGAATTTTTTTTTCTGTTTGGTGACTTTCTTCTCCAAGTCATCATTCTTCCTCCTAAGTTCATCAGAGTCCTTGCAAATGGCATCGACTTGGCCTTGTATGGCAACCACCATTTCCGCGAGTCTAAGCACGTCTACGTCTCATGCCTTCTTCGGGATCTTGAACTTCACTGCCGGGGGAGTCGTCATTCTGGGATTATCGCCCACTGGACCACCGTTCAAAAATGAAAAGGTAAGTACTCAGCTTGCTCGATATTTCTCAAATATCTTTTCTCCTCAGTGTTGGCAGTGGGTATTGACCTGTTGCTAGTGTCAATTTAGGAGTTTCTGTGTTTCAAATATCTCACGTACTGTTGACGAAAATGCGCCGCTGTGGAAGCCACGTTTGTGCTACGTCGACATCATAACACACGCCATATAACAATGACATTTTACATTGACGTAACATGAAACCTCACATATGGGTCAAAAATCTCGAAAATGGACTAATCTGGGGGCAAAAAAAAATCAGATTGAAAATTCAGCAAACTCAATTCATCTTAAAGCAAGTTTATTTTATTGAAAGACTATTATCTTGGCTCCATGAAAACACAAATTGGACGGCTTAACTCCCAGGGGGTCAGTTTTTATTCACTGGCGAACATACGCTAATATAAAAGTGTTGGAGCATACAACTAAATTATCAAACAGCTGGTACAATACTTTAAAAACACCACAGAACCTCCTTGTTTGGCCTGCAACTACCCACAGTATATAGGATCATGCATACCAAGTTTGGTAATCACCACTCAAAAACGTTTTCTGTTACAGGCCATCAAACTTTGCAGAAATCTTGAAAATCTTGAAAAAAAATACCAATGGACACTAACTTTCATCTAGTTTGCTCAAAATGGCCTTGTTTATCACAAAACTTGCTGTGTATTATCTTCCATATGTATATTTTCAATTTGGTATATTATATTACCTATAACTAAAGGATTCTTGTCACCTTAGTCACATGACACAAGCCTTATAAACCATATAAAAGTGGCGGAACATACATGTATAATAGAGCTTCTTATCAACCTGCCCACATCCAATATATATCTTCCACACCTATGTATTTGATATCCACCTGTAGAAAACATGTAGGACTATTGTTTTAACCACATATAACAGCAGTTATCTCAAATTTTGACTGTGCTGAGTAGCAAACTATGCACAAATAAAGGTTTATTAAGGTAAAATGTATTCTCCGCCACTTTTATGCAAAAAAAAAAATCTACAGTTTTTGCTTAATAACTTTTTGGGATTATAGAAGTACCACAGGGACATGTTATATTAGAATTTGGAGCTAAATGACTAAGTGGAAGTAGTGGAAATAGTTTTTTCTTTAAAAAATAATAAAAGTGGCGGAGCATACATCATCACCAATCTAGGCTAACATATAAAATAGGTTGTGGATTTTTCTTTCTTATGGCTTATAATTTCAGAGTAGATTACCCTTCAACAGGCTGTGCCACAATAGCTTTAATATTGTTATTATTAACTTTTCTGTGAGGGAATAATAGATTTGAGCGTATGCTCCGCCACTTTTATTCTGAAAGAAATATCAAAGATTGATTGTGTGATTTACATCACATGTGACCCAGGGCTACGATAACCCATTAAGAAACAATCTTAAAAAAAGAGAAATAAATAGATCACTTTTAATATACAGCAGTCCAACATTATAGCACTCTAATGCACTATATGGAAATATATCTAAAACTAAATATCACCATCCATGTAACAGAAAGCTATATTCAGTCTCATCAAAGAAGAAATCCATGTTGCATTGCCATAACTCTATTTCAGTAGTAGGTGTCAACAATGTGAAGGTACAGCACTCCCTAAAGTAAGCCTACATACAGTAACCTGCAACTGGTTTGCTGCCATCTTGCATTGCCATAACTCGAATTACAGTAGTAGGTGTTGACACTGTGAAAGTACAGCAACCCCTGACATAGGCCTACATACAGTAACCTGCAACTGGTTTGCTGCCATCTTGCATTACCATAACTCGAATTACAGTAGTAGGTGTACTGTGAAGGTACAGCACTCCCTAAAGTAAGCCTACATACAGTAACCTGCAACAGGTTTGCTGCCATCTTGCATTACCATAACTTGAATTACAGTAGTTGGTGTTGACACTGTGAAGGTCCAGCACTCCCTAAAGTAGGCCTACAAACAGTAACCTGCAACTGGTTTGCTGCCATCTTGCATTGCCATAACTCGAATTACAGTAGTAGGTGTTGACACTGTGAAGGTCCAGCAACCCCTGACATAGGCCTACATACAGTAACCTGCATCATCTTACTGGCAAAGACATTAAAGGCGCCGATGTACCTGGTTATATAAACGAGTTTTTCTCGTCCGTTGGCATTGACCTACTAACCAAGTTGGGAAATATTCCAAACGTAACCCCTCTCCTGGCACCAACAGGCAAGGCCCACACTCCTACCCATGATACTATTATAAGTTACACCGAAGTAATGACTTTAGTCAAAAAAATCGAAATACACAAATCCAGTGGCATTGACAATGTATCTGCAAAGGTATTAAAAGATGCCTTGGTTATCTTGTGCCCACAATTAACCACTATTATAAACACCAGTCTTCATAGTATAAAATTCCCATTGTCATGGTCAACAGCTAAGGTGGTACCCCTGCCTAAGTCGGGTGACTTAAAAAGCATCAGTAACTGGCGGCCCATTTCGCTACTTCCAGCACCAAGCAAAATAATGGAGAGAATAATATACACACGTGTTTATAATTATCTTGAGCAAAATAAGTCACTGTCTAAATATCAGTATGGCTTCCGTGCGTCGAGGGGCACGGCGGACGCCGTCTTCTCTCTGGTTAACGACCTGTATAAAACTAGAGATGAGGAGATGGTAATGGCTGCCTGTTTCCTCGACGTACGGAAGGCTTTCGATTCAATCCACCACGGTGAGCTCATTGCTCGAATGAAATTGCTTAATATACCTGTAATTTACACTGACTGGCTGCACGCCTATCTCTCAGCCCGCAGGCAGAGAGTCATATGTAATAATACAACTTCAACTACATTGGATATAAAGTGCGGAGTGCCGCAAGGCTCAATAATGGGCCCTTTATTGTTTATATGTTTCATAAATAACTTACCTGTCCAACTAACACACTGCCGTATATCGATGTATGCCGACGACGTGGTATTTTACGTCGCCGGTAGGACCATGGCAGAGGCCCAACACAAGTTACAGTTGGACGCCACGAATGTTTATAACTGGTTCTCAGGTAGTGGCCTTTGCATAAACACTGATAAAACCAAAGTTATGCTTTTTACGGGTAAAAAATGTCGAAATATTCCGGATCTAAAAATCTTTATGGGTAATACAAGGCTAACCGTATGCGAGTCCTATGAATATCTGGGGGTGATCCTGGACTATAGATTAAACCTTGACCAGATGATAAGTAAAACTGTGTCTTCAGCCTCAAATCGTTTATACATGTATAGAAATGTAAGGAAGAAAATGTCAAAAAATATTGCCAGACTAGTATATCAGCAAACCATTTCTCCAGTAATGGAATATTGCGGCTTTCTGTATAACGGTCTGACTGAAACCCACCAATTAACCCTACAGCGCATACAGAATAGATGCCTGAGAATATGTCTACAAGTAAGATTACGTTTCAACGTGATACAGCTGCATGAAGACAGTGACGTCGATTTTATTGGTGTAAAACATGACCTGCAGCTACTATTGCTGGTACATAAATATGTCTATAGTGGTAACACTGACTTTTCTAATAAAGGTCTGACTTTCCAAAATGTCCCAGCTACTGGCATGAGAACCCGCTCTGTCAACACTGGATTATTAGTCTACCCCCGGTCAAACAAGACCGGGTTCAGAAAAAGTCCCCTCTACCGAGGAGTAACTCTATGGAACGGCTTACCTCCTATCTGTAGAGTCTGTGCAGACACTGTCACTTTCAAAAGATTAGTAAAAGGTATTTTGGTGACCCAACACCTTAAAAAATGGAGGAAGATCTATAGGCTTCCTACGTAATCGCCTGTATGTCAATACTATTACCACATGTACTATAAACCATGGAGCTATTGCTATCTCCTACGATGTATAATCATCTCAGTATGCTATCTCTGGTGACACCATCGCTGCTGGTGTTATTTGTTAATGACATGATACCCATATTGTGACCTAAAGTCAATATACACTACTGTTATATCTAGTTGTGGAATATAATTATACACACTCCTATAATACGCCTCCCATGCGAGCTAATACTTGATTATACTTAAATCATTGCTATAATATAATTCGATTCCTGAAATGTACATACACTAGCATTGCTTATTTGTGCAAATGGTGAATGCTGAAATGCACGGCAAATCCATATTGTACACTTGATGTATTATAATTGTATTTATGAAAATCATTTATGAAATAAATACTCTTACAAACTCAAAAACTGGTTTGCTGCCATCTTGCATTGCCATAACTCGAATTACAGTAGTAGGTGTTGACACTGGGGCATTTTTGGCATCTCTGTGCACCCAAGTAAGCCTTGCTTTACAGTGGAAACTGCACCAAAAGCGTCTCATAAAAAGGTCTCACCAACTCTTTAACACTGAGCTCTATGGGTGTCTGTGTGAACGTGCATCTTTTAAAGTCAGGATTCAAGGTCACTGGCCTATCTTCAGCATTAGTTCACACAGACCTGTTTTTCAGCGTCTTTTTGACTATTTAAAAAAATACTTTTTCATGGGGAAATTTTTTTTTCTGGACACTTTGACCAAAACAGGAAGACAGACATTGTTCCAAAGAATCACATCAGCTTTCTTTTGTGTAGAAACGATCAAAAATAGAAGTAGGGGGAATGTGCAAAGTCAGCTGACCAAACAACAATTTCTGGGGGAAAACCGTCTCACAGAGACCCAGGGTCCCCTGGGTCAATGACTATGGTCATCATATGTAAGTCCCAGGCTAGGTTTGACATGCTAAATTGATGTAAGGGAGATGTAGGAATGAGGTACAACACAAAATAGTGCAAAGCAATGTGTATTTGTGAAATTGATAAAAGTGGCGGAGCATACAATAAAAGTGGCGGAGCATACAACAAAATGAGAGATAACCCCCTACCCAATACACTGAATCAAGGCCAAAACTAAAGGTCAGATTGTGAGAACAACTACCTGCCATTGATACATATTGCTTAGAGCCAATAGATCTAGGTATTTGTAAAAATATAGAGGTTAATCTATGTATTATCCGCCACTTTTTAAAAAGTCCAAAAAGACTGATTTGGCTGTGGGCCGAAGAAAAAAAAAAGATGGATGCAAAATAATTTTTCCCAGCTTTACTACTCATGGCTGCCCTTATACGGGTAGTAAAACATATAGTTGGCTGCCTTTCATAGTAAGCAAATTCTGGTTCCTAATATAAAAGTGGCGGAGCATACAAGAGTGTAATTTCTGAAAAACAGGACTGTGGAGAAAAATAAGGGCTAAGTATTTAGGTAAACACTCGTGATCCTTTGAGTAAAAACATATTCCAAATAGAAAATAGAAAATAGAAAGGGCTGAGATTGACTTATTGGATATGGAGGACATATACACTTTTTTTTGATTGCCTGGAACCCTGTTTTGAGGGTATTTTTCCACTTTGAGGGGCCATAACTCCAAAAATTATTATCAGACACATGCAATTTTACATTTTTATGAAAGCCTAGAGTGTTGTCTATTATATCAAACCAGAATCCTTTTTATTAGTGCAGTTTTCTCTATTGTACAGCTGATGGACGGTGAAAAACACATAAAAACCACCAATTAGTCCATTTTGGTGGGGTCTGACCCATATCCCAGTGAACAAAGAACGTTTTTTAACGTTCTGAAACGTTACAATGTATAACGTTATTTTACGTTATATACAAAACGTTATTTTACCTTCTTATATGGTTCTCCAAAAAACGTTTGTTTTCATGACGTTATTTAACGTTATATAACGTTTTAAACCATAACTTTGTCAACCCCGGGGGGGGGGCACTGCATATAACATGTTATTAACTATGGGTGCCTATAAGAAAGTTGAGATGGACATTTTGAGGTTGCCATCTACAAATCAGTTTGGATTATTATATTCCGATTTTATTTTTAATTTCTTAAAAATCTAGAAAATGTAATTGCACTTGCGGTGATAGAACCCTGGACCCTCTGAATAGATGGCAGCCATGATAACCACTACACTATTGCGTCTAGTGGGATATCATGAAGCTGGTGATGTATTATTGTTGAAATATCTTACCATACCTTTCTGTTTGAGATAGGTTTCAGCATTGCCATCAATGCATGAATAATGGCCTACGTCTGGATTCTTTGAGCTACCTTGGGTTCACTAAAAGGACCCTAATATAGATGTATAGCTCCTTCATGAAGGGTGTAGTAATATTGGGGCCCTTGATCGGGGGGGGGGTCTCAATGTCCCATGTTGATCTTAAGATATGCTCATGTCGCCATGTCGATTTCAAGAAATGGTCCATGTCCCATGTCACTCCCAGCTAACAAAAAACGTTTCCAGAACGTTTTAAAACGTTTGTATTTGGTTTGGAAACAAACGTTTGTTTTAGAACGTTTTAAAACGTTTGTATATGGTTTGGAAACAAACATTTGTTTTGGAATGTTTTAAAACGTTTGTACATGGTTTGGAAACAAACATTTGTATCAGAACCTTCAATCTCATGTGGTCATTATCAAGTTAGGGGGGATGACCAATCCCATGTACTTAGGCCAGACCAACCAAAAAACATTGGTAAACGGGTTTTGAAATTTTGTCAAGGGATATTGCTCACCTAATGTCATAAAATACCACCACTACACTATAGTCTCAGTTGCTAATACAGCACAAAGAAATTGTCTTCATCTATGTCCCCTCTCTCGCCATGTCCCCACTCTCGCCATGTCCCCACTCTCGCCATGTCCCCTCTCTTGCCATGTCCTCACCCTTGCCATGTCCCCTCTCTCGCCATGTACCCTCTCTCGCCATGTCCTCATGCATGGCCCCTCTAAAATTGCCATAATATTTTAACCCCCCTCCACTCTCAAAAAAGGTCCCCATCTCGCCATGTCCTCTCTCTTGCCATGTCCTCACCCTCACCATGTCCCTTCTCTTGCCATGTCCCATCTCTTGCCATGTCCCCTCTCTCGCCATGTCCTCGTGCATGGACCCTCTAAAAAGTGCCATAATATTTTAGCCCCCCTCCACTCTCAAGAAGGGTCAAAAGTTTTACCTTTTGCATACAACTGTTATTGACCATTAAAAAGCCACAGTGAGAACCGAACCCAGGATCTGCAGATTGGGAGTTCCAGGCTCTCCCTACTGAGCTAAGGAGGATGTTGGTAGAATCAGGTGCAGATAGGCTACATCAGGTTTGATAAAGGTCCCTAATGAGCTACACCGTAGTTGGTAAAGGTCCCTAATAGGGACCTTTAGCAACCATGTAAAAGCTCAATAAACGTAGACGTAGCCTATCCCTTTAGCACTACTACGTCTGCGTTTAATGAGCTACGTTGGGTTTGCTAAAGGTCCCTGTTATCTACCAGTTATGCAGTTAAAAAAAGTGGTTTCTCATTACCATGGTCTGAGCAATCTGACGAGGCAGGCTTTTTTCCCTTTTTTCTTTTTTTCACTCGCAGGCTAAAATGTATAGCATAATTTACGTTTTTTGGGACTAAAAGTCACATTTTATTGGTTAAGAAGAGGCGGATCCAGGGAGGGCACAGCACTGTTTTTTCCCCATTTTCCCCCCCCTTGACCTGCCCTTGACTGGGAAATACTCCATGTAAAGCGAGGAGTCGATCCATAGGCACAGATGAGTTAAATATCGTTACAAGGAGAAGTAGTGATAAAAGGAATTTCCTATTGGGGACCCAATATAGCTCATTATATAGATGTAGCCCCCTATATGTGGATTGATGGCAATGCTAAAACCCTATGTTACATCTATGTTTTATGAGCTACCCAATAGGGACCTTTAGCATACCTAACACAGACATAGGCTATACTTTTAGCACTGCTAGATCCGCGTTAAATGAGCTACGTTGGATTTGCTAAAGGTCCCTACTATAAGCAGATAAGGACCATCCTACAACAACCTGGTTTCTCTTCCCTGTCTCTCCCTCCCTCTTCACCCTTGAACCCTTCAATTTACCCTCTGTACCTCATTCTACCAACATCCTCCTTAGCTCAGTAGGGAGAGCCTGGAACTCCCAATCTGCAGATCCTGGGTTCGGTTCTCAGTGAGGCTTTTAATAGTCAATAAAAGTTGTATGCAAAAGGTTATACCCAAACCTTTTGCAAACTTTTGCAAACCATTTGCAAACGTTTTCCAGAGGTTCTACTAAAAACGTTTTGCAAACGTTTTTTTGCAAACGTTTTTTTGTGTCAACGTTTTAACGTTTTATAAACGTTTTATAAACGTTTTTGCAAACGTTTGCAAACCTCCTGCAAACGTTTTCCCAACGTTAGGAAAACGTTTTTTTGTTAGCTGGGCTATCTACTTATTCACCATGTCCCATGTCACTAGGCCCCAAAAAGGCCCATCTCGCCGTGTTAAATGTTATAGGGGTCTAGGGCCAAAATATTATCAGCAGAGCCCACAGGGCGAGCCTGATTATACTACTACACCCTTCATGAAGGATTCTGATAAAGATAGTTGTGTTGGGGACGAGTATGTTTGTGGATTTATTATCATTTGGCTACGTCAGTACATGTGAGTGGTCAGTGCTGTCAAGTACCACTCAAGGCATGGACTGTCGGATGTGCAGTCAGGTGAAACGGTTTGACCAAACTGGCTGGCTGCTGCAACTCACCTGTGAGTGGGTAGTGGTGCAGTATACATGTATGTCATTATCCCCTCCTCTGATTTGCTAATAATAGGGCTGTCCAGTTGTTCTATTTACAGCTGATTGGGGATCAAACAAACGCAGTGCCCTGTGCTGGGTGCAGTCAGTAGGGTCAGTGCAGGTAAAATCAGCCAGTGCATGGGGATCACTTCTAAACCATGGCAGAACTGGACAGAATGTGGAGCTCTCACTCTGTGAAAGAGTTACAGGCACATCTTAAAGCACATGGTGTGACTGTGTCTAAACTTACAAAAGCTCCACTCATAGAGCTGTGTAAGGCTGCTGCAGCTATAGGACTGACCCAGATGGGCTGACAGGAGATAGGGAGGAAGTTATCAAGGATAAGGTTACTGTAGACTGGGATCAGTTACCTCTACCACCTCCATTAAGCTCATGTACCAAAGACATGAGTTATCTACCTTTGGTAACCATTTTGGATATATATAACTACCTAGTGAGATTTGATGGTTATACACACACTGGGCTAAGGGAGTATCACAAAATGGAATCCTATGGGATGTACATAGATGAACATGTTCAGAACGTTGGAACTCATCAGTACATTGAGGATCCCCACTGGCTGGTTTTACCTGGAGTGACCCTGTTGCCTAGTATTGTGTTCTATTTCCAACATTTGTTCAAGCTCCAGACCCTTTTTCCTTTTATCAGTTCTCTTAGATTTCTGAACTATTCTTATATAATCTTTTTTCAGCGTATTGTATATGTCTCTGTGCAAATCCACCTTTATGTCATACCCTCTAGTATAACCATGTACCTTTCTTTTCGCAGACTTACACTCATCACCATACCATGTATTTTGTGGGAACTTTGTTGATGTTGACCTTGAACATTTAGCAACAGGAATTGCTGAGTCGAGAAACTCATAGTATGTATGGACTATCTCATCAATGTTATTACTTGGATCAGTTGCTAGGGTAACCATGTGCTCCCTAAGCTGATTACATTCTTCACCATTAAGATTCTCTTTATATAATTCTTTTTTCAAACCATTCCATTTGTATGCCATGTATGGCTCACCAGTTATTGGACTAGTTTCAAGGTTTGTTATAGCACCTTTTAAAGTAAATACTAAAGACTTGTGGTCGGAGTCAGGCAATAGATCTGTTATTTCCATTCTATCACATATGTTTAGAGAACTTGCCTTACACAATACTTAATCAACTACACTCTGACCATTAGCAGTATAGCATGTAAAACCACCTGTGTTTTCTAAATTTCCTAATCTACCATTCATTAGTACCATATCCATGTCTTTACATAGTTGAACAAGTTCTTTACCATTAGCATTTACAGTTTTATCAATAGACTTTCTTTCAGTTGGCAGGGTACCTGTGACTAGCTTTAGTGAGTTTGAACTGAGCTCATTTACAGATCCGGTGTGTGCGTTCAGGTCCCCACATAGTATAAGATCTACATCTTGATGTTCAATAGCACCAATTTGTTCGCTTATTATTTCAAAATAATTATCATTTTCAGCTCTGTAAGTTGATCCCTCTGGTGGTATATAAATAGCACCTACCACCAGGTCCCGGGCAAAACCGAAAAACTTTGAAACAAAACGGATCAATACAAAAAAGTCAGATATACTGTCAAGCTGTATACCACCTTCAAGGTCTTTTGATATAAATACCCCCATGCCTCCAGAAGCTCTCCTGGCATTGGGGTGTTTGTGTCCACGAGTTATTTTGAAGTACTTGTAGCCATCTAAATCAGCCTGAAAGTCTTTGCTCTTCCAGATTTCACTTAGAATTACAACATCATGACTAGATATAATACTTTGGATGTGGGGGTATGACAGCTTGTCCCCTAAACCATGGACATTCCAGTAAAATACAGATATGTCTTTGGGAGCACCTTTATTTAGGACAGTCCCTAATGAGTATGTATGCCCATTGTCCTATTTGGTCGGGAAGGTGAGTCGTGCAAGCCGCTCGCAATAGGCATGTTTGGCACGCCAGGTCAGATGAATATCGTCTCTCAGTTTAAGTCCACTGTTATCCATGAGGCAGCTTTTAGATTCCTTAGACAGCTGATGTTTGATGTATGCCTCTAGATGCGTCTTCGTTGTGTTCAGCTTGTAACTATTATAGTGTGGGAGCCCTGAGATAATTATATGGGCAGAAGGGAAGGTGTGCTTGATAGGGTTTGCCCACGGTCGCTTTGCTCCCGGGCCGCTAGCGCGGCTAGCAAACCCCCAGAAAAAAGCTCTCTTAGAGTCAATCCCGGAGATCCCGAGGAATTAATATGTATAAGCCCTAGTTGGAGAAGGTTATAAGTATTTTTTATTTTAAATAGGGGTTTTTATAAACCAGGACTTAAATACTCTACAAGAAATCAATCCTTAGCGCCTCTTGCAAACATGAAATTTTATGTATTTAAGCATCTGATCACATGTCACATATCCATATGGTAGGACTCTAATAACAGTTTACTGATGGTCCTACCATTTCTTTATATACCACATTATTACGCAAGAAACCCTGCTATAGCTCCAGTCACCAAGAAACGGCCAGTGAATACACCTGCTTTGCCACTCTAGTATACCCACATAGATTAGGCTGTAAAGGGTTTTCCTTTGTTCCAGTAAATTGATACATGCATAAATACCATAAATATAAAGTAAAATATCTATAATTGTTGAGCAATTTATGTTTTTCTCATTAAAGTTAGTATATCCGATGTGTGGGACAAAAAAATAGTTTTTCCAAAAAATGAGTCAGAATGTTCCCAGACAATGTATTTGACTTCCTATCTGTTCCATTCCCTCTAATTCCCTCCAATTTGGCTCTAATTAGATTTTATTGCCCAAATATATGGTCATTTTGGAATAAAAGCGTGCACGCTTTTATTCCTCCCATTGAAAATACACTAGAAAAGCCCATAGTTTGGGTACATTGGATCCCTTTGCGACCTATTAACACCCATTAATGACATTTAATTGACCTGTATCCTCTAGATATTATACTTTTACAGTGTATTGAATACATTTAAGTAAAATTTTGAATTTGAAAAAAAAATCGGATATACCAACTTTAATAATTGGTGGGAAAGTGTCATTTTTGGGTATTTATACCCATAAATTTTACCTCGGTAACGCTCCGCAGAGTTACCGTGGTAACCGGTGAGAAGAGACGGCAGCGCGCATGCGCCCATCAGTTCGAAGCTTGAGCAAGACGCGTTCAGACGTGCCGTCAGTCGAGAGCGTTTAGGTAAGAGAGTTTTTTACGTTTACTCTTTTATTTATTGAACTTTTTGATTTAAAACTGACGTTTGCCCGAATCGGGGGACGATCAGGAATTTGGAGATATAGTTTTTATCTCATTCACACACTTATTCATGGCTCTTTTTGTGTTTTTAATAGAGCTGCAAACGTGCCAGACGGACGTTCGCTTGGATTACGTGTGAAAGTTGGGAGCAAGTCATGGCTTCAAATGATGTCCTGCTGGCCTTGGTGGAGCAGATTGTCGAGTTACCACCACCTGAAACTGTTCCAGAGAAGTCTTAGACTCCGAAAGTAGTGAAAACTAAGGAGAAAAGACAAAAAGCCCACTCGATTTCCGATGGTTCGGATGCCCCGCCACCACAGAAAAAGAAATCGTCAAGTTCAAAGAGAGTGTCGTCTGCTGCGAGCAAGGCGCCGGAGGAGGCGGCGCCTGTCACTCCACCTGTCAATCAAGAGGAGGACGCAGCCCGGGCAGCCTATCAGCAAGCGCTGTTGGGCGCGGGGCAGTGGGGTGATGACGCGGGGCACGGCGGGGCGGGGCCTAATTACCCGTTTTGGATTGACCCGAATTACTTCGCGAACGCAGGTCATGACAAAGAGTGGGAAGACACCTCATTGGCTGAATCCGTCTACTCCGCCGCGGATCTCCATCAGAGGGGCGGGGCTACGCCCAGCCGCCATTCCTCCGCTGTCTCTGCCAGCGTTCAGTCCACCGTCCCGGCTTCATCGGCGGGCGGGAGACCGCCTGCCCAGAGAGTGTTGGCGGCAGCAGCTAGCAGCAAGGCGGCCAGCCGGGTCGCGGCCTTCCCTACCCCGCCCGCTCCCCAGCCTAAGGTTGACGATACACCCACCATGGGGCAGCTTAAGCGAGCAGAGTTCAACTTTCAAGGCGTAGCTGAGGGCAAGTTCTTTGAGTTAATGAAACAGCGCTACGACTTGCAGGAGGAGGAGAAAAAAGTAGGTTTTGAATTAAATCAAAATGTCGCTGCTATGATTGATGCCTACTTTGAAGATAAGCTCACCTCTAAGGATCTAGGTGACTTATGCCGTAAATATCTCTGGAGAGAGAGGTGGTTATGGTGATTGAAATGGCGCCCACGACAGCTAAGGCCGTCAAGGAGGAGGATACTAGGTGGATGAATGTTCAGAAAAACATTGTCGTTGCGATGTCGGCAATGGCGCCGATCGGAAACCTGATGATGATGAGGGGAGCTTCAGACAAGGAGACTGATGCCCTTAGTGAGAACTTTCTAGAAGGGTGTAGGCTGTTAGCGTCGGTGACGAATTATCTGTCTAGGGAGAGACGGGAACGACTCAGGATGACGATTAAGCCGGAGACCTACAGGCACTTCTGCCGGATCCTGGAGGAATCTGGTTCTCCTGACACGCTGTTTGGAGGTAACATGGCTGATACTACTCGTCAGCTGGACACAGCCAGGAAGGCTGCAGCAGCCATGAGGAAGGACCCTCCCTCGGCTCATGGACAGAGCATGGGGCATGGTAACTCTGGGAGAGCTAAGTTCAAGCAGCAGGGTCAGCATCGATCTAACAAGCCTTACCCGACCCATAACCCAGGTTGGCAGCCAAGAGGTCAGGTTGTGGTGGGGAACCAGCGTTTCAACACTCCCTACTTCCCCAACACGCAGGGGTTCAGACCAAGGAACCCAAACCAGGGGCAGAGGCCCAGGGCACCCATAGTGACGGATGGTAACCAGGGCAACCAGGCGAAGACGCAGGATTTCACCAAGAGGGGACCCAACTAGGGCAGGTAGGTTCTCCTGATTTTGTGCATACTGCCCAGAACTTTGTAGCAGGGAATGTTAGTAGGTTTGTGGACAAGTGGTGTAGGCTGACTAGGGATCCATGGGTGTTGGGTACATTGGCGGATACAGGGGGGTGGCCCGACGGGCCTTGGCCCCCCCCCCTCGAAAAAGAGGAAAATATTCTATCCTAAAATGCGTGAGAATGCACCATTTCAAATCTAGACCATCACAATTTTCTTGGGGATCATTCCCCCCAAATTCCCCGTATACGGCTGCTGTGCTTCCCTCGTGGGAAACAGGCAGTTATTCCAGATTGGCCAGGTTTGGGCCCCCCCTTCTAGACAATCCTGGATCCGCCACTGGGGTATGGTAGAGGGAGTCAAAATTCCATTGTTGACTGAGCCGTACCAAGGTTGGGTGCCGTCACCTTACAGACTTAAGACTGAAGAGAGGCCTGCTATGGATAGAGAGGTGGAGAAGTTGTTACTCAAGGGGGTAATAAGGGAGGTGAGACCAGTAGAAGGGGAATTCATCTCGAATGTGTTCTTGCGACCCAAACCAAATGGGGAATTCAGGTTGATATTGGACCTAACGGATGTGAACAAGAACATTGCTTATGAACATTTCAAAATGGCTAGTTTGATGACCGCAATAGAGATGTTAAGGGAGCACTGCTACATGGGGTGCGTCGACCTTAAGGATGCTTATTATTCTGTATCAATAGACCCAGAGTACCGTAAATACCTCAGATTCAGGTGGAATGGACAGCTGTTGGAATTCCAGGGAATGCCCAATGGGTTGGCTTGTGCCCCTAGAGTGTTAACTAAGATTCTGACGCCGATCTACGCTACGCTGAGGGAGAGGGGCAGGGAGTGTTTCCCATATATTGATGATTCGTTCCTGGTGGCAGACAGTGAGAGGGAGTGTCGTGAGGCACTGTTAGAGATGTGTAATTTGTTGGACGGGCTGGGGTTCACCATCCATCCAACGAAATCAGTGTTGGAGCCTACCAAGAAACTAGTTTTCTTAGGTTTCCTGCTGAACTCGGAGGAGATGACAGTGCGACCGACTCAAGAAAAGGTGGAAAAATTTGAGAGGGCAGCGTCAGAATTGCTAGAGAAGAAGAAGCCGACTATTAGAGAAGTAGCAGGGCTAGTTGGGCTGATGACAGCATATTCACCAGGGGTGGAGTATGCAGGAGCCCATATCAAGGGTCTAGAATGGGAGAAGAATATGGCCCTAGCTAGGACAGCGGGTAACTTTGATGCCAAAATGAAAGTAGGTCCGGGAGGCAGAGAAGACATTGCATGGTGGAGGAGAGAACTACCTTCGGGGACCAAGCAGATAAGACCAGGGGGCCCAGATTGTGAAATATGTACGGATGCTTCTAAGAAGGCCTGGGGAGCTCATCTAGGGGATACACCTGCCGGCGGCAGATGGAATTCAGTAGAGGCAGAGTACCATATTAACATTCAGGAATTGATGGCAGTGCAGAATGCTTTGCTGGCCTTCAGACCTAAACGGGGGACAGTAATCAAGATCTTCACAGACAATACTACAGCCCTAACCTACATAAAGAATATGGGTGGCACCAACTCTTATCACTGTAACTTGGTAGCAAAGCAGATCTGGGAATGGTGTGAGAGGAAGAGGGTATGGCTGATGATAGCACACATACCGGGGTCCCTGAATGTGGTAGCAGACTACCACTCCAGGAACTTCGCTGATGACAAAGAGTGGGAGTTACACCCTGCTCACTTCAGGAGGTTGTGTAAAGTATTCGGGACGCCAACTGTAGATTTGTTTGCGTCCAGACTGAACCACAAATTAGAGAAGTTTGTGTCATGGAGACCTGAACCATATGCTTCGAAATGTGATGCAATGTCTCTGGATTGGTCAAATGAATACTCATACATGTTCCCTCCTTTCAGCATGGTCGGGAAGGTGCTTCAGAAGATCCACCACCAGCATGCAAGGTCGATACTAGTGGTGCCCCACTGGCCGGGCCAGCCATGGTTCGCACGTCTACTGGGAACGGCAAGCAGAAAAATCATGATCCGCAAGAAGGCCAACAACCTGTTGTCACACGGACAGCCAAGAAACAGGGAAACAATAGCAAGCGTACGCCTATTGATCTGTCGTTTTTATTAAGACGTAAACTGTTGAAACAGGGCTATGATGAGGACACAGTAGAGTTTGTGATTCAGGCTAGAAGGGGTTCAACCCACAAGTCGTATTCTGTGTACATTAGAAAGTGGATTAAACACTGTTTGAAGTTTAATGTTCGTATTCTCACGCCAAAGCTCCCAGAAGTCTGTAAATTCCTTTCAGCATTGGCAAAACAGGGTTTAAGGTATGGAGGACTAAATATTGCTAGATCAGCATTATCATCGATACTTCCCATGTATGAAGGTTGTAGAGCGGGACAGCACCCGGTGGTATGTGAATTGTTGAAGGGGGTTTACAATGTTAACCCTACAGGACCCAAGTATGTACGGTTCTGGGACGTTAGGAGGGTCTTTAAGATGTTCCAAAGTTGGGGTAGAAACTCAAGTTTAAGTTTAAAATCCCTCTCGTTAAAATTAGCCATGCTGTTGTTGCTGGTAACTGGTCAAAGAGGTCAGACGATAGCCAATTTGCCGGCTGACAACGTTGTGTTAGAAAAGGATAGAGTTGTGTTTTCTATGAAAGTGTTGTTAAAACACAATAGACCCGGTACACCGCTGGACTTAGTTGTAATTAAAGCTTTCCCCCAGGACCCTGTTCTTTGTCCAGTGAGGTTAGTGAAATATTACCTAAAGGTGACAAAACAAATGAGGTTGGACAATGAGGTCAGGCAACAAGAGGCGCTGACAGAGGGAAAGATTGACAAGGTGAAACCGGACACTTTGCTGTTGAGTTTTATAGGTGATCATGAGCCTATTGGTAGAGACTCACTGGCAAGGTGGGCGGTAGAGGCTATGGGCCTAGCGGGTATAGATACCAAAAGGTATAAGATGCACTCTACTAGGGGAGCAGCAGCTTCCACAGCAAAGCGTATAGGCATGTATGTGAATGCCATTATGAAGCAAGCAAGCTGGAAGTGTGTAACCAGCTTTGCTAGACATTATGATAAGGAGATAGAGGTGGCTGAGGAGATAGGCCCGTCCTTATTAAAATTGGTGTAATTGTTGATTGTCAATTTAAAGTGCATGATTGTAGAAATTGATAATTCAGTCCAAGGACTCTAAAAATGTTATAATCTTGTTATCACATTTGAAAAATGAGATTAATTATTAACTGGATTCAGTTATGATATAGACATTGACCACTGAGCTTAGGGTCTGATGTGTATGTAGGATTACCGAATAAATATGTTATCTTTATAAATGACTGTGGTTTGGTTTTCCTTCTGGGTAATGTAACCTACTTAACTGCATGCTTTAAAATTCTCACCGGTTACCACGGTAACTGCGGAGCGTTACCGAGGTGAAATTTTATAATGAATGGTATTGGCGATTGGCATCACATGTGACCCAGGGGAGGGAGGTAGGGAGGGAGGTAGGGAGGCAGGGAGGCAGGGAGGGAGGGAGGGAGGGAGGGAGGGAGGGAGGGAGGGAGGGAGGGAGGGAGGCAGGCAGGCAGGCAGGGAGGGAGGGAGGGAGGAAGGGAGGGAGGGAGGGAGGGAGGGAGGGAGGGAGGGAGGGAGGGAGGGAGGGAGGGAGGGAGGGAGGGAGGGAAGGAGGGAGGGAGGGAGGGAGGGAGGTAGGCAGGCAGGCAGGCAGGCAGGCAGGGAAAAAAAAAGTTTTGAAAAAAAAAGTTTTGAAAAAACAAAGTTTGGAAAAAAAAAGTTTGGAAAAAAAAGTTTGGGAAAAAAAAAATTAAAAAAAAAATTAAAGGGAGGTTCTCACAAAGCGTTCATATACCGTCTCAGAAAAGCGTTCCTCAAGCCTTTAACATGGAAGTCTATGGGCTCAACAAGTTGGTGGAGGGCATAAGAGGGAGGTTTTTCCTATACCTGCAATGCTAAAGAAATTTGTGAAAAAAAAGCCAAAAGTGACACTTTTTTAAATGCCTTTTTTGAGAATTTGAGCAAACCCACATTTTTTTTCTTTTTCTTTTTTTATTGAAGCCTCATAATTGTACATTGATGTAGCTATGATCTTCCGGCGACAAATTGTGCGGACGTCGTGTCTTCTATAAGGTTTTGTGGTACATTAATTAGAGTGGTATTTTATGACATATTGTATAGTTACTTATAATAATATTAATATCTTGTGATTAGTTCGTCGAGTATATATAGGGATTGTTCATTTTGCATTTACAATACTGGTATGGGGAGATTGGCATTGAGCTGTATGACTCAAAACACAGACATTTCTTTGGCAGGAAGATTTATTTGCTGAATTATTCCAGGTACAAATGATGGGAAAAATGTCTTAAATTGGGTTGAGAACCGTCGTATAAGAGCCTCAGGCACAGTAGTGCCCCTGGGTCAATTATACGAGGCTTACCTTGTAAGGTGAAGTAGAATTAGGATTTTACCGAGGGGAACGCTCCGCGTTACCATGGGAACAGGTGCCCTACCCGACCCACCCTCTGGTTTTGTTCTAGGGAGTAATATTAATCCTAATTAAGCGCGTAGGAAAATTATAAAATTGGTGATATACTAGTAAGTAGGATGTAGTTAGGTAGGTAAATTACCCAGATCTCTCAAGACTGATGGGCGCATGCGCGCTGCCGTCTCTTCTCACCTGTTCCCATGGTACCATTAAATCAGGGAGAATTGAACACTCAGCAATACTTCATAAGGGCTAATTGTGGTTACTTTTGTTGTCAGTCTTGCAATATAGTAATATTTTTTAGACATACTGTACTAGAAACCATCAATTGTTGGTTATAGATCCATTATGCTTGATAATGCGGGATAAATCCTCCAAATGACGTCCATTTTGGATCGAGAAATATACTTTAGATCGGGATTTTGAGAAGCTCGGCCCCAAAAAGTATGATTTTGTCATACTTTTCGCATAGAACAGCTGACTTTTATCACATATAGACCTCTTATTATTACAATAGACACACATTTTCTTAAGGGGACCTCAATCTGTACCGTTTTCATCATCACTGTCAGCATTTAATATTTTGTACAAGTAAATTTTCATGTTTTTGGTATGTTTGATCATGCTGTACAAGTAATGGGGTGAAACATCCATTTTGAGCCAAATGGCAAAAAAATGCAAAAATTCAACATTTCCAACTACCAACTTTGAATGAGTCTTTTTCAGTGACCAGACTGAATACAATGCCCTAAATGGTCTCATTTGAAAGAAAATTTAGTTTCTGAACTACCCTACTTGAAACATTTAGCTAAAAGGTGTGACTCTGGTTGTCATGGCAACTTTGCCTTGTAAAAGAGTGAAAAATTTGAAATTTCAACATTTTAGAATCCTCGTTGCCATGGCAACAGAATCCACAATTTTTCAAAACCTTTTTCTCTGATGGAAAATTCATATTCCATGATGTCTTAGCTTTAAATTGGTATCAAAATGTTTTTTGTGTGCCATTTGGTCATTAAATAAATGCCATTTAACTAAAAGATGTAGATGAACTTTAAAACTTTTTACCTATACTTCATGACTGGAGCTAGCCAAAATGTACTCGAACAACTCAGGTCTTTCGACATATTACGGTATATTACAGTATTACTCGTACCGGTACGTGTAAGAACCTTGTGACGAGCAGCCACATTCCTATGTATATGAATTGTCAAACTCTTTGGTAAATTAAGAAAATCTCGTTCTTGAAAAAAAACCAAAAAAAACTTCGACTTTGTCCTGATCCTATACGCCACACTGGCGATCTGACTTACATACTAGCTGTGGCCTATACACAAGGTTTTACTCTATAGGATTGATACATAGACAAAGGTGCACGAGTTTCTGGTCTTTTGAAGGGTTATTTCACGAGTTGACCCTCGGGCCGTATTTCACAAGGCCGCAGGCCGAGTGAAATGTGGCCCTAGGGTCAACAAGTGGCTATTCTTGACTAATCTATGCTCAGTATGAGTGCTGAACAAGAGTCAGAATAGAACAGATAGAATAGGAATAGATGGATTTTTAAAGTGTTTCACAAGGTCTATTCTATTGGGGGTGGTATTCAGCACTCGTAGGATCACTATTAGAATATTCCTTGTGAAACACTTTATTAAATGACCATTTTACATTCTATTCCTATACCTATTCAGCATTCGTAACTCAGCTAGAATATTCCAGACTTATAATTCCTTGTGAAACAGCTTCCTTAGGAGATATATGTGGAACTTGGAGACTACCTTATATACTCACTGTTGTGCCAAAGCCCAGATATAGCCGGTTATCACCTCTTCCAAGTGTGTTGTGACTTGTTACCTCCAGTGAATAGTCTACAGTGTAAAGGGACAGAAACAATTGACCAATAGTCACAGACATTCAATCCCAGGATTTAACCTAGAGTTACACTGCAAAAAAGATGCTTAGGTTTTAAACATGTTTAGGTCTAAACATGTTTAAAGTCTAGACATTTTACTAGGTTTGTGTTTTTGAATCCTTCTGTTTAGAAATTAAACACTTTTATTCTAAACACCTAAACATTTATGTTGAATATGTTTAGATGTTTAGTATTTAAACAGTATGGAGAATTGGTGTTTAGGATGTAAACATGTAGTGTTTAGATCATAGTATATCAAACACATACCAGATGGCAGCTCTGTGGATGACTGTAGATTCTACAACCACAACCAACATTATTGCTGTTCTAACAGTGTTTAATTCTGAGTCAATTAATTCAAATTTCATGGGATACAAAAGGATAATAATACACATTGTAGGATTCAAGGGTAGAATGCTACTTCATGATGATCACGATGCAATAAAGCTACATCTGCTACATAGACACCTCTTTTAAGAACTCTAAGAATGGATAAAGCATTATTTTCCCTAAAGGTCTGTTTTATTGACTCAAGGTTGTGTCTATGTTTAAGTAGAGGCTTATGTGAAATAGTGATGCATGTACATTGGCTCATGGGGGGGGGGGATGCTAGAAGTCTCTTCGAGACACTATATACATATGGAAATAAAATAAATTAGGAATTTATTCAAATATCAGTATCTAAACATAATAATAATCTACATGTCTCTAGACGAACCACCTTCAACCTTTAAACACTTGACATATAAACACAATAATATGCTATACTCTTAAATTCCAAACACGAGTCTGGGGGGTACCAGGTAGTCTATATATTATATTGACATCCGGGATTGACATGGGACAAGAGGAAAAAGTAGATATAATAAGGTACCGGTACCGGAAATTGCCCTGTAGATATCTAATCTACATTAAAACCCCTACGGTACGGTCTGGGATCCTTCCCATGTCTGACACTATCTATTTTTTCCTCGTCCCATGTCACTATAGCCCCAAAATGGCCCACGTTCCCATGTCGGATTTGGTACCCTTGATGTCCCATGTCGATCTTGAGAAATGTTCATGTCGTCATGTCGATTTTAAGAAAGATCCCATTCCCATGTCACTATCTATTTATTCATCATGTCCCATGTATCTAAGGTCCAAAACAACGCCCATGTCGCCGTGTTCTAGGGGGCTAGGGCCATGGATTTAGGGGCCTAGGGCCATCCATGGGCATTTCTTAAAATTGGCAGGGCCTGTCAGGGGACAAGGTCAATGACCCACGGGAAGGACCGAAACTTAGAAAAGATTGAACGTGTGATTAACATCACAGATGACTCAGGGTCAGGGTGATAAAGTGATTGAAATGATGGACTAAACAACTGAATCCGTAAATATTATTTCAGGAACAATGAATTATTTGTCAATTCTGAGAGCAGGAATGTATTCCTGGGTCAAAACTACCCTCAAATCATGTGTCACACTAGTATGTGATCATATATCAGCTGAGCAGGTGTGTGTGGGCGAGCTGGTGGGTGTGGGTGAGACGGTGGGTGTGGGCGAGCCAGTGTGTGTGGGTGAGCAAGTGCGTCTGGGCAAGCAGGTGGCTGTCGGCGTCTGCACCTGGTGGCGTGTAACCGCCGTTTTACATCTCGGCCGAAAAGCGAGTCGAGCGGAGCGTCAGCAGCGACATCATCTTCGGTTCTGTTTTGCCGTGTCGGCCGGCCGCGGGGCGGCGTGTGTAACAGATGATTAACTCCCCCAGTCATATCATTTATCTCATTGTTCATGGTTTCATAATTTCTAGGAGCGATAAGTCTGATAAATGCAAAGATAATCATATGTAACGCTGTAGACAGATGACTCCACTGCTCTAGCTGGTTTATTCGTGGGAGAACACAATTTGTGAAACTGTAAACCAGGACCAAATAAAAATGTATTAAAAAAAAGATTACCACTGCCTACATATCTAGCAGAGGGGGGGGGGGGTACTCACATTTCCATATAGTCTTTGTAACGACATGTGCATTGTCAGTGCAAAGTGAATCAGGGTTATCACTAGGGATGTCATCGATACTCACTATATCGGCATATCGTTATTCCTTAAATGGTGATACATATCAGATCGACATTTCCGTTATATCGATTTATATGACCAGCTGAATTTCAGCTTTCTAACAGTGAAATAATTTTTCAAATACTCCTATCAGAGGCGAAGCTATAGTAATTTAAGCAATGTACAACAAATTGGCAGGAAAATCGGCTTCTTATCGGGATACTCCAGATATAATTTGAGAAAGAATGCATACCGTAAAACCTCGCTTATAGGTTGATTTTTATTTGGAATTAATTTTTGCTATAGGTCGATTTTTCTTGCCAAAAGTCCAATTCGCCCTATAGGTGGGGTTTTGAAAATTGGTAAACCATTTAAAGAGCCAAAAAAACCACGTCATTCTTAATACTGGAAAACATACCTTTTTTTCTTAGATTATTATCCCTGTAAACCCAAATCTCTTTGTAGGGGGTTGTCTGAAGGGCAACATACCAGAAATTAAAGTCATTTTAGCCTTGGGAAAGGCTTCTCTAGGGGTGTTTAGGGTGGGGTTTTCCCCCCCCCCCAAAATCTCAAACTCCAATTCGACCTATAAGTGGGGTTTTCCTAAAGTTCAATGTATTTTGCTATAGGTCGATTTTTCCCTCAAAATTCCAATTCGACCTATAAGTGAGGTCGACCTATAGGCGAGGTTTTACGGTATATCTATATAGTGTCTATATCAGGGATGTGATTTGAAAATTGTCAGATGGTAGGAAAAAAATTATAGGCCCAAAAACGTCTGAGAAGTTTCTGTTTTTAGTTCAAGCACAGCACAGGTACATTTTCTTTGTAGCACTGCGATAAACTTGGGGGGGAGGGGGTGGAAATCTGAAAGCCTAATGCTGCATTTTGGGGGGGGGGTTGGGGGGATCCCCCCCAAGAAAATTTAGAATGTCTAGTCTGGAAATGGTGCATTCTGATGCATTTTAGCACAAAATATAATAAGGATAAGATCTCTATTTTCCAGCCTTTTATAACTGTTTTTAGGAGGGAAATGCTCTAAGAAAATTTGAAATTCAAAGCTTGAATTGGGACTGGAACCTTGTTTCGAAGAGAAAAGGTATTAGAAAATTTTGAATTTCTAGATTGAAATAGTGCTATCTGCTGCTTTTTGCACCAAAATATATTAAAGCGGAGGACTTTATGGTTGGGACTGGAACCTTTTTTTGGAGGAAAAGGTTTTTAGAAAATTTTGAAATTTTAGAATTGAAATGGTGCTATCTGCTGCTTTTTGGAATAAAATTTATTCAAGCTTAGGTCTTTGTGTAAGCGCTGTCTGCAATGCCCCCAGTCCTACTCTCTGGGGTTGGAACCTTTCTTGGAGGGAAAGGTTTTAGAACATTTTGAAAGTCTAGAATTGAAACTGTGCAATCTGCTGCTCTCTGGAACAAAATATATTAAAACTTGAACATATTAAGGCTCAGCTCTGAATTACTCACTATGACTGGGGCTTGAAACTTGTTTATTTCTTAGGAATGGTTTAAGGAAAATTGGAAATCTAGACTTGAAATAGTGCATTCTGCTGCATTTTGGCCAAAAATATAGTACAACCCAGATCTGTATTATCCAGCCTCTATGAATGGGCCTCATCTTTTTTGAGGAAAGTTTTTGGGAAGATTTGACAATCTAGACCTGAAATGGTGCATTCTGTTTCCATTTGGCCAATATGTTTTATGAAGCCTGTTTTTAGTGGGAAATATTTGGGGACATTTGAAAATCTAGACTTGAAATGGTGCATTCTGGCCAAAAATGTATCAAAGATAAGATCTGTATTAGCCAGCCTTTGCTTCATGATTGGCAATGAAACTTTGCTTTTGGGATGGAAAGGTTTTTGAAATTCTTGGCTTAATCTAGGTTTAGGTCGCTAACAGGGTTGATGAAAAACACGGAACCTGTTGGGATTAAACGACAAAATACGATTTTGTTACACTATACACACAGTTAATAGTCCATAGCTATACATAGGAAATATCCTATAGATAGCGACTCCATTGTTAGCGACTTAAAACTAGAGTATATATATATAGGGAAAGGTTTGTTTTAAAATCATCCCAAGGGGAGTATACCCCCGGGGAGATATTCCCTCTCATGCTTCTTAGTCTGATTTATAATATGCATAAGAGCCCTATATATACTCTATAGGTCTTCCCACCATATATGGGACTCAAAACTTAAAGTTTCCCCTGTATGTTTTGAAGAGTCATTGATAATTTCGCAACCCCTGAACCTACAATAGTGATCCAAATATCAGGTTAAAGCTAAAATAAAAGGCTAAATAATTGTGGCATTGTCACTTTCATATTTTGAAAATCATGTGACCGGTTGCCATGGAAACCATGAACATTTTTTAATGAAATTTGGGATTTTTATCTACCTGTCACCACTCTGACAGCCATTACAGGAAAACTGTTCACAGTGTGGACATGGGAAGTCAACAGGATGGGTAACACTAAATTCCGCTTCTTTTGAACCTATTTTGATAACTCTAGCACCCTTACTTTGGAAAATATGATCCTCTAAAGAGATTCTCAGAATGAGGCAAACAGGCTTTATGCCTGTCGTTGGACAGAATATGCTGGAATCTCCAGAACCGTTATGCTCTGAGACTCGAAAGTCAATGCAAATCCAAGCTAGTAGTTAGAGCTACAATCCTATAGGCTGGGGGGGGGACTAGTTGGGATGCTAGGGAGTTAATATTAGCAGCCAAAATTTTAAAAAATTCATCCCGCTGTGTTCTACTATAGGGAATTTGACCATTATGTCTACCAAACAGGCGTTCAAGAGTTAATTAAGTGGTGCTTTCTTGCAAAAAGTGTTAAAAGATAGGTAACAAATTGTTACATTCTGCCTCATAACTCAAGCAATATAAGCCCATTTTCTCAACTTAAAACAGTTTTGGAAACCCAAGACAGTCTGCTTCCCAATGAGTTATAATTACAAACTCTGTGTTTGATACTAATGGTCTTGATATTCTGTCTCAGACACATATGATGCTTTAGAAAGTTGAAAATCCGACAGCATATAGGCCTGTGTAGGTCAAAGTAACCCCTATTGCCGACTGTTTCACTCACCCACTTAGTTGTAAAAATCAGAAATTGTCCTCATTTTCCATTGATTATGCTTAAAAATGCTGTGCAGGGCTTCTACTGTATGATCAAAAATGAAAAGACTGGCAAAAAAACATTAAAACTCATAATTTCCTTCCCTGAATACACCTCAATTGATAAGTCCCATATATGGTGGGAACATCTATAGTTTTAAGTCGCTAACAGTGGAGTCGCTAATAAACATATTAATACAATAGTAGATAGTATGTGACACAGATAGCGACTCCACTGTTAGCGACCTAAAACTAGAGTATATATAGAGGAAATTGTATCAAACTAAAAACATTTGAGGGAACAAAACCCCCGGGGAAAGGGTTTCCCTAAAGGGGAGCTATAAGAAAAAATATGGGGATTTGCTTTTTTGGGGGAAAAGAAGCTAGGTGGCGCAGCCTTAATCATATTAACCCTGGAATGATTAGGTCGCTAACTGGTGGTCGCTATCTAAAACATTGCCTACATACTAGCTACACATGGAATAGCCTAGATAGCGACTCCACTGTTAGCGACCTAAAACTAGAGTATATATAGAGGAAATTGTATCAAACTAAAAACATTTGAGGGAACTAAACCCCCGGGGAAAGGGTTTTCCTTAAGGGGAGATATAAGAAAAAGATGGGGATTTGCTTTTTGGGGGGAAAAGAAGCTAGGTGGCGCAGCCTTATTCATATTAACCCTGGAATGATTAGGTCGCTAACTGGTGGTCGCTATCTAATACATTGCCTACATGCTAGCTATATATGGACTAGCCTAGATAGCAACTCCACTGTTAGGAACCTAAACCTAGAGTGTATATATATATTTAAAGTGTTTTTTTTTGTGGGAAAAGAAACTATAGGTGGCACAGCCTTATTCATATTAACCCTGGAATGATTAGGTCGCTAACTGGTGGTCGCTATCATACATCTCTACATACTAGCTACATACAGAATAGCCTAGATTGCAACTCCACCTGTTCTGTTAGCTACTTAAACCTAAAGTATTATAGGGAATATCCTTGGTTAGGGGTCTTTTACTGAATAAGGGTCATTTGCTCGGGGGTATACTACCCATACACAAATAACCCTTATTCAGTAAAAGACCCATAGCCAGTGACATTCCCCCTACAGCAGTAGAAGGACAATGCAACCTGCATGTGTATGGGGTTTTAACTAGATTATTGTCCCTTCCGTTTGAGAGGTCAAGATTCCATTTTTTATATATAACCTTCAATTTTACCAATTTTCATGCTCCTTAAACGACTTAAGGATTTCTTAGCGACTTAAACCTAGAGAATGCCAAATTCTTGACATGAAATGGTGCAATTTGATGCATTTTGGCACATCTGGCATGTCTACCTCACTGAAATAGTTATGTGTTCATTTACCAATCACATGTCACAGCAGAACTAGGGGGGTTTGGGGGCATGCTCCTCAAGGAAAATTTTGAAAATCAAGCAGGCAAATGGTGAAATTTGACGTATTTTTACCTTCTTGTCTGATAAAGTCCCCCACCACATAAAGGGAAACAGAATTCTCGTTGGATCTGGACCAATCACAAGAATGACCAATTTGGAGGGGAGAAAAATCTGAGAAATCTGAGGAGTTTCCGTGCCTGATTGTTTGTTCTCAAAGGTTTAATCATTCCAGTATTCCAGGAGGGAGTTGGGCGGGGGGTTGGCATAGCATGTCTGGCTCCCCACCTTAATCCACCACTGAATGAGTTGCAAATCACATGGCACAACAGTATTAGGGGGATTGGGGGCATGCCCCCCAAGAAAATTTTGAAAACTAAGGAGGCAAATGGTGCAGTTTGATGTATTTCAGTCTACTGGTCTGAAGAATCAGGACTTCACTTTTTGGAGTAGGATTCTGCCTGGCAATTCAGTAGCAGACCCCCCCCCCCCCCCCCCCCATTCTAAAAAGATATCTCATTGAATCTGGGAAAATCACGAGGGTCGACTTTTTAGCTCTATTTGGTAGGAAATCCTACCAAAGTAGGAGAAATCACATCCCTGCTATATAGACATAGTGTGAAAGCCCTGTCCTATGTCCTATCCTGCCTACATATCATTATTAACAGTATAATTTACGAAATTTTTGGCCACAAGACAACATGATATAACGTCTCCAAATATCGAGATGTATCGAAATATCAAGACCAAAAATCGTGATAATCGGAATCGGAAAAAAGTGGATGTCAATTACATCCCTAGTTATCACTGTTACAGAAATGATAGCAAGTAACCTCCCCTGTAAATTACCTCTAGTACTTAAGTGTTTGATAGATGTCTGAAAAAAAGCGTCTCACCTACCCCTCCCATAGAGATAGCATTGGTTGTCACGAAATATCCAAATTTGGGGTTATCGGTTATCTTCGCGCTCCCATAGAACTCTATGCTGAAGCAAATTACCACCAATTATGGCCTACTATTATTTTTCGTTTTTTTGGGGGGGTTACAGTAGGAATTTGTGAAAAACAATTACACCATTAGATAGATATTGTGGAAAGTGATTTATTGAGACCATGCAAGACAGTCTGCGGCCGAGTAGTCTCTGCGCGCCTCAATGATTGATTGATTGATTGATTTGTTTAACGTCCAGACGTGCATCAAGTACCTCACGGGACATCTCAAGTTGGCAAGGAGTCATCCACAAATAGTGGTAGTCTGCCTTGCAGTAGTAGGACAGATATTTATATGCTGCTTGCCCAATACAGCAGTGACCGCATCTATGGATGATTGAATCTATGAAATGAATGACCGCATCTATGAGGTGTCTCCAACGTAGCCTTCACTCTCCAGCAGAGGATTGTTGCTGTCACTCTCCAGCAGAGGATTGTTGCTGACTAACTATGGGTGGCGGCCATTATCCACCGGTGGATATTGGAGAGTGATGGTCTCAGAGAAGGAAATGCTTCTACTATATACTTTAATATAGCGGAAAACCCGATAACTGCAACCAGGACATTTACAAATTCTGAAAATCACCATTGACCTGAAAGATACATCCTTTCTTCAAAACATTTCCCACAAAAATTAGCTACTGACCACGGAAAATCAGAACACTGGTTTGTATCATAAAACCACCTGAATTTCGCCTGAATTTGCACTGAATAAATTGCATTTTCACTGATTCCCAATCTAGCCTTTGAAAAAAATTGGAAACTCACTGAGAATCCCTTTCCTATTATTTGATTGAAATTGGCAGACATTCAGCAGCATGTGTGTAGGTTTTCATAATATTGGCATCATTTCCAAATTATTGATGGACCATTCAGTGCTCCTGCAGTATTCACTTCTGACCAGAATCGTATATGACTCTCAGTTTTCTGCGGGATTACCCTCTATGAGACCTACTATTAGTGGGATGTGGCTTTCTATTACCTATAATTGTGATTTCTATGACCCAATACATGTTTACAGATAGGCCCCAAAGTTTTATGTCCCTTGGGCTCCCCTATACCAAGATAACCTGATGTTTCCGGGACAAACCCAGGCCCAAAATCACCCTGATTTCCCACCTAGGGCCGAGAGGGCCCCCCGCTCCATGTTTTAGCCATTTTCATAGCAAGAAGTACCTCTAGGACCATCAAATCCAACATGGATCTTTGCATGGAACATCTCTATGTGATACATGTGCCAATACTATAGATTTCTGTTCATAAGGTCAAAAAATTATGGAAAAATATGGAAAAATACCTGAAAATTACCATAAGAATATACATTATTCGCACATCATGCCAGGATTGAATCTTCAGAGTATATTGAAAGGCCATTGACTCATGTTTTTCTACATTTCTTCACGATTTTTAGAAAGTACACTTTAAAAAAATACTGTGGTGGGGGCCCTTGTAGTAGTAAATATGCCATTTGCGGTGTCATCCTCTAACTAAATGCTCGCCGATCATCCTTCAAAGAGTATCAATGCTTGCTTCCTGTATGCCCTTGACTGGTTACAAACTGTAGCTACTACACAATTTTGATATACCTGTGCTATTGGGACTAAGGTAAAAAATAAATAAGACATATCAAATTACTCTGAATTACCCCCAGTGGCCATAAACTGAAACCAACTTTCGGCTCGGCCCCGGGGACCCTCCGACAGCAATATTAATGTGAATTTCCCTCCTTTTTTTCACATTTCAAGGACCTGGTCATAAATTTTCTATGAAATTTGCAAGAAGTAATTATTCTGTACAGAACCAGTGCAAAAGAAATCAATTTGAGGGGCTTTTAATTTTTCCATGGTAATAGCCCTTTTGCTTTAGGTCTCAGAGAAGGAAATGCCTCTACTATATACTTTAATATAGCGGAAAACCCGATAACTGCAACCAGGACATTTACAAATTCTGAAAATCACCATTGACCTGAAAGATACATCCTTTCTTCAAAACATTTCCCACAAAAATTAGCTACTGACCACGGAAAATAAGAACACTGGTTTGTATCGTAAAACCACCTGAATTTCGCCTGAATTTGCACTGAATAAATTGCATTTTCACTGATTCCCAATCTAGCCTTTGAAAAAAATTGGAAACTCACTGAGAATCCCTTTCCTATTATTTGATTGAAATTGGCAGACATTCAGCAGCATGTGTGTAGGTTTTCATAATATTGGCATCATTTCCAAATTATTGATGGACCATTCAGTGCTCCTGCAGTATTCACTTCTGACCAGAATCGTATATGACTCTCAGTTTTCTGCGGGATTACCCTCTATGAGACCTGATGGAGAGCTGAGCCTTACAGAGATATAAATCAGTCCCACGGGTGGAGACATCTAGTGTCAATATCTCGCGATAGATTGCATGCAAGATGCAAAGAGTGAAATATTGACCAAATGGGAGCAATTTCATTTTTTCAAGGAAAAAAGGTGTCCAGAATCGTCTCACTTGACTCAGGGGGGACCCTGAGTCAACTATCAAAAGCACGGGTGTGAAATGCCGAAAACAGTATCATCAGAAGACCATTTTGCGTCTCCGGGCAGCATTACAATTAATGCTTTCCATTCAATAGGTTTTGCAATTAAGGTTGTTTAATCACCAAAAACCTATTTTTTATTCACAGGTACATGAAAATTTTAGGTTTAGATACAGAAACTTAAAGAATCTGTGAAAATTCATAGAGCATAAAAATATCAAATTCCATACCCCCATCCCCCTTATAAATGACTTTTCATTTTCTCAGCAGATTTAGATGAATCCCAGGAATGATCCTCTGGGAGATAGCAAATGCGGAATTCCGCATATCTGCAGACATTTCACACCCCTGAAAAGAGAAACATGGCAGAAAATCTGAGAATCAGAAATGGGGGTAGATGGGGGGGGGGGGGGGTCGATTGGCCTACTTTGTTTGATATTATTTGCAGCATGATGAGGATGAAAGATATGTACCAGGTATTGCTGGGGGAGGGGGTCCCCATGTCACGTGTCGATTTTAAGAAATGACCATGTCACATGTCACTATTAAGGAAAAAGTCATGTCACTAGACTCATACATAGGTAGGGGTCTTGGGGCCGCAGATCCTACAGGGACAAAATCTGAAGAAAAGGTTGGGTAGGCCTATATAATCTACTGTAGGCTACTCCAAATGAGGGATTTTTCTTTATGTCACTAAGCCCCATGTCACATGTCGATTTTAAGAAATGGCCATGTCACATGTCACTTTAGTGACTATACATGGGTGCCCAGACTTATGACCGTGTCGTCGTGTCGAATTTAAGCAAAGGTGCCATGTCGCCGTGTCGATTTTTATCTTCTACAAATTACTCTAAAATATTGTGTCCGTCGATTTTTAAAGGTGCCGTGTCACGCGTGTCGAATTTAAGGACTCTCAACAGGTTTGTTCAAATTAACACATATGCATGGATTATTTGACACAGATATGTTGAGACTATACACATTGTACACCAAATTGATCATATTTAATGTTTCTATCAAATTACTTCCATTTTGGAAGGTTTAAGAAGCTATAGAGTGCAAATGGAACAAAAACGTTCTTTTTTCTTAAAACAGCTGTATGTGATGGAAAAAGAACACTTTCATAACTTTTGATAATTGGAGATTAATCTAGGGGTCATTCCCTGGGGACCTTTTCTTTCTTTTAGCTATATCTTAATTATCATACTCTACAGAGCTGTTCAAAGTAGCATAGTTATTTGAAAATGGTTGAAAACAGGCGAAAATAGGGGATTTTGGCCATTTTTCATGAAAAATCATCAATTTTCAAGTGACTATGCTACTTTGAACAGCTCTGTAGAGCTTAATGATTGAGATATAGCTAAAAGAAAGAGAAGGTCCCCAGGGAATGACCCCTAGATCAACCTCCAATTATCAAAAATTATAAAAGTGTTCTTTTTCCATCCCATAATGCTGTTTTAAGAAAAAAGAACGTTTTTGTTCCATTTGCACTCCATAGCCTCTGAAACCTTCCAAAATGGAACTAATCTGATAGAAACATTAAATATGATCAATTTAGTGTAGAGTAATGGGACCTATCATCGGCAGGGGCCTATTATCGTCATTTTTCACATAATTCAAGGCATAAACCAATGAGAAATTAATTTCTAAGGATGCAGCAAAGGTAAAATGGTACCTGATATTATCATCAATAACAATGAAAAGCTATTTCGTAGTTTTATCATAATTAAGGTTGGTTTATCTTTATCTGAGAAAAGATAGGACAATGATAACATGACCTTGATACTGATCTTTAATAACATGTCAATTAGAATATTTTATATTTTCTGAACATGTAAAAGTGCATAAATGTATTAAATCCTGATATGAAAATGTCACAATACATTTTGGAAGACCCATATCCAATACCCTGAGGGTCAAAATGAATTCTATCTTGTCCACCCTAGTAAATGGTGGGGGTGCCGATAATACACTCCAAAATGTGCTTATGGCTCCTATTATCGTCATTACTACACAAAATGGCTTCCCATTGCATAAGAATTTGTGCAAAAAATGTGTTCATGCAACTATTGTGAAGGAATAACCTTTACTAACTATTCACATTAATATTTCTGATGATTTTTAGAATGTCTCCCTTTAATTAGGGATTTTCAATAGATTTTTCACCCATTCAGATGCTGAAGGAAGATTTTCTTCTTTTCCATTATTCAACTAGGATTTTAAATGATGGGTGAAGGGTCACTAAGATTGAAAATAATTAGTTAAGATCATGATAAAGTATTAAAAAACATACGTTTTTTTAATCAAACGCAACTATGTCAAAACTATTAGTATTATCTGCTATTTCTGAGACATTTATATCATATTCTGATTGAATGTGCCGATAATAGAAGCTAGGTGCCGATAATACAAGCCTAAAATAGTTGATAAAAAGTAATAATAGATCCCTTAATAAACATGGCATGCTAAGGCAATACAGTAGAAAAGTAGCGAAAATGACCATTCTCCATACTCATGCTGTCTCATAATAAAAATGAATGGTATATGTGATTGATATCACATGTGAACCAGGGCATTTTTTTTATTGATAAACCTACCCAAAGTCCCCCCCCCCCCCCGAATGTGTGAGTGTAATGTGTGAGTGTAATATGTGAGTGTAATATGTGTGAGTGTAATATGTGTGAGTGTAATATGTGTGAGTGTAATATGTGTGAGTGTAATATGTGTGAGTGTAATATGTGTGAGTGTAATATGTGTGAGTGTAATATGTGTGAGTGTAATATGCGTGAGTGTAATATGCGTGAGTGTAATATGCGTGAGTGTAATATGTGTGAGTGTAATATGTGTGAGTTTTGATGTTGAATCACCGAGATTGAGTGCTTACAAACCCCCCCCCCCCCCCCACATACACGCACAGTGCCGATTCCCAATGATCAGGTACCTAATTTTAGTACAATACGTTATTTCTCATTTCTGACAGCAGAATCATAATCTCCAGGAAACACTGACCCACTTTGATAGGTCACATGCCTTATTTAATCAAATTCCAGGTGAGCAGGTGGGTGTGGTTAAGCAGTTGGGTGTGGGCAAGCAGGTGGCTGTGGGTATCAGCGCCCTGCAGCACGTAACCGCCATTTTACATCTCAGCCGAAGAGCGAGCCAGGCGGAGCGTAAACGGCAACAGCAGCTCCGTTTCTGTTTGCCTGTGTTGGTCAGCCGCGAGGCGCCGCATGTGATTTTGACCATAAAACTGATTTCATCGAAGCCTCAACCCTACCAGAGACATTTACTACAGTTTCATCCATAATAATCATTCATTGGTCTCTGCTACTTAACAGGTCACCACAAGCCTCACACATTCCGCATTTGTCAGTACGAAGTCGAATGAATGATCTAATTTGAGTGCAATACGTTATTTCTCATTTCTGACAGCAGAATTGTAATCGCCAGAAAAAGCTACCCTAATTTCATATATTACAAGTCATATATAATGGAATTCCACGTGGTGGCTGTAGGTGAGCAGGTGGCTGTGTGAAAGCAGGTGGCTGGGGGCGAGCAGGTGGCTGTGGGTGTCAGCGCCAGGCAGCGCGTAACCGCTGTTTTACGTCTCGCCCGAAAAGCGAGTCAATAACAGCGTCAACAGCGACGGCATCTCCATTGCCGTTTCGCCATGTCGGTCAGACGCGGGGCGGCGTGTGCTACGTGTCCATGCCTTTTAGGTCGATCTATATTGAATTTCCTGTTCTCCGCTCTCCCCGCCCCCACTCCCCCCGCTTATGATTCTGTATTTGCGTTCTCCCTTTTCCCCTTCTCCCTTTTCCTCTTCTCCCTTTTCCCCTTCTCCCAATTCCCGGTCCCAATGCCCATGCATACCCTAAGGAATACCACCACCTCCACAAACACACTACTGGATTCTATTGGTACCAATGGGATTCATTAAAACCATTAAATATCATTTAAGATTAACTAAGTATATGTGACTGACCATGGATGAAGGAGCCATTGCATAAAATCCCTGAAACCCCAGAAAACCCCAAAATCTAGGCCCCCTCATAATCATTCATTGGTCCATTCTGGCATCAGAAATGAATTCCTTGTTAAAAAATACCCTAAGGTCATGTGTCATACATGTATGTTATTCCATTTCAGCCCAGCAGGTGGGTGTGAAAGAGCCTGTTGTCTGTGTAAACTACTGCCTTACCTTCATTTTCATGAAGGTTACCAAAGGTAGAGGCAATATTGTGGCCTCAGAGCGTCTCAAAAAGTGTCTCACCCTGTTTTTACATAAGAACAAAGAGAGATTCTGTGTAAAGGGACAGTCTAGGAAGGTCTGTGGTTTACATGAAAGCCCATACTTTAGCATTGAGCTGAAAAAGTTAGTTTTATGCTGTTTCAGTGACCTCTTTTTAAACTGAATTTTATACATGAAAAATACCTTTTTTTATTTCAATGTTTGATGGCATAGATTGGCATTGATCAAAACTTGTTTGCTGCAGTATTTAAATATTTTATTGAACAATCTCAGACAGGAAAATAAGGCGGACAACATGTTGCATTTTTCGGACGAAAAATGCAAAAATACCTGTCTCTAAAGAACCTGGCACAACTGTGCCCTGGTTCAATATGAAAAAATATATATCTGGTTGGAAATTTCCCCTTAAACTGCCGATAATAGGGTCCTCTACTCTACAATGTGTATAGTCTCAACATATCTGTGTCAAATAAGGGGCCGTCCATAAATGACGTCACACTAATTTGAGGCATTTTCAAGACCCACCCACCCCCCTGTCACACTTTGTCACACAACAGCCAACACCCCCTAGAAAATTATGTCACAAATGTGCAGACACCCCCCCCCCTCCTGCTTAAGTTATATATTGTATCAGAGTTGTTTATACATGAATTATGATTAAGCAATGCAAAATCACGACTGTTGAATATAAATCTTAACCCGCATAGATGCACAAAAGGGTTATTACAGTTAAATTGTTATTTAAATGGGATAAAGTAGGCCTATATGAGTCAAAGTCCCTCAAAATGGGTAGTGATGAATTTTATCATACTAGCTCAAGTCCTAATTCAAACCCTTTCAAATGCAGTCAGCGTCAAGCCGACGAGAGACCGGCAATCTTCGGCCAGCAGCCACTATTTGATCAGTTTACAAGAGGATAAAATTTATTCACTCTCGATCTGGAAGATGCTAGACTGAATTGCAATCAGCTAAAATGATAGGTTTGCATGAGTATTCATAGCACCCAGGCATTTTATGATTCTTATGACTCTCAATCCAAGGATTCCTGATAGTGCTGACAGGTAAAAAAAAGGCATGGCACTGGTCTTTCTGTTTAGATGGTTTCTAAATTATCATGGGGGCATGATCGTACCTGATAATTCCCTGCTGTGGGGAACTGGTCGGCTTTGACCCTGTTGAATACATTGCATCCTGGGGAATTTCTGACTTTGAAGAGTATGTGCATGCAATCTTGAATAAACACACTGATCTATTGTTTTTGTTTTACCTGGGTTGTGTGAGGGGTGTTTTTTTTTTTGTTAAAAAAGGTAGTCTGAAGGTTTTGAAAATACCATTACCGTATTCGACGTAATAAGCGCACACCCCCTAATAAGCGCACACCCCCCGTTTTTGGCCGAATTTTATACTAGAAAAAAACAAAAATATCTCAATTTTTGACCCCAATTAAACTCTTAACTATTAAAAGGTGTCCCTAATAATTTTTTAAGCGCACTGTGCGCTTATTACGTCGAATACGGTATTTGTATTTTTCAAAAATGTGACGTCACACTGGAATTGACACCCACCCACCCCCCTGGGCCCCCCTGTCACACTTTGTCACACTTAAGACCCAACACCCACCCACCCCCTCCAGTGTGACGTCATTTATGGACGGCCCCTAATCCATGCATATGTGTTAATTTGTACAAACCTGTTGAGAGCCCTTAAGAACCCCCCGTGTATAGCTCCCGCACCCAAGTTCCAACCAATACCAAATTAGACCATAAATCAAGGAAAATATCCATTTAGACTTTATTTTTTCAACAAAGTTGGAAGCAGCTTGTATTTTCATCAATTTAAAACAGAATTGGTAAAATAATCTAACCTGCTTCAATGGCCACTGCCCTAAGAAGTGAATTTGTGACAAACATTTATGCTATTTTGGGGCCAAATCTGGCCCCTTTTGCCCCCTTTTGGCCAATTCTGCGCCCACCTTCAGACATCGATATCTTAGGAACTTGAAGAGCTATGGGAATCCATAATATATCACTGGAAAGGGAATTTAGTTGTTAACAATTCTAATTTAGATACTTTATTTTGGGATTTTTTTGTCTATTTTTTATTATTTTTTGAATGATGTGAAGGAGAGGAAAAAACGAAATTTCATTTTTCGATGGTCGCTGTTTCCATGGCAACCAAAATTCCAATTTTCAAAATGCATAAATCGCACTAGCATAGTTAAATTCCTTGTTTCTATAGCTTTACTGTGGTATTTACATGCATACTGTAGCCCCAGGGACTGCAAAGTAATCAACAACCGCACATAACATGTTAGGGAAGTATGATACTTTTGGTTGGAACTTGGGCGTGGGAGCTATAGCCGTGTCACGCGTGTCGATTTTTACCCATGTATAGTCATAAATGGGCATGTCACATGTCGATTTTAAGAAATGGCCATGCATATGTCACAATGTCGATTTTAGCGGTCCATAGTAACATACCCATAAGGCCATAGAAATCAGGATTGAAATGGTGCACAAGCATTGCCACATACCAACTCACCTGCCAAACTGTCCCTGAACAACAGTACAATAGTTGGTAATAGTACAAACACTGCACGTATAATCATAACTATGCCTTTAGAGGAACTAATGTTTCCTTTCACAAAAATGGCTGGGCACAGACGGAAACGTCCTCCACGCGGGGCACCAAATGACGTATTGGTTCCCTGTGGTTTCTACTGAGTGTAGTTCTCAGGTGAAGCCCACCCCCACGTGGGGACGCGCAGGAATCCAGCGTCACTTTTTAGGAAGTGGCCGCTTTCGACCCTAGCTTGTGGTAGGCCTATTTCTGAGATACCGGTACTCATCAGTCTGGGTACCAAAGACACCGGCCAAAGACACCTACTTTCCGGTCTACGATGGACCCTATGATATGCCACATTATAACCTTAATCATTAATTCAATTACTTATTCTGTCATGTTTACCCGCATGTTTACCGCGAAATGTAGCAAAGACATATATGGCTACATACTATTGCTGCTCTCGAACACAACTTTACCATGCTCTCGAACACAACTCGACCCCCACTGTCATGTGACCATGCTGGCCGTACAAATAACTCTGTTGTTGACATCGTAGCGGGACAGAGACGAAGGAGGAGTGCATGGGCACACAGGCAACATACACCATGGCTTTAATCAGTCATACAGCCATTATCATTGCTATTCTAGCAACTACCACAGCGAATGTAGCAGATATTCACTATGTGAATGAAATAGAGGCAAAGCAAAGAGTCCATGAGTTTTTTCAAACAGCACAAGAGATTAAGAATGTCCCAGCTATTGAACCCGTTTTGAAAGACTTTCATTCCATGGTGTACGATCGCAAACTCCACGTTCAGATGTTGAGAACCTTTAAAGATGCAGCACAAGAACAGGGCCTGACATCAGGGACGTGTATTGCAGACTTTGCCAAGCTGTTAGGCGATATCGGGAAGAAATCTTACACATATCAAGGTAGGTATTATACCGGTAGGCCTACAGTAGGCCTATAGGCTATAGAGTACGGTACCGTAACCTATATAGATCTAAATGTATACATGTACTGGCTTTAGGTGAATTGTTTTGCCCCTCCCCAACCCCTCCCCCCCAAGAGAGGTCGACCCCCATTTAATAATAGGTTTAATACAGGGGGTATGATGGGTTGGGAGGGGGGCGTAAAAATTGGAAAGGATGTGTTGCACTTAGCTGTCATATGACTCCAATAGACCACCTCCCATACTATGAGTCATAGTCACATGAGGGCGACCTACAGCAGAAAATTGAGGCAAGATTGATCTTCTGATCTTATAACCTAAGATAAAGCCCTGGTTAGTGATTGAAGAATTATCACACTAGATATTGCCATAGCTCACATGACAATACATGTACATCGAGAGAGTGCTCCTATCTAGATGTAGCATGTATTTTGCATGGATCAGCAATTCACCAACTATAGACTATTAGTAGTATGACTGAGTATAGATGATGTCATGGTTGGTCTAGCATCGAATTTAACTAGCATAACTCTATGAGATTTAGCAAAGCGCCGTCCCATGGATAGATTTAGCACAAATTATTGTGCCAATGTACAAGCAATTCCATTTTGGTCGACCTTAAATAGTAAGACTGGCGTCCTCCTCTGACAAGAAATATGGGAGAGCGTGACTTGTGTCAGGAGAGTACTGTATGAGTGTGTCACTCAGTGGTGGTGAGGATTGTCTACGTGTTTACACATGGGTTTGGAGTGTTGGTCCCCTGACCAACCCATGAGGCCAAGATGGCGAAGCCATCAAGGCCTCATGGGTTGGTCAGGGGATCCAACACGACAAAGACATGTGTAAACACGGTTCTATCATTGTTTAATCAATTAATTAATAACATAGGCCCCTATACACCTATCTGTACAGGAGAATCACATTGTAATATGTTAAAATGACCCTATAACAGCCTTAATGACGTCAGAGCATGGTGTTGGTCCTCTGACCAAACCATGAACGTTGGTCCACTGTTTTCAATGGGAGATGCACAGCCAACCATGATAGAACTACGTGTTTACACATGGGTTTGGAGTGTTGGTCCCCTGACCAACCCATGAGGCCAAGATGGCGAAGCCATCAAGGCCTCATGGGTTGGTCAGGGGATCCAACACGACAAAGGCATGTGTAAACATGGTTCTATCATTGTTTAATCAATGAATTAATAACATAGGCCCCTATACACCTACCTGTACAGGAGAATCACATTGTAATATGTTAAAATGACCCTAAAGCAGCCTTAATGACCTTAATGACGTCAGAGCATGGTGTTGGTCCTCTGACCAACACCATGAACGTTGGTCCACTGTTTTCAATGGGAGATGCACAGCCAACCATGATAGAACTTACCATAACTGTACATACACATAACTGCTATCTAATGATAATTGTTTGAGGACATGTCTAGTCTAACCCAGTGTTGCCGAGAACTTTTTATGCACACAGGCTAATGTGGCCTGTGTACCCAGATCTTACACAGGCCATTTGCCTTCTTCACAGGCCAAATAGAGCATGTGTACATTGATGTCATGCAGTAGGGGAGTTCATACTAATTTCTATTGATAAATACAGCTCATCTTTTGACGAAAACTGCCTAAATGTATTGAGAAATGTGTAAATCCTATGAATAATGGTTACATGGCCATATCTTCGCTTCTAATAGGCACTCTTGGAAAGCTAAGGTCATGGCCGGCCATTGTGGCCAATGTCTGATGACCTCACATCAGTCATTGCGATTCTATATCGGCAAATTCCGATGTGCCGATAATCATTTTGGCCACACTGCTAACCTATCTGTTTTATGTATGTTTAGTTTTAGATTCGTTTGGGAAGCCGCCCAGTGCAATATTGCAGGGTGGGTTCTTGTGGCTTGGGTCCTATGATCAGTGCATAAGCATCAGAGAGTACAAGAGCAACACATCAAAAGATGTTGAGTTTCAAGGCAAACACTGTCTGTCCAAAATACAAGGTCCTTCAATGGTGAGTTAGTTGATTAGTACCGCTGTGTTGTACAATTTATTATCTTGAGGACAGTTTGATTGTAATAATTCTCATACCTGAATGTCACTCAACATGCAAAATACCTGGTAAATTTAAATACAGACACGATAAAGGTATAGAATCATATTTAATTTGATGTGTTCTTAATATTACAGAAAAAAATCAGTCCCTTCTTGGCAGGGACTGGAATAACTATAGGACTTTGTGTCCCCAGTTCTTGCAGTAAGGCAGATATACCCATCATCACAGACATTGGTATGTTACCTTTTTCTTCAAAGTAAACAGATATAGCTCAATTTAGATACCAAAAATGTTACCGGTACTTATTTCCCTATTGATTATATGAAACATACTTCTTCTTTTTTTTACATTCACCCTTACATGTCATTTTCTCTGATTGTCATGCCTAGGAATACAAACAATACTAGATCGGTATGTCCTTTTTAAGACATTGACAAAAATTCTTTTCTTGACGTTGAAGCCTTTGGCTTGCAACGTCTTTGTACATCAATTCGGTACCCACTGCAAAATCGCTCAAAAATAAACGACCCATAGCCTAGATTTTTTCCTTGCCAATTACAATACTAAAAATCTGTGATTGGATTTGCTTATGGTCCTGGACATTTACTTGGGACTTCCCTACGGATCTTAATACAAAAAACCCTGAACTACTTACTTGTTTAGGGCCCTGTACCTGAATCAGTGGTGGGTGACCTAGACCGTGATTGACTGGCTCCAAGGCCTAAGCCTGAAAATATGTTAAATAATTTCAAATAACGATATAGCCCTATACTGATTAGTCCTCATGTATATTTATGTATCGTTTCAATGATGGACAAAGCATGTCTAATGGCATTTGAAAAATCACTGGAGCCCACCTAAGTTTGTCACACCTCCCATAGGTAAGGTCCCGGGCACATTGCGGCCCTTAAAGGGAAGTGGCAACATGTTTGTCACACCTAGATAATAACCCTTTAACATTTGTTTCAGACTATAGAGAGATAAATTTATTATACCAATAATAAATTGATCAATAAACACAACCAACAAAAACAAAATGTTTTCAGGATGACAGACTAGGGATGTCATTGGTATCGAATTTTATGAGTTATCAGTTATTCACTATTTTGGTGTCGATTTAGGTAATATGTCAGTTATTCATTATATAAAAAGAAGAGGTAGATTAGGCCACATTTTCTGAATTTTAGCTTACAGACACTGTAAAAAATTATAGTAGACAATGAAATGAAAGAAAATCGTAATATTCTTATTTCTTGTGATAGAAATAAAAATAAAATTTGTAATATTTAGAATAACATTTTGTCTTTCACATTTTACTACCTAAATACCTTAATAATGGTCCGATTTACACGCCGTAAAAACTGACATATAGCAAAAAAAGAATCCAAGATGGCGGCGTATCGATACCCATTGTTTGTCGATTCGGTTATCAGCTACATAAAAAATAGCGATGTATCGATACATGTGATACCAATGACATCCCTATGACAGACGTAAACATTTTATTTAGATAAACCGTCACTACAGTTTCGGCCTGATGGGCCTTCTTCAGGTGATATCTATAAGTTCAAAATTGGTCCTGAGGTACATAAAAGAGCAAAGTTTTGATCCTTTGTTACCATAGTTACAATTGAGGTCAAAGGTCAAGGGTCAACTTTAATTGGGTCAAAGGTCAATAAGGGTTACAATCATATGCGAGTGTCACTGTGGTGTTTAAGGCCCGCTATTTACACCCGTCCCCAACACACTTTACACCTTGTAATACGAATATAGTAATGGGTAATGTTGGCCTCAAAGGGTTAAATATATGGTGAATATCGTCTGCTACTGTAAATTCCTACGTACAACCCGCACCTCGCATAAAGCCCGCACCCCGACTTTGAGAAAATCTTATAACCGCACCTGGGGTCTGAAAATCGCCGTTTTAGTACTTTACTATACATACAAAACCCCTCGTATTACCTGCACCTAGACTTTGAGAATGTTGTATAACCCGCACTGGAGGTTTGCTTCGCGTATAACCCGCAGGTTATACGCGGGAATGTACGGTACTTCCTATGCAGCTGTCTGCTACTTACCAGGCCACCACAAGCCTCACACATTCCGCATTTGTCATTAGAAAGTCAAATGAGTGATCTAATTTGAGTACAATACGTTATTTCTCATTTCTGACAGCAGAATCGTAATCTCCAGAAAAAGCTACCCCAATTTCATATATTACAAGTTATATATAATCAAATTCCAGGTGGTGGCTGTAGGTGAGCAGGTGGCTGTGGGAAAGCAGGTGGCTGGGGGCGAGCAGGTGGCTGGGGGCGTTGGCGCCGGGCAGCGCGTATCCGCTGTTTTACGTCTCGGCTGAAAAGCCTTTGGCTTGCAACTTCTTTGTACGTCAATCTGGCACCCACTGCAAAATCGCTCAAAATTAGACGTACATAATAGTCTGTAGCCTCGATTTTTTCCTTGCCAATTACAATACTAAAAATCCTTGTTTGGCTTCGCTAATTGGTACCAATGGGATTTTATTGGTACCAATTGGATTTAATGGTTTCTATATGATTCTATTGCTACCTATTGGATTCCATTGGTACCCAGTGGGTTATATTGGTACCTAATGGGTTATATTGGTACCCAATGGATTCTATTGTTACCTACAGGATCATTAAAAAAAATTCAACGTCACTACAGCTACGCTGTACAAATCCCTTAGAATTTAACCCTAACCATCACCCCTAACAATTGCCCCCTAGTTTGTAGGCCTAAATAATTTGTCTTTCCAATCATTTCAAATACAACTTTCTTTACATTCAATATTAAGGTCTAACGGTAATCTTCAAACTGCTGAACATGAGTGGTCCTAGTAGCACAACACTGTATGGGGCTGGTGGATTGTGTGCTGAGCCTGCACCACTGATAACAGGTGACATAGTGGCTATGTAAGTAATCCATTCATACCAATAATATTCCCAATTATATTAAGTACATAATAGATACATCTATATCTCATGGAAGTAGATAGCCATTATAAAGGCATGGGAATTGAACAAAGGAAAGAACATAGAATCAGATGTATACATAAATATTATTATCAATGCACTTGGGCTACAGAACTATGGTCTTTTCCAAGTCTATTTTGGATTGATTCACACATTATTCAGAATGCTTGGATGACCCTGTCAGTAATTAGTAAGATGAAAACTGATTCAGACATTTGCTGTATTGCAGAGTACTCTGTGGGGTGATACTATACCTTGTAGTTAGTGGTAGTGTGTATGATATCGCACAGCGGGTGATTACTGCTCGGAAGAAGTCAGACAATGGCAAAACACCTTTCCATCCCGCGTTTCCTACATCAGAACCCAATATTTCAAATGGAGACTTGGAAGATCTCGTTGAAAATGAAGTGACAGTGCAAGGCACTTTCCAGCCTGGTGATGAGGAGGTTGAGGTTAAGTCGCCTAAACTTAATGCTTTGAAAGGTAAGAGAAAAGCCATAACCATAAACGCCAAAGAATATGTCTGTATAAATCTAACAGTGGACGACATTAAGGAATGTAGAAATGTAAAAAATATTTTTCGTTTTATTTCATTTGCTTGTGATAAAACAAAGCTTCAGTTTCTACTATTTGGTTCTAGGATTTGCCCACCAGTTCCTGATGTCATTTTCTGCCATCACAAATGCAGAAAAACTACTTAGTGCTAGTGTGCGAGAAGGTCAACTTGGGGCAGTGAATGGTATCCGTGTGATATCTATGTGGTGGGTCATACTTGGACACACGTATTCCTTTGTGGCAGGTACACCAGGTAAACCAGATATCAGTTGAAATAATTATCATAATGTGATTTTTCTTCTCTTGAACTCTCTTGATTTATACCACAAATTACTTTAGGTCATTCAATCAACGGATGATTCAATATGGACATCATATAAAATAAATTATTGGGAAATGCCTATGTGTAAATTGATAATCTTGAAAGAATTCAATTGAATATCAGTAGTCATATCTGACGAATATGATCCATATATATGTTGATCATTTAAATTGCTAACAATCAATCATCATCATCAGGTGCAGGCCTCACCATCAATCCCGCGAGTCTCTTTGCTCTTGTGAAAAGATTCTCGTTCCAGGCTGTCTTGAATGCTACATATTCAGTAGACGCCTTCTTTTTCCTTAGGTATGTCTTGTCCCTATTCATTTTCTTATAACCTTACAATTTACCACAAAAAAAACAGTAAATTGAAATTTTATTTAGTTCAAGAATAAATGTTTTTGGGGTTATTTAGACTCCTAAGAGTTTATTCAACTAAATATGATTCATATGTACTACATGTTTTACAGATATATCTTAGATGTTAAATAAATCTATCTGTTCCATTTTAGTGGCCTTCTGGTGTCGTACCTTCTTTTGAGGGAACTTAAGAAGTCAGACGGCAAAATTAACTGGGCACTGCTGTACTTTCACAGATTCTGGAGGTAAATTAATTGCATTATACTTAAAATACTTATACTTGAAATACACCCGCCCTCCCCAATGTCCCATTCAGCTTACAGTCTGTCCCGTTGACAGCCAAAAGTACTCATCTGTTCCCATTTTCGATGTAAATCTGGTATACTAAATGATTAACTCTCATTAATTAAGGTGGGTCGATCCCATTGAATCAAATTCATCAGAATTTCCCAATTTTTTTTCTGTGAGTACCCTAAATCATTTGAAAAGTAGGGGTTGCCGAGCTACTTTTTAAAATATGGAATTTTGAAAAATAAAAGTGTGGTGGTTCGTGTTTATCCCTTTAGATTAAAGAATAACAAGGAACGGCAGTTTCCAGGTGTGAGAGTATATGTATCTGTTTATTACAAGAATAAACCACAGGTATGTTACACCGTCTGTCCGCACAATAGGACGATGTGAAGTATCGTGAATCGAGTCAGAACTGACTGCCCGCTACAGGTAGTAAACACCTCTCATATAACCTGCACCGAGGTCACGTCTGCAGGTGAGGGTCGGCCACTCACCTGTGGACGACACACGGTAACCAGAAGAGGATCCGAATCCTCCCCCTGGGAACGGTGTGCACTAATCCCAGGTGCAGAGACCGAGCCGGATAACTAGGAAACACTCCATGTAGAGTAAACACATAACATAGTACCCCTACACTACCCCCCCTAGACAAAACTGGGTGGTAGAAAAAAAAAACTTAGTGTTTTCGTAAACACATCAGATAACCATGGCAACGTTACAGTTGTTGTCTACATAGTATCAACATAGGGTGTACATGTTATGTTTAAACACAGTTTTTTGACGAGTAGATAATCATACAATGGCATTACACTGTCACAGCAACCATATATGATTCATGTAACATAATGCAGCATACACGTAAACAGCCGAACAGCTTGACACATTTCTACTGAAGGTTCCTTGTGAACCAAACTCTTTAGAAAAACTTTACAGGGTTGTGTTTTATGTATTTACGATAAGCAATAAAGCCAGTCCTGAGAAGGACTCACATACCCGTATAATTTACATACCCGTATAAAGTTCCTTCACCTCATAAATCAGATAGGAACGGTAATAAAAACCCTTGTAGTCGTTATAAAGACTCTGCACACAATCAATACAGTTTTTAGTAGTGTGATAACTCAGTTCACACGTAAACCCGACATGAAAACATATAAAAGGAAACATAGACACAACAAAGTAATCCGCAGATTACCACAAAAAAACATCATACGTATGGAATATACAACACACATACCTGAGTTATGAATACTTTAGTTTACAATATCTGTAGGCATCTTCACAGGAGTCTTGTTTTATAAATGCTTTCACTCTGAACACTGTCCGGCAGTTTGTAGATAGGCTCCAAAGAACCATAAATATAGTCCTATGAGTTACCTAGCAGCATTCTAGGAAACCCGCACAATATAGTTTTACTAATATAAGTTGTCTAGTGCTAGCACACAATACAGCGTACTCTTCGTTGTTCATAGTGAACTTATTCTTGCCCCCAACTTTGGCAATCCGGGCTTTATGTTTGCCCTCCCCTACTTCACAGTAGTATGGTTTTGCCGGAGTTAGACTCCGGAAATACTCGGTGTCCAGGTTTCTGTAGGCCTCCAGGACTCCGTCATGCAACGCATTCACCCGGTTTTGGGCTATACCGGCGCACATGTTGTGGCAGTTCTTGAGATGGCGTATCAAGGTGCCACGTCGAGAATCCAAACAGCCATTACAGGTAGTAGATTCCCTCCCCACCGTGTTGTCACAGTGGTACTATGCCATGGTGCATGTGGTATTCACACAAATGGCGTCGAAAACACGGCTTGGTCACAAAGACCCGCCGTTTCGTCCCAATCTCATTCACACATGTGGAGAATGGGCACCAATTCCGATCTCTTTGATCATACCAGCCGGACATAGCAAAATTAAGCTTCTCCCGCTGCTCCCTAGTATAATAGGATTCCGGCCAATTATTTAGCTGCTCCAACCATTGTCGGTAGAAAGCTGACGGAGGCCTGTCCCGGGGTGTACTCCGGATCCAGTCCTTGTCGTTGCTCAACCCCATGCAGTTCACTTCAGGGGGACAACTGTAATTGGTAGGACCAATTGGGCAATGTTCCCAAGACTCTAGGACAAAATCACGGAATTTGTGGATGGCGTTTTGCCAGATCCGTTTTAACACTCCACTGGGAGCCGCCTTGTTAGAGGGATTATCTTCTGGACGCCCGGACACGTCCTTCCCAACGGTGACGTGGGGGGACTGCGCAGTGGGCTCAAACGAGCCGGATGGGCAGTGAACACGCCACTGCTACTGGGTTCCGGTCCCCTACTGGGCGAAACCCCACCTGCGGCGGCTCAAGGCTCGACCTTCCTAGTGTCATCGGTGTTCTCGGAAAAGTCCATAGCTTCCGCTGATACAGTTGTTGGCTGTATCACCGTCCTGGTAATAGGACTCTCTCCCGTGGGAACTATCAATTTTGAATCAGCCGGGTTTTCAATCCGCGACCGTTTATTACGGCGTGCTTGTCGCCCTCTCTCTTGTACGAACTCAGCTGAATCTTTACTATCAGCTGAGCTTGATCTGGTGGACGTAGCTCTCTCACCTTTTCCCCCTCAACCTCTATTGGCGGCTTTCAGCGCTTTTACATGCGCCTTATCATCCGCACTGGATGACCTAGTTTTGGTGGTGCGAACAGCATCCTCCAACAGGCTATTAATAGCATCATCCCGTCCTACTCCATTGTCCCGCATATATTGCTCTATATCTGGGACGGCTAAGGGGTAGGAGAGGACTTTCTGGCTGCCATTAGCAGCTACTTCATACTCCTCGCAGGTCTTGGGTTCCCGACCCTTGCGAGGTTTCAGCCTATAGTAATTAGGCGTTCCGAGTAGCATTCCGGCTACTCCGCAGTTCTCATCCAACAATAATATTGGTAGAACGGGGATTCTTCTCTGAAGGTCCGCGATCCGAAGATCGAACGCAGCCCGTCGTACGGTCCAACATACTCGGAGCCCACGCTCCAGTGCTTCCCAGTAAGTGAACCACTCATCCGGGAATTCGTCCGCTTCACCTACTACTAGGAAAAGCTCCAGAGCCTGCCGGATGATCGGCTCGATCCGGCGGGGAGCACCCTCCGCCGTTAAACAGGTTACATCAGGATGTAAAAACACTTCCCTAACGTCATACTGAGACTTATATCCCTCCAGACGAGGAATCTCCAGTCTTGGCGTGTCGGTAGCCTCGGGAACCGCCCCTTGGTGTATGATTTCCAGGTACCATGATGAGCTATTTCTGATCTCTCACAGCCTGCCAATTGAGCTGCTTGGGCCCCACCCTGTCTTAGTGAGTGAGATCTTATTTTTGCTGCATATGGGCAACCAACCGCATAGAGGGAGGTTTTCATGATCTCAATGAGAGCGGGGGAGGTGAGAGAGGTACCGTCCTGGAGGATGAAGGCTGGGTAGTAAGGGAGAGCCGGGTATGAAGAGTCCATCTTGAGTACTAACAATATCAGATCGTGTCAAGGTGTGGGGACCAGCCCACAGCAAGGCTGTTGGCGACAACAAGTTAGACGACCTGAGGAAGGCAAAGAAACCTAGACACATAGCTGCCCTGTAAGGGAGGGCACGAACAGAAGTACCGAGTTGTAGGGAGATTGAGATGAGGTCCTTTGGTGATATAGCCAGAGCTGGGTTTGGGAGTGAGGGGGAAAGTCTGTGGGCTCCTTTCGCCACTGACTTGGCCTCCTGTGAGTAAAGGAAGGTAGGATCCCCACCTCTTTCTTTTATCCAAATACCAGCCCCAGAATTGTAGCATTTTCTTGAGGGAATTAGCCAAATATTGTTGGAAGAGGCACAAGTCCAGGAGAGAAGGGGATAGTATATCCACTCCGTAGTGCAGAACGAACACCAGGTACATAGTTGCATCAGTTAACCTAATTTGTTGAGTTGCAGTTGATATTGACGCATTATAAGATGCAACTGCCTGATCCCCTAACGGGGTACCTGTTACAATAATGCAGAGTTAAGACACAGTTATCATATTCAGTGAAGAAGGGAGTGGGAAGTGCAGGCTCCTTCTTGACTAGGTGCCTGCTTGCTATTTGTGCATCAGCATATGCTTTCATTTGGGGGTCATGATACCGACTCAGGGCGTCGGCCAGGGGGATCTGGGCCCCAGGTTTGTGGCGAATCTCGATGGTGTGATCAGCCATGGCAGCCTCCAACCAGAACTGTCTTGAACAGGCTGCTAAGGCAGGGTCTTTTGTATGACCTGACCTAAGGGAGGAGGCTGAGGACATATTGTCTGTGTAGATGAGTATCAACATGCCAGCAGAGAATGCTGGTTTGAGTGTCCTGTACGCAGTTACCAGATTGACTGCCTCCAGTTGGGTAATATTGGTTTATCTCCTGCAGTGGGGTGCACTGTAGGGGAGAGTGTAGTACTCAGTATCACTATTGCCCCCACCTGCAACCAAAGACGAGTCACATTCTATAGTGTACTGCTGTAGGTCAGGCTGGAGTAGGTGCACTCCATTGGACTCCTGTGCATACACTTTGAACCATTTTACATCTGCTCTGAATGATACAGAGAGATGAACACGGCCGTTTCAGGGGCAGATCTCAAGGTATCAAGGATCCTGCAGATGAAGCGCCTGGCATGCAATACACACTTTGAGACATGGACCAACTTTCCTGTGAGTGACTGTATCTCTTTCTTTGTCGCCTGCTTCTTGGCGAGCCATGCAGTACAGTCCGCAAGGATGTCCTTGAGCTTTTTGTCAGGTACGGAGAGAATCATAAGGTCTGTGTCCAAGAGGAAACCGAGCCACTCTATTGACCTGGCAGGGGCCAGTTCTAGGCCTAAGCGTCCTGCGAGCTTGATGAATGCCTCATAAGCCTCCATAGCCAGTTCATAGGTTGGCTCTGCTCCGATGAAGTCGTCTAAGTAGACTAGCATCCAGAACCCGGCCTTCCTCATGATATAAGTGACTGCAGCTGTTGTACGTTGGCAGGCCATACTGCTAAGTCTGCAGCCAAATGAGGGGCACAAGTCAATATAGAGAAGGTCATTGACCTTGAAACCTAGAAGGGGGGTATCACCTGGGTCACACCTGACCTGTCGATAGGCTCGAGAAAGGTCCGCCTTCCATAGATAGGAGGAGGGGCCTAGCATCTTGACTTTACCGCTAGGTCCTCTACAGAGGGGAGCGTATACGGTTGGTGGCAGCCTTCAAAGCAGTTCTTTGTGATACCCGAGTTGACACTTGCGCCTTCTGGGTAGGAGAGATCTAGGATGACTCTCCTATCCTCAGAGTCCTTCTTAGGCTGTGTTATTATAGGAGCTACATGTGTCCAGGGGAGGAAAGGGGGTTCCTTGAAGGGGCCCATTATACCGCCCAGGGCAAGCTCTTTGTCGACAAACTCCTGGATCTGCTTGACATAGGGGAGGGCTGAGGCATGGTTAGAGTCTGACAGAGTAGGAGGGTGAGGAGCAGTGTATCCCACCGGCCATCCGTACTTCACAGACCTCTTTATCATGGTAATCTGCCAGTTCAGCCTCCCATACGTCGATGTTGAGCCCTGAGGGGACTGGGATACAGGCTTCCAGTCTGTTTGGCATCCCAGTCTTAGTGACTGCAGTATAGGTGCTGGCATACTGCGGGAACTTATTGTATACATACGGGGCTACAGTAGGCCAAAAGGCAAGTCTAGTTGGGGCATTGTACTCACAGGGGAGATGGCACTGAAAAGGTAAAGGGTCGGTATCATCCACCTGGAGTGAGAGGAGTTGTGGGTCGTCCTTGAGCAAAGGCTGCTCCTGAGACACCGAGCCGTGGGCCAGGTGAATAAGTTAGTCTTTCAGATACATTATCACTCTTCCCCCGAGTTTGTAGAGTCTGAGCCAGCATAGTTTTGTCATGCTGTACCAAGTTTCCATCACCAGGTGGGCAAGAGTGATTATTAACAGTAGTAGACACAAAAAAGAGGCCCCGGGTATTTTAACATTACCAAGGGCAATAGGAACATAAGGTGGTGCTGTTGGGTCCAGTTTACATGCTTGTTGTGAGGTAGGATGGGTAGACTTAACATCCATATCATTGACAGGCTGCATGTTAAAGGGCATTTCTTACGCTCTACGCGCCCGTCACCATGGCAATTTCCGTCCGCGCGTACAAAACGTGTCCTCTTTGTTTTCGCCTTTAGGGTACTGGAGATTAGTAGGCTGGCCGGTCTTGTCCGGCCTGGTGGCGAAAGGACTGAGCAATTTTTCCTCTGTTTCTGCAGTCCCACTTAGGATGGGAGTACAGGACATTTAGATGCTTCCTGCAGTGCTTGCAATGATGACCTTGCCCAATACCATTTTCCATGTGGCCATCTTGCTTGTTACAACCTGTAGTTGTGTTATTGGTTGGACATGGTACATCAGACCTACCAGTAGCCTGACGCGGGGGATGTCTCCTAGCGTCGGTCTTGTGCTGGGCGGAGCCCTGGGATTTTTGATGGGCACTGTTAGCGTCAGCCTGGTGGAGCTTGCCATTGTTGAACTTGGAAGTCTGGGACCTTAGGTCATGGATGCATGCCATAGTGTCGGTAATCCAGTTGAGCCTACCATTAGCCACCTTTGTCAACACATCTTCTGACCATTGCCTCACTTGTCCCCAGGAGAACTCCGCAGCATCCTCAATTACATGATAGATGTGCAAAGCCAGCTTGGGGCGGACTTCAGGCGCGGTGAGAGGGTCCCTCATATGCCTGAAAAGACCAAACAAATACTCCGGGACAGTAAGAGAATTTAGTGTGGTCTTTGTGCACTGAGGGCCCCTTGTTATGTAGTGATGGGGGTGAGTAGGTCTACTTTTTAATGCTGACAGCTGATGTGCCGTGGTTGAAAGTAGAGCCTGAACTTGATTGTTGACACCCGGGATGTTGGCCTGTGCGTAGGGCATCAACGGTGGAGCAGCAGCCTGCATCATGGCGACGACATCGCCGTCCTGCATAGTCACACCAGCAGTAGGTGGGACAGAACCAGTTGCAGGGGGAGGATACGGAGGGTACATCCCCAGATGATGAGAGACAGGCGGGGGAGGGTAGGGGAGACTGTAGTATGGAGCATACCTACTAGCCCCCACCTGTGGTCCAAGGGCCGCCGACGAGGCCTTGCCACCTTCGGGTGGGCGGGCATCGTTGACACTTGTAACAGCCAGGGTCAGAACAGTGACCGCTGGTATAGGAGTCACAGTGGTAGTGGGCGTCAATGTCATTGTGAGAGCCCCGGCCATGGTAGTGAGAGCCACGGACGCCATGGACACCGGGACTGTCAACTGCGGGGGCCGGAGTTGTTGGCGGCGTCCCCGGGCGGGCTGAGCCGGCTGGTTTTTCTTCGCTGCCGCAGCCTGTAAAGTAAGCTTCTTGTTTCGTGAAGACGCCCTAGTTGGAGTAGGGGCCTTACTTGATGTTCCCTTATATGGAGGCATTTTTATAAGGGAATGCCGTGCTGCTTTTCGGCAAAATAAGACGGCAGAAAATCTAAATTCCCAAAAGTTTCTGGTGTAGAAGCTGTGCGGACGCCTGAGTGACGTCACAGATTCATGTGTAGATGCACCTAGGTGGCGCTGGAGTATGTGGCGTCTTGGTTTGCCGCCACCGGGTAGGAGAATGTCAAAGTTCTAGTCCAATCATTACCACCCAATTCAAACCAACAATTAGCGTCCAATTGTTATATCAAAAATATATATTGCTATAAAATGCTCAATTTTGCTCAAAATCACCCGAAAATCTTCTTGAGGGTAGAAAATCATTCAGGGTATATCCCTACCAAAAATACGCAGAAAGATGTGCAGTAGTCCATTTTGCAATGGCCGCGATACACCTTTAGCAATTTATATACAGGTGAGCCAGTTAGGCAGATCATGTTGTTTGATGTGAGTAACTAAGGGAGTGCCCATTTTTTAACAACGAGGGGGGGGGGGGTGGATTTGGGGGGGGGGTAAAAAATTTGGACCCCTTGACCGGGGGGGTCAAAAAAATCCAACCTGTAATAGACCTACAGGCCCTCCAGCAGTTAATAAAGGCAAGTGTGTTGTCAGGTTTCCAAATAAAAAGAAAAAAAGGGGGGTTCGCGGGCAAACTGAACAGCACATGTGTCCCTATTATAAGTGGTGCCATCTTGCAGAGATAACCGTTACTCTTAAATAAATGTTAACTTTAAGATTGTCTAGTATAGACTTTAACATTGTAACGTTTTTAAGATTGGTCACTTAAAGATTGGACAGATTTTGTTGTTGACGCTCCCACATGAGTCTCTCCCGACGAGCAAGCATTAATGCAGGAGGACTTGGACAGTGTAGCCACCTGGTGTGAGCAAAACAAACTAACGATAAATGCAGACAAAACTCAGGTCTTGTGGACATACTCTTGCAGATCAGTGCCAGATCTGCAGTGTTACCGAAAACTTTTTATGCACAAGGGTCAATGTGGCCTGTGTCTTGAAGCCTTACACAGGCCATTTGCTTTCTACAAAGGCCATATGAGCCATAATTTAATGAAAACCTACAAAATTCAGTAAAAAATGTAAATGCATTGAATAGTACTTCCAGAACTATAACTTTGCTTCAACTAGGAATATCTGTAAAATTCATTCATTGTTGGAAAGCTGAGATCATGGCCGGCCATTATGGCCGATGTATGTGAGTCCATTACGATTCTACATCAGCAAAAGCCGATGTGCCAATGTCATTTCGGAAACACTGGATCTAAGGACGTACGTAGGTATGAACGGTGTGAGACTACACATGGTTACTCAATTCAATTACCTGGGAGTAATCATGGATTGCCATCTGAGTCTACCACAACACTTGAAGAAGGTGATCAACATGGTCCAGGCACGGCTACCACAGCTGCGTAGAATCCGTGCCGGCTCAGACCATACTCTCGTTCCCAAATCCTTCCGAAGGAAGGCTCTGGTAACTGCCAACTGTTGGGATTTTGCTGGGTCTGGGCAACCCCTGCTGGTAGCTTGGAACCAGTGGACAGGAACAGGAAATGGAACCAGAAAGGCTGATGGTAAAACTACCTAAAACTGCCATCATACATTCTAGTTCCATTTCCTGTTCCTGTCCACTGGTTCCAAGCTACCAGCAGGGGTTGCCCAGACCCAGCAAAATCCCAAGTTCAAGGTCATTTGGCTGTTACCAGAGCCTTCCTACGGAAGGATTTGGGAACGAGAGTACCTCAGACCAAAGCACGGCACTCAAGGTGTAGGCTACACATGATCAAATCGACCTTGGAGTACTGCAGTTCCTGCTATAAAGTAATGAACTGTTCCTGAGAGACTTTGACATCTTTACTTTACTATCACATCCTCTCTGAAATGGGGTGCCCTGTTGGCTCATCAAAAAAAAAATTCCACAGTACAAAGATTTTTCAGCCAAATAAAAATATTCAAATACTCCCCACAAAAACCATTGTTGGAGATTATACTAGGTATAGGGAAGGGCTATTCTTTTCAAATGAGACCAGGGTCTTGTAACCTAACCATGTGCCAGAGATGTTTTTTTCAATCCCCTATCCTTTCAGCATTATTTAGTACATTCTCTCACATGACTTATTTACAGATTGACACCAGTTTATATGTTCGTGCTCATGATGTGGACAACAATAACTGTACACATACCAACAGGTCCCTTCATGCGGTCAATGGATCCTGCGCAAGTACAATGTCAAAAGTATTGGTGGACCAACCTTCTTTACATCAATAACTTTTATCCAAAACACCTAAGTGAGGAGGTAAGTACAGTATGTGTTGATGTATCTCACTCAAAAAGACATCAAAATGCATATACTATACCATCTCTGTCAATTATAATACATGTAGTTCAGTGCTTAATCAAAACCTAGCGCTTAAACACAGCTGTATGGTATCAGAGCTTTTACAATGACCAAAAAGCTTTTATTGAATTTCTGTATTTAAGAAAAACGTTTAAAAGCCATTGGGTCACCTATAACAGTATTTAATACCTTCACAGTATACATTTACTTTTACTATTGTATTTTTTGTATATTGTGGTTTCACAATCTTCAGTGTATGGAGTGGTCATGGTACCTGGCAAATGACATGCAGTTCTTCATTATCACTCCTGCCATTGTGTACCTTCTCTACAGGTCAGTCACACAAATGATATTGAAATATCTTTCTAGCATAAATTGGTGATCATTAAATACATTCATAGGTCACAAGCGTCAATCTCTTGCAGTACAGACTCATTACTTCTAAAATAATTTGGTCACCTAGTCTACGTACTACTTCTGTTCCCAGACTTGCTGTCCATTATTGACTCAGGGTTACCACCTTGAGTCTTATACAATGATTTGGGGAGTGGTATTTCAAGATAGTGAAACCTCCACTGGATATTGAATTTTACCCCTCAACTATTTCTCATAGCAACACATTGACAAATAGTACTGAACAATGGAATATTGGTCTAGATAACAGACCTAAAATATTTGCAAATATCACATTGCAATATGTGCAAATATTTGATTGAAAACATGACACCAAAAAAAAAGAAGAAAATGTTCATCTCAGAAATTAATCTCTTTAGTACTATGATGGACGTTTGTCTACTTTATGGTCTACTCATTTTCTATGGGAACTATCTTGTTAGGTCAGGAGAGACGTTTTTTGTAAGACCTACTTGTAGGTTTCAGCTGAATTATCTTGGTCTGTGGACATCATATACCACACTAGGGCCACCATGGGTTATGAAGGATTGGGGAGTGTTCATTATCCGCTTCCATATGGAGACACAATGGTAAATACTTTGACATTCATTGCTGGACATAAAATACTAACTGGTCCCACAGTCTTGGTCATGTGACCATAACAACCAATCACAGTATACATGAGGTTCTAAGAGGCAGGCTGTTAGAAGAGAGGAGCTCATTTGGCCTCTGCAGCTGGTAGGGGTAGGATATTGTAACGGAGATGACCGGACTATGGGGTGGAAGGAAGACAGAACGCAGGCAAGTATGATGAAAGGCAGTTCTCTATTGATAGTAATACAGTTACACAATCGGGTGCATGAGGCATACGTCCCCTTACGTTGGTGCGGAGCTGGCACTCGTGCGGAGCAGTGAGGAGAGCTAAGGCACGTCCGAACTCAACCAGAACCAAAGCAAGACTGGCGCCGCCGCGTGTGTCGCTGTCTTATATAGCGAGCGCACGCGGGGCGCCCCCCCCCCCCCCCCCCCGGAGTCTGGCGTACCTCGGGCTCCGAACCGCTCCCCACCGCTACAATATATTGAGTAGAGGTGAGTTTGGCAGGAACAGGATAGATGGTCAGTGGGGGACTGTCACTATCTTGCCAGTACAAACATACATGATATACAAAGCTATTCTTTATGTATGCATATCCAGATCAAGGTGCCCGATGCCACGAGCGGTGTTCCACTGCTACGAGCCGTGTCCCACTGCTACAAGCAGACTCACAAACACATGCACCCACACACTGTTGGAATGTGAGACAAACCATCAGTAGGGGCCTAATATTCTGGCGGGAAAACAGCCCCCTGGTGGATAAACGACAAACCACCTGTATGTCACTTCCGGTAATAAACAGACCATGCGGACGCAAGCTCGCACCACCTCGACCTCGTTTCCCGAGCGTCATCGCTGGCACCAAAGCTTGCTGGTTAAAATAGTTCCTGTGCGCTAGGTGCTGTTGTATTGAAAGTGCAGATGGGTACCGCGTACGAATCCCCCCCAATATACGGGGGAAGTGATGCGGTCATGGCCTCCTAAATACCAGCGATGTCGCTCGGACTTGTCCAAGCGCGAGTTGGGGCCAGCTTGATGCGGACGCTCTCGCTATGGTGGCAGACTTCATGCAATCCAGCCTTGTGTATTTACTCAGCCAATTATGGAAGGCCGGTGCGCCATTGCCATTTGCCAATTGCTAATTGCCAATTGCTAATTGCTAATTGCACCCAGCCAATGAGAAAGCGGCAGTAGCCATCTTGTTGCATCTATATTTGGCGGGAAATAGACATTATATGCTTAATTGTCGTTAATTGCATGGTCTATTACCCGCCCCCCTCCCCCCCTAAAAAAAGACTCCAAAAAACACTTTATGAAATGTTTGAATTAAATTGGCCGGATTTTGTGTGCAGGTATAATACCTATATAGACTTTGATGAGATGTACCTGGTATGCTCGGACATTGTGCTCGGACAGTTATAGGCTTAGAGTCTATATAGGTACATTTCATACCTAAAATAGACCCCCACCCCCATTTTTTTTAAAGACAGTCAGTTGCTCGGACTTAGGTGCTCGGACATCTAGGTAAATGTCCGAGCACCATACCTAACGTCCGAGCACTATATACATTATGTCCCTGCATCCCCCCTCCAATTTTTTTCATAGGCCTATTTTATATTTGCCAATTGTCCGAGCACCAAATGTCCGAGCACCCTAGGGCATGTCCGAGCATATTTTGCCCCCCTCCCCCGCTCCCCACTCATCCCCAAACAAAGTCCAACTAAATGTGCTCGAACATTTAAGTGCTTGGACATTTAGGTGCTCGGACATTCAGGTGCTCGGACATTCAGGTGCTCGGACATTTAAGGCACAGACCTAGGCCTACTCATTTATGTGGTAAGATAATGAAGCTTTATGTCAGAGCATCAAATGTCCGAGCACCCTAGGCTATGTCCGAGCATCTATTAAATGTCCGAGAAATGTCCGAGAAATGTCTGAGTATCTGATGTCCGAGAACAAACATGGCCGTCAATTAGCAATTGGCAATTGGCAAATGGCAATTGGCAAATAGCAAAGACTGGCGCTCCGGCCTTCTATAGCCAATACACACTTATGCGCAACTTTAAGATGAGAAAAGAAATACTGCTACTGATCAAATAGGACCATATATACAAATGATGTCTAGGTCAGCTGACCAAACCAACCAATAAGGATGCACCGTGAGGGGGAGGGGCATATAAAGCTGTTGAATTTTGGAGGAAGCTCGATTGGCGTGTTCATAGTGGTTCCTGAACGCCTGTCACCAATCGCGGTGGCTTCAAAAGTTATCGCATCGCAGGAAGCTCATTCTGCCAGTGGGTCTGCTAGGGTGTGAATGTGTTAGTAGCCTGCTCCAGACAACTACACATAGCTAGCAAACACTGGACCTACATCAATCGAATTGAGTCTTAGTGCCCTGGTGTGGAAACTGTTATTTCAACATAGTGAAAGCTCCACTTTACACACAATTTACGCCTTTAAATATTTGTGCTATCCTATTGGAACAAATCCAAATAGTTAGTTTAAAAAATGTCGCAAAAGACATGAAAAAGTTCATCTGTCCAACCTCTAAGAACTGATGTGGCCTTTTTTTTCCTATTTTTTTTTCACCCATCCTATTTGCTTAATCTCCCCTAACTCTATTAAATAAATAATTTGATGAAAGAGTCTGAAATAATAACAATGTTACAAGCCTAATTATACACCAGAATATAAGAAGCCTGATGAGACCCTAGGGGTCGAAACCTAGTTAAATACATCATTTCATATAATAAGATTCTGTGAGCAGCTCAAGATAAATGTCTGGAGAGCAGCACCCATGCTGGGAGAATGTGCCACTCACCATGGAGAAGTCTACAGTGATTGGCTGGGACTTGTATGTGATGTCACCTACTGCCATTGTTAAAACAGGAAGTAGGGAGATTACCATAGCAACGTAGTGGTCCAGGGCTGATTTGCTCATTGACTTAGGTAGCGTCAAGGTGAACGGAGGTGTTTTCAATCTTCCCAATAGATTCTGATGTGGCCATTTGTCTACCTTACAATTTCTATACTGATTCTATGTGAAATATCTTGTATAGGTAATTGAGATTTTAATACCTTTTTTGCTGTAACGTACATTATCTTGAATTTTCTTGATGTGTACACCTCCATACAAACCCTCTCAATCATATGTTTACAGTATGCAAAGTGCAGCAATTAAGTACTCCCCCCCCCCCCACCTCCCCGCCTGGGTGATCAACGCTAGCCACAATGCGCAAAACCCAAACCCAGAGAAAACAGAAAAACAGATGTTGTTGCTGTTTACACTCTGATTGCCACAATTTTTGGCAGGGACAGAAACCGAAGGGCGCCTAGATTTAACCCTTACAGGCCAAGAACTAATTAACCAAAGTAAGATATCTGAAACATGATCAGTGTACCATAAGTGAACCTACAACAGTTTAATTAGTTTTCCTAACATACAGTTCATATCACATTTCCTGAAAGATGTTGCAATTAACTTTCTAATGCTAAACCCTCTGTATGCAAAAAAGAAAGATTTCAGTAACCATGGCAACCAGAAAAGTTCCATTTCTTATATTGATCAAACATTGCCTTAGATCAGCTGTACTTTGAACCATGGAGCAACCTTCTATTCCATTGCTATAGCAACAATAGAATTATTGTATCACATCCCAAACATGGGAATGGTATACAAACTATTGTGATCAGTTATATGGTTTGGTGTACATTTCTTACATTGCATTAACAAATGTATGATGATAACTAAGAAAACAAATGATAAAATCATCACTTGGCAAAATACTCAGCCTCAGCCAGTGGGCAAACTTGGATTTGGAGATGTTTATTATCATTTTCCTACTTTACTTAGTCTAAAATTGTCAATATCTATCGGATAACAAATCCCAGCCCATGTATGAATAGCTGAGGTCACCCCGAAGACATTGGTATGTCTTACAATGCTATACACTCAATGTTTTTGTGATAAAAGTATGTAGGACTTTAGATATGCACAAAATACGCCATTTTACACCATTTTCACGCCACTGGGCCTCTAAGGGTTAACTCACACCCACCTACTTGCCCACACCCACACCCACCTGCTCGGTTGAAATAGAAACATTCAAGTGTGACACATGATCTGAGGGTAGTTTTGAGCCAGGAATACATCACTGCTCTTAGAATTGACAAATAATTCATTATTCCTGAAATGATGTGCAGCTTTAATCAATCGATTCAATCACTTAGTCACCCTGGGTCATTTGTGATGTAAATCACACGTTCAATGTTACTTTATTTCTTCCTTAATTCTTCAGGTTCCGTCATGTGGGTTACTCTGTGTTGTCTGCACTCATTCTGATGAACCTAATTGTTACCGGTGTCATAGCTAGACGAGGACCCCTTACTGGGTAAGTATTCTTTATGTAATCCTTTCCCCATATGTAGTCAATTAACAAATCTTGTTAGATAAGGGAAGGGATTGAACTGTGGTTTTTTTTACATTTTATTCTGAACTCCAGTCAGACGTAGGATTAGAGGCCATATGATACTACTGGTATTTCTGTTAACCCCTTTTCAATACATTGTTTAAATGAATGATTATCGAGGTATGAAATTTCTAAAGAAAAGAGGAAAACTCCACTAGTCTAAGATATTAAACCTATAATGAAGCATAGGAAATTATAATGAAGTTGTTGATGCAGCTCCATCCACACAGATTAACCCACTATAATAGGGTCTATTTAGCATGTAGTTTTCATCATGGTTTAGTGACGTCATTGACTCAGGCTTCCTAACCCAAGAGTAAGATACGATGCCTAATTTTCATTTTAAGACGTTTTTGATGTAGGACAACTCATGTCATTAAGTTAGTGTTTGAAGTAGACATGAAAGGACAACCTATATGGATAGCCAAGATCGGGGGACAAATGGTAGCTTTGAAAATGTTTCCAATATCTGCTTTATTCCATGTGCAATCAAGCTGCAATCTTTGGCAATGTATTTCTATCTTTTGAAACTCTGGAACAGTACTACTAAATTATTGTCATCTTTCATTGACACAATGGGGGTTCAAAGCTTAAGCAAAAAACAGAGAAGAAAAAAATCAGATTCTGGCTGAAAAAATGTTATTTCTCTCTTTAATCAGTTAAACTTTCCCTCTACCTTATTAAATTGTCATATATATATCACTTAAATTGCCATCTGACTTGGAAGATAATAGACACATACAAGTTGAGAAGCAAAGATAAGATAAACAAAAGACACTCTCTTGTATCATAGCATTGTTGTGTCACAATGGGAGTTTTCTGTTTATTTGTCCACAAGGAGGGGAGCGGGGCTTGTAGGTTTGGGGGGTTGCTGCATTGGGAGGAGGGGAGGGGGGTCAAACAGAATTTCAACTCCTATATGGGGGGGGGGGGGTGAACAACATTTCACACATTTTTGGTAAACTTCGGCTACAGGTTTCGGTTGCAGTCATAATATGCATACTGTACCAATGGCAGCTCACATGTCCCAAGTCCCCCCTATTGAGACATAATATAAGTGGGACATGTTTGAGGCTATTTTTGGAAGAAAAAAACCCACTAATTAAACACATATAAAATATAAAAATCATAATTCTGGATTTTGATGAACAGATTTGTGAACATGGTTTTTAGCTTTTTAAAGTCTCTAGTACTACTCACACTCACCAGGTCCATCTTGGACCATCTCTGATCATCCAATAGGGTCCAAGAAGCATATATCTGGTTTGGTAGATACTGTAAATGTAGATATTTTCGCGCTGTACATATTTTCGCGATTTTCGCGATTCTTCCATTATCTTCAAATATAGTCAAAATATTTTTTTTTTTTTTTTTATTGATTTTATTCAATCGTATCACTAGTACAAGTGCTCCTCCAATTGAATTTTTTTTTAACCAGCTCACCAATGTAACTAAACTGACTAAGTCCCATTATAAATTTATAATGACATACATGGTGGTAAATACAACGAGTTGTAATACATTAGTATAAATCGCCAGAGTTTCGCTGACCAATAGTATCAGACTATAACAGTAACCAACAATACAATGTGTATGTACAGTATAATATGATGAGATAACAAGACTTTTAGTAGTGTAAGCTACCAAGCCGGTGCCACCTGAGTGACTTGCTCCATCGGAGTCCATGAGTGTCAATCCATGTTTGCCTAAGCAGAATAAACGCACTAGGGAGGTATATATATCCATCTATAGAGTAAGGATTAGAAATGCCACATTTAGCAGCCCATAGTGGAGAGTTAGGTGAGGGGCTCAAGTAAGGGGGGGAGGCTTCAGTCCGGATTTAGCTTCCCATTTAGAATGGCCTTCCTTGTTCCCTTCAGGTTTATTCCTAGGAATTTCTTTATCTCAATTTTAAACTTAAACTTGTCAGTGATAAGCTGGAGATGTGTGGGTAGAGCATTCCAGTTCTTGGCGCCCCTGTATGCTGGGCTCCTTTTGTAGAACCGATGCCTCCTGTGCCTGATAGGAAATGTAGGCCTGTACTCACTCCTAGTCCGTGGTTCTCTTTGCAGTGGGGGGAGCTTTAATGCTCTCTTCAGGAACATGGTTAAGAGGAGTTCCTTTCTCCTAACCTCTGGAGTGGCAACTTCACATAGTAGATGCAATTTCTTAGTTGATATATCCATTGGATTTTTAACATTGAGACAGCACCTTAATATTCTATTTTGAACCCTATCTATCCGGTCTCGGAGATCTTGATTACAACTATCAATGAGAAACGAGCAGTAGTCAGATTTAGGGAGGATCATCTGCTTGAAGATAGATATGGCTACTTCTGTGGGTATTTTGTACCGCAGCTTACATAGGTTGTAGCATAGAAAGTTAAGTTTCTTTAGGACATCCCTAGCATGTGGTTCCATACTTAGAGTGGTGTCGAGTATAACTCCCAGGTATGTATATTTTTCCACTAGCTGCAATTTTGTCCCTCCAAGTGTAGGTGTTTCTCTAGGGCAGGTTTTTAATGCATTTTTTGAGCAGAACCATGTGAACTTTGTTTTTGTCCTGTTTATAGTTAGACCTCTATGAATACAGGCCACATGTAGCCTATCCAAGTCTAACTGGTGTTGATCTAGCGCTTTCTTCGGATCAGCATTAGTTGTGTACAGGACTAGATCGTCTGCATATAGCTTTATTCTGGAGTTTTTTATGGAGGTATGTACACCATCTATAAATAGGGTAAAGAGGGAGGGGCCCAAGACTGACTGACGCTGTAATAAGTTATAACAGGCAATAAAACATTCCAACGCTTATCTGTGATGACATCTTACAGTTAATATATCTAAAATAACCCACTCCAATTCCTGCCAATACATTTATACCACACATGCCACATACCCTGAGTCTTCTGTGAGTTCACTCACACTCTCAGTCTTTAAATACACATACTTTTTGAATATGTTAAGGTGAGAGAGAATCAGGTTACACAGGCAAGTTGCATCTAGAATAGCTTCTATATCTGCCTTATCATGTCAAGACGACATGACGACATAAGAGGACAGTTCATCACCAATCAAATAGTATTGACCTTTCATTTATGCAAATATGATGTCGTGCTCGTAATAATGTACCACATCTTTCTATTCCACCTCTGATTCTATTGCTACAAGTAAGGAACAAGTAGGAGACCTGATATATGTCCGGCCCTGGCACCGAATTAGTCCTTATGTTGTGGGTATAGCTACAGGGTACATCCTGCATGTATGGGAAAACAATGGTCGTCCCAAGATTTACAAGGTGAGATAACTAATAGAAACAATTGTACTTACATCTCTTAGTATTACTTGAGCCTTCTTAGAGCTTTTGCTTAGTTATTTTCCTGTGTGTGACTGTTGAAGAAGCAATGGTAGTAGTTTGCATTGATGTGCAATTTGTTAAACAGTAAAATACTTATCCATTACACTTTCTATAGTTTCCTCTTCGTTTTACTGTCCTTGTAGTTTCTAAGTGGCATAGCACTCATACTTATTAGGCCTAACTCGTTATCATACTTTGGTAATACTTAACAAATATGCCTTAATCCACAATGCCCCAATTATCAAATTTCTTTGATTGTCTGGATAAATCATAAGCTTAAGCATATTATACATTGTCAAGTTGATATTTTAATCAATTATAAACCTTTTAAAATTGGATAAAATTATGGCCTTTCCGAGAGTTAGAATAGTATTCATCTTTTTCCTACCAGATATGTGTTGTGATTGGCTGGAGCCTAGCCATTGCTATCAACATGTCTGTACTGTATGGTATGTACGGACCCAACAGTACAGGCATACCTTGGAATGCTGATGTTACAGCCCTGTATACTGCAACGTCTCGCTTTGCCTGGTCACTTGGGCTTGCATGGCTGACATTTGCCTGCGTGACTGGATATGGAGGTGAGGAATGTCTTCTATCAATGAAGTAATTCTCAATACTAAATTAGATCCCAATATTAAATGCACTTTAATTTTAGGAATGAAAATTGTGGCTCATGGTTTTCATCAAGATAACACTAACCACATTTAAACTCAAATAGCTGATTAATGGTTTTATTGGCAGGAGGATGGGGGGTACATACTGTATACATTTATACTACTTTTAGATGATTATGATACTGGGGTAAAATGTTACACTAAAAGAACATCCATAGATTTCATTGCAATGTATATGTTTAGGCATAACTTCCATTGGGGAAGTTATCCTTATATTAGTGGGACTAACAGTGCCCCCTGGTGCCTCCCCTTGGAAGCAATGGAACTCTCCACTATAGGGGGGGGGTAGTACCATTAGACAAAGCAATCAGCAAGCAAGCAGAGCAACATCAAACAGACATTGGTTTTTAAAACATTCAAATTTCTCTTACAGGTCCTATAAATGTTTTTCTGTCATGGCACATTTGGGCCCCACTAGGCAGGCTGACCTACTGTGCCTATCTTGTCCACCCAGTTATCATGATTGCATACTACCTCTCACTGAGACAGCTCATCTACCATAATGACTACACTATGGTAAGCATGCAACACTGTCATTGATTTAAGCATTGTGAATTATTTACTCTAGGCAGAAAGATTATATAGATAAATATAAACTACTGTATAATTATCTAGATCCATAAGTACCAAACCAAATGTCTCACTAGGATGTTGCTATAGTGGTCCTCTGTCAGCTTTACTGAAGCTTGGCATAACAATGAATGGTAATGACACATTCCATACAGGTTTAAGGATCAATGAATGTCAAGTATGGAAGAATTCAAATATAATACAATTAATGTTTCAGATCTACTTATACATCGCTCATGTTGTGATAGCCTACATGGTGGCATTTGTCATCTCTATCACCGTTGAGGCTCCAATGCTAGGACTTGAGAAAATCATCTTCAAGAAAAAGAAAGATTAAGTGCCAGATTATACTGAAAATATTATTTCAGCTCTAACAATTAGTCTTTCTAAATATGCAGACTAAGCATTAACTTGTATATTTTAGTATGTTCTGTGTTGTCTCAGGAAAACAATAGCTGGTTACTATGTAAAGCAGCAGGTTGGACATATTTTACAGAACGGAAATTTGATACAGCTCTAATCATATGTGTTGAGGATGAAATGTGTTACACTTTGCACTAATCATTCCAAAATAGACAAGAGTATTTTAAGTACAGAGTCGTATTGTAACCATTCGTATTATGATATAGATAGTTTTACAAGCCTATTGCTTTTATAGTTTTTCGCAAAACATATAACAGATTTGAAAATGATTTATGCGTGTATTTGTCTAGAACTTTTAATGTCTTTTATCAAATATGTATTCTATGAGAATTTTTCTCTCTCTGTCATTCTCATAAACTGTGCATTATACAGCTTTGTATTTATATTTGAATATTTTTATTTGGCTGAAAAATCTTCAATTCTAGGATGTATTTTTGTGCGATAACGCCCCTGTCATATTTAGTTTGTGTTTATGATTTCGTAATATGTTCCAAGCCTACTTAATTAGTGAAAGCTCAATTAATTGGGATTGAATCATAATGCAGCTTATATTAACGATAGCATCTTCATCATTTGTGTTTATGATTTGAAAAATGTTGGGGGTAATCTGATAAAGTATTACCTAAGTAATTCGGTACTAGGTATAATATTGGTGCACAATTAGGTATATGCATTCTTGGGCGACACCATGCAATGAAAGGGCTAATTGATGTCCTCATAATACACGCATTTACAATGTTGAGATTCAACTTAAAGGCATCCCACGGAATTCTCAAAATATGTAAATTAATTTCATGGTCCAATTAATCAAATCATTGTTTATCTATGATCATTTAACATTTTGCAGCCTACCAGAGATTATATATATATGTTATCTAATGGTGCATATCATGGACTACCTAAAACCTGAAAACGTCATAATGTTCTCAAAGATATCAATTTGTTAGGCGTCTAATTACAACCAGATCCAAAGCATACCCCGGCTTTGCACTCCTTATTGAGGCTATACACCTGCGTTCCCCATTCCCAAACATACCCCCATTTCCACTGATCTCTGGTTTAAAATATACCCTTTCATTAAAAACAAAGCATACCTCACGTAGTCTCAAAAAGCATATCTCCCGTAGTCCTAGGCATACATGGCGTGGTCTTAATACGCTACCCCCTAGCTTGCCGAGACACCTGCTATGCTTAAGACTATGGTGAACAGAAAGGGGTTCGGTTATAGTTGGGTTATCAGATTACCGAAGAAAAAGAAAGAAAGAAACGGAGGTTGGGGAGCAGAGCCCCTGATATATGCAAAAACTGGATAGCTCTCCCAAGTGAGAGGACAGACGTTCAGAGCGTTATCTTAATAAGACATCTTAAAGTCTTAATTCAGTGTCTTACCCAGGGCCGCTCTTATCATTAAAAATAATAAATCATTTCAAGCCAGCAACCAGCTCAGAGGAACTCAGGATGTCTCTAATAGAAGAAAAAGAAGAAAAAGAAACGGGGGTTGGGGGGCAGAGCCCCCCATTACATACTAGTCGTAATAGTAATACTTTCAAAATATTATTTATTTTTTATGACATAAGCGGCCTCTACTAAAGTTAAGACTATTCAGACTGTCTTAAAAGTCTTATTAAGATAACGCTCTGAACGTCTGTCCTCTCACTTGGGAGAGCTAACCCGTGCGTGCCTGATATATACTATAGTAGCAACTACCATAAAACATCGCCTATATAATACACATTTTAGCCGATTTTTCTCGTTGAAATGTGGGTTCGGCCCATAGATAGAGTTGCAAGAACGTTAATTTTAAGGGATTAAAAAAAAGTTGTTTTTAGGAGAAAAGATATACTTTATATTATTACTTTTAGAGCTCACAACAGTTAAGGTGTGACCATGGGCGAATAGTGGTGGGAATATGGAGGCATGATGTATTACCATTATCATGTAGACTAAGCATCTCTGAGCTAATGTGGCCAGAATAGTGTAGTGGTTATAGGTTTCAACTAATGAGCGAGGTGACCGGAGTTCAAATTCCATGTTTTATATCTATTTCTATGTGTGAATAAATCTGATCCATAATTCAAATCTCATGTTACAGTGTCCATTTGTCTAGATAATATATTTAGGTCTGGTTATGATATATCTACATTCAACCCTCACTACAAACCTCACATAGGCCTACACAAATAAGACCAATTGGTTTAGTGCACGGTTTGAACCTCCAGTCTTCTGATCAATCCAGCGCTCTAATCATAGAGGCAGACCTGAGGCAAGCACTCTCTATGAGATGCTTATGAATAACACTAAGTTTCTCATAATTTAACACAAAAAAAAGTGAAAATACGTTTCCATTTTGTATGTAACCGCAAGCAAAGCTAAATTAGGGCCGGTACAACAGGTTTCCTTCAGAAAGAGATTATAAGGGAGTGTTCATTTTTCAACAACAGGGGGGGTGGTGAGTTTAGGGGGGGGCGTAAAATAACTTGACCCCTTCCAAGGGGGGGGGGTAAAATAACTTGACCCTCTTGAGGGGGGGGGCGTAAAATAACTCAACACCTTTGGAGGGGGCGCGATTTGTCGTGACATGACGCTGAATACTTCAACTCTTCACAGCAAATTACCTCCAAAATCATTTTGTGTCGCACCCGTTAAATCTCACAATTTTACTATGTGATTTTTTACAATTTTCATAGGGGGGGGGCAGTATGTGCCAGGCAGGCAAACTCCTCAGATTTCTCGGATTAATTTTTTCCAAATTGGTCATTTTTGTGATTTGTCCAATGAGAACTCTGTTTACCTTTATGTGTCAGACAAGAAGATCAAAATACATCAAATTTCACTACTTGCCTTCTTGATTTTCAAAATTTTCTTGGGCGGGGGGCATATCCCCAAACCACCCGAGTACTGCTGTGACATGTGATTGGCAAATGAACACATAACTATTTCAGTAATGGTTTAAGATGGGGGGTAGACATGTCGGATGTGCCAAAATGCATCAGGTTGCACCATTTGAAGTCAAGAATTCAAAATTTTCTAAGACCTTTCCGTCCAAAAAGCAAAGTTCCATCCCCAATTATAGCAACTGGCTAGTACAGATCTTAGCTTTGATACAATTCTAGCCAAAATGCACCAGAATGCACCATTTCAGGTCTAGATTTTCAAATGTTCCTAAAAACGTCCCACTAAAAACAGTCCTCATAATATAGTTTGCCAAAAGGAAACAGAATGCACCATTTGAGGTCTAGATTGTCAAATCTTCCCAAAACCTTTCCTCAAAAAAGATAAGGCCCCAATCATATAGAGGCTGAATAATGCAGATCCGAGTTGTAATATATTTTTGGCCAAAATGCAGCAGAATGCACAATTTCAAGTCTAGATTTCTAATTTTCATTCTTCTGAGTTTGCATGTCTGGTGTTCACTGTAGGCCCACATTTGCTCATGAGATGTGTGTTTTCAATAGGCCAGATTGTTTTTGCTGGTATAACAGAGCAGACCAGACAGCAAAATAAATGTTTGTGGAGTTTGAACCAAAAACTGACATGGTTGGTCATCCCCAAAATTCCCATTATTGCATCAACAAAATTGTTTTATCAATGCACCCTTTGATTGGCAGGTAGAGTAACAATTTGCTTATCAAATATTGAAAAAGGTTTGTAATAATTCCAACTACCGTAAATTCCCAAGTACTACCCGCGGGTTGTACGCGAACCAAACACAGCTTTCATTTGATACCAAACATGCCTATATTGGGTGCGGGTTATACGAGGGTTTTTATTATTATAGAATAGTACTAAAATATAAATTTTCAGATCCAGAAACGGGTTATAGGATTCTCCTAAGTTGGGGGTGCGGGTTATACACAAGATGCGGGTTATACGCGGGAATTTACGGTAAAACCAAACAGATTATTCAGTGTAAAACCCGTTGTAGGACTATTAAATGTTGGATGAAATGCTAGTGTGGTTTGCATGACACTCCTGTGGTTCAGTACATGAACCTATGCAGTTGCACCCAAACAGCTACCAACTGTTCATCTTTTTACACCTTTCTTTTCTGGCAGATTTTATCTGCGGCTTTATCATTGTGTGAGGGACACGGTTTCTCCAAAAAATGGCGTTTTCGGACACACCGGGACTCAAACCCGGGGCCTTCCGCTTGCCAAGCGACTGCTCTACCACTGAGCTACATCCCCTTGTCCTATCAGATAGACAGTGTCTCACGTTACTGGATCGGTATGGTACAGAGGGGGAGGATTACCCTTCGGGGTCTCCACCAGGGTACGGGGAATCCGGCCCCTACACTGCCCCCACCAGCTTCCATCAGGTCCTCTAAATCCGGATTTTTCCCGGGGGGTTACCAACCCTGGGCTTTCTCTCCCTCTGAGAAGGGGCTTTATCAAGCAGTTACAGAGAGTCCCAGTCCCCGGAGTATAGGGGCACCTAGCACCAGGCATTCTCACCCACTGGAGACCGTAGATCCCAATGGGGCTTTATCAAGCAGTTGTTGAGATATCTTGACATCCCAGCAATGGAGCTTTCCACACCATACCGATTCAGCTAATCATTGTTGGAACCAAGTCTCTAACTGCGTAACCAACTATCCATACCAGTACTCGGTTGCTCCTAGTGCAGTTAAGGTCCCATTCCTGGGACCATCTGGGGCTGACCCTTTTTCCAAGGTCACCGAGCCCTAGCAAGTTAGAATGCTTCCTGCCGACTTCCCAACATTTTCACCGAGCGCGCTCGATGTCTCCGCCAGTGTGAGGGACACGGTTTCTCCAAAAATGACGTTTTCGGAGACACCAGGACTCGAACCCGGGGCCTTCCACTTGCCAAGCGACTGCTCTACCTACTGAGCTACATCCCCTTGTCAGATAGACCGTGTCTCACGCTACTGGATCGGTATGGTACAGAGGGGGAGGATTACCCAGGTGTTTCACCCCTTCGGGCTCTCCACCAGGGTACAGGGAATCCGGCCCCTACAATTGCAAAAGTCGAAAAAACAATAATAGAGACTAAAATAGTGATCATCAAATGTACCCAGGATGCTTCATCATTCCAGATAGGCTGTTACCAACTGTTTGTTTCAAACTAGGACTAGACTGCACTGTTGGTTGACCAGTCCACCGGCTTGGATCAAGGCTATTCATTTTTAACTTGACCTTGAGAGCAATACCTACAAGGAATGATTGAGCCGTAATGTTGACATTTATGGAACATGATACTGGACAGTAATAGATTGTATTGAGTAACATAAAGGTTATTCAAAATTGTCAACTTGTGGGTATACAATCCATTCAGGATTCCACCAACCCTCCCTTTAAGCTTTCAAAGTGCACACGAAAACACCACTTGACTTCTAGATTCTCAAACGTTCCAGTTAGGAGACAGATATGCCGCTCTGACCCCCTTCTAAAGCACTGCACTTTGAGTATGGTTGCGATTTCCTGGGAGCTGGGTTGATATTGTGTCCCTAATATTCACGCTTAAATTTAATGAACCCATAGATCAAAATCAAAACTTACAATTTGAAGATGGCCATTTCTAGGAGTACATTTACCATAAAACCCCTCCCTTAAGACTAGCCCACCTTTAAGACGACCCCCTTGTATGAGAAGAAACTGTAAAAGTGTTTTCTCTTTAAACTTATAAGAAAACCCCACCTTTAAGACGACCTCCTAGAAAAATATACCCTAAAATAAGTCTGTCTTAAAGGAGGGGTTTTATGGTACATTCCATGAAGCAACATAGGGATAGGCATTGTAAATAAGGCCTATATATCAAGTATAGACTCATTTCTAGGTACTACTGATGCGACACAGCGATGCAACGCAAATTGATGCAGAAAAATTGAAAGGGGGGGGCTCAAAATAACTCAGCTCCTCCCAAGGGGGGGGCGGATTTTAACTTGGCCCTTCCCGAGGGGGGGTGCAAAATAACTTGCATGTCAAAACAAAAAGTCACCACCCCCCCCCCCTGTTGTTAAAAAATGAACACTCCCTAAGTGAGTGGGAGTAGATTTGGTTTTGTACACATGTATGACATGTTAAGTGGTTGAGTCCAGCCCACATGTTAACGTGGTTAGGTGGGTGGGTCAAGACCCCCTATGTCTAATTCCCTTCAGAGTAGGCCTACGAGTTCAAAATATATTCTGAATGACAGGATATCAAATTGAGCAAGTGAAAGGTTATTTGCTGTATACGGCAACCCTCCCCACCCCAAACCTAAAGTGGTATCTGTCTCTATCTATGGTCACATGGTCCCTGGGGTCAGAGGTTATCTGTGTGTAGGGGGCCGAGCCATTAGGTCTGGCACTCGGTTCAGGGGAACATTGAGGAAAGGACCCTGCAGAGACAAGTAACATTCATCATGGCTTCAATCAGTCATACACTGATTGTGTTTGCTCTTCTAGCAGCCAGTATTGTGGCCAGCTCAGCAAACATTCACTATTTGAATGAAATAGAGGCAAAACAAAGAGTCCAGGAACTTTTACAAACAGCAGCAGAGATCAAGAATTCCCAAGATTTTGAGCCTGTTTTGAAAGACTTTCATTCCATGGTGTACAATCGTGATCTCCATGCTCAGCTGATGAAAGCCTTTGAAGATGCAGCAGAAAATCAGGGTCTGTCGCCAGGGACGTGTATTGCAGACTTCAATAAGGTGTTATTTGACATGTTGGCAGGAAAACACTATGCATATCAAGGTATGTTACTAGTTAAATCATGCACCAGAGGTATGGTTCACCAGCCCAGTACATGTGATGAAAAAGAAGTGTGGGGGAAGGGGGATTAAGGGGGTACATGGCCTGATACAGTAGGTCTACACGGGAGTGGCCTCATCACAGGCTTCATATTAAATTGAGTAGTAAAACAATTTTTCTTTGTAATGTTTTTGTGTGTGGGGGAGGGGGGGGGGGGTATGGTCACTCTTTTCTCATTTTCTTTATTCCATACCATGCTGCACCAGGAGTATAATTCACCAGCCCAGTGCATGTGACAGTGAGAAGAGTCCCGAGGGGTAGATGGCCAGGGCGTAAAGTGAGATATGATCTCATGGATTGCGAAATACCACACTAGATATGGCTTACCACGTTTGTCACATCACAAATCCCTTGTTGTGAAGAAGCCTCTGTTAAAAATTTAAAATTGTATATGAACAATTTACATAGCAGTATTTTCAAAACATTTATATAATACATGCATTTTGTCAAATAATAGTGGAAATTATTAAGAGTTGCACATGACTGTATGCCCAATTATTGTTGCCCTGTGACAGTGACATGGTATGACATCTCTAGCCAACTTGTATATCTTTATCCAGAGTTGCTTTGATAATAATTTACATTGCTATCAATGTGGGACTTATCTGTAGATAGATAGATGACTCAATATGCAAGGGTCGTTGAGTGGAACCAGTGAGTAATTGTCACATGATCAGGGCATCAGTGCATACTTAGATAGTGTATTGATCGGGGCAGACAATGAATGCAATTGATGTTTGATAAAGGGATATATGCTGCAACAGCAAAAGGATCAAGTGGCAGCAGGGTGGAAATGGGTACCGTCCTGAACGCCATCACCCCCATTAAAACAAAAGTGGCATATAGAATGGCCTTGATCCCCAGATTTAATGTAATGATACCTGTGTAGTGGCATACATATAAGCCAAGGCAAACATCTGGATGTACTCACAATAAATCGTTGCTTATCCACATGGTGTGCTAGTATTTTAGTAGAGCTGGCAGAATTAACAAGTACGTTTTGATACACATTGCCCATGTATACCTTTTACATTTATAGGACATGTCATGTAAACTTTCATCAGGTCCTGTTGGAACCATGCTCAGCACACATTTTCCAGTATTTTCCATTTGGTTATGCAGCCCCATGTGATAGATATTTCTTTCAGTAGAGATGGGGTTATTAAAGGGACACGTTGTTTAAGGTGGCTGGTGCCCATGATAATCACGCCCCCTTCATAGTTTTCTGAAAAGTTATACCCCGTTTTATCAAAGCCTAAAAACGTTTAAAATTAAATCTGAGAGACTTGTACAGATTTTCTACTCTTCTATTGCTGCGATATAGTCTCATGGCGTGCTCAGCCAACTCAATGATCATAGAAGTGAGCCCTACCTGTCAGTTTCACTGCATGCTTCCCATTCTCCCTGCCTCCCCCTTTGCCTACTTATACCTATCTCAGTCTGTAGGAGTAATTAGGTCACCTATGAGGCCCTCTGATATCTTCCGGTAATGGCCAAGGGAATGAGTAATGCTATTCAGAGCTATAAATTGCTGTAATATATGAGAACCGTACAGTGTAGTATTTTACATGTATCCTACAATCACTGGTCACAGCCATAACTGCTGCAAATACCGGATAGCTCTCCCAGGTGAGAGGACAGACGTTTAGAGCGTTATCTTAATCTGTGGTCTTAATGTCTTAATTCAGTGTCTTAAAGTGTCTTAAAATGAGCTGCACCACTCCATTTAGTATGTTATGGGTGGTCGAGCGGTGCAGTGTTTCCGCGTGATCATTTATGCAAGTCTATAAGTCTATAAGTAGGCCTACTCACCATTATTAAAGAAGTGTGGGGGGGGGGAAGAAAAGAAGAACGGGGGTTGGGGGGCAGAGCCCCCCATATCAACATAAAGACACCATCCATTAGGGTTAGGAGCGTGTTAAATTACTGTCACCACATGGGCATAACTTCTGGTACTTAAGTTAAGACAAATAAGACTGTCTTAATAGTCTTAATAAGATAACGGTCTGAACGTTTGTCCTCTCACCTAGGAGAGCTATCCCGTGCGTGCATAACTGCTGGCTACTGAGAATTGCATGATAACATCGGTAGTCTTATGTGTCTATGTATGTTTAGTTTTAGATGCGATTGGGAAGCCACCGAGTGCAATATTGCAGGGTGGGCTCTTATGGCTTGGCTCATACGATCAGTGTACAAGCATCAGAGAGTACAAGAGTAACATATCAAAAGATGTCAAGTTCCAAGGCAAATATTGTCTGTCCAATATACGAGGCCCTTCGCTGGTGAGCTATTTACTTTTGTAATGTATGTTGTTCGTGGGCAGCTTAGCTGAAATGATTGAAATATTAAAAAGGATAAATATGGATTTAAAATTAAGTTCAGAAGTCTACACACTTGTGATGCATTTTCATTATAATTATTATTACAGAAAAAAATCAGCCCTATCTTGGCAGAAGCTGGAATAACTGTGGGACTTTGTATCCCAAGTTCTTGCAATAATACAGATGTACCCATCATAACAAATCTTGGTAGGTCACTGTTTAGCAGTGTTTCGTAAATCAAAATATAGGAATGGCTAATCTAAGCTTATAAATTCCAACTGTATCTATAAATATGTAATATAAAACATGTATAATTGTTTAGGTGCTTCCTTACCAGTCTTATGAAATAACCTGATTCGAATAAGTTGTAGAAGATAAAAGACAGTTTGTATTCAATTGTGAGACTTAAATACCTATTCTTTGGATTCATTAAAGATATAATTATAATATTATTAACGATTAATCCACTTACAGGTCTAAAAGCTATCTTCAAACTGCTAAACATGAGTGGTCCTAGTAACACAACACTGTATGGGGCTGGTGGTGGAATGTGTGCCGAGCCTGCACCACTGATAACCGGTGACATAGTAGCTATGTAAGTATTCTTTTCTATATTCTAACAATATGAGTACATAATATTTGGGTTCATCTATATTTTCTTAGGAGAAAACAGTGTTTATCATGGTAGACCTATCGAATGAAGAGTGGAAACCAGAAAATATAGAACCTGTAATATTCAGGAATACACTTCCCAGTAATTAAAAAAACACGTTTTAAAACGTTATTTTGACGTAAAATTAAAGTTTATTTGTTAGCTGGGTTTGACTATAATGGTCTGGGTCTTTTCCAGGACATTTGTAAGTCAGGCACCTCCTAGTTGTGATACTACCTTAGTACTTCCTTAATAGTTGAACCTGTATCAGGATTCATGGCGTGAAAGATGTCTGCTTCTCAGCCCTATGCCACAACATAGCATTACAGAAAGCCCCCCCCCCTTGCAGCCGACCATATCTGACCAAAAATGGCATTCCTCTCACCTTTTCTGCCACGAAACCACCTCTTCTATGATTTTATCACCAAATAAACTGAAATAAAATTGATTATTTTCTGATTCTTGCAGTGTACTATGTGCTGTGATACTACTCCTTCTGGTGAGTGGTAGTGTGTATGATATAGTACAGCGGGTTCTCACTAGTTGGAGCAAGTTAGACACTGACAAAACATCATTCCCAACCTCACTTATTACATCAGAGCCTAATATTCCAAGTGGGGACAAGTCTGATCTAGTTGATAATGAGGTGAATGCCCATGGCACAGTCCAGTCAGGCTATGGCAATGTGATCCTTGTGTCACCTAGAACTGCTTCTATTAAGGGTAAGATTAAGACCTCATTTGCCATATTCATACAAAAAGATATAACCATCAAATGCATATATACATGTAGGAGTATGCAGATCTATAATTATTGAAATATGGTACCAGGTGTACACTACATAGCAATTGAAAACAAAAACTTACCTAAAGAAGAGTCACTGTACATTTAATGAACATATTTATTGGATGCATATCCTATACACAGTTCTGTTATCTCCTTTTGATTCCAGGCTTTTTCCACCAGTTCCTGATGTCATTTTCTGCCATCGCAAATGCAGAAAAGCTGCTGAATACTAGTGTACGTGAAGGTCAACTTGGGGCAGTGAATGGTATTCGTGTGATATCTATGTGGTGGGTCATACTTGGACACACATATGTCTTTTTGGCAGGTCAAAATGGTAAGAGAAACATCAGTTGAATCTTCTCGTTTACAGGTACTTCTATGTTTGAGATTCCAGTTTTTGCATGATTTTTTTTAATGATTATTAGTAATTAAATATGATCATTCTTGGAGTCATCTAATGGTTGTAAAGGAAAGGCAGTATTACTGAGAATTAATACAATGAATTAAAGAAATTATCAAGTTTTGATGGTGATTTTATTTGCAATATAGTATGAGAAGATAATCAATAATAGGTGTGGGTGGCTGGGTGGATAAATTGAAGAGGTCTCGACAGAATGGTGGTGTCGACTGATGGATTCATTATAGCAAGGTTAGAGTTAGACAGTTGGGCCAGTTGTGAGCTGCCAGGTGTGACTTTGCGTATTGACATTTTCCCTTTAATATCTTTATTAATGTATGGACAAGTTTCACTGAAATGTACATTTCTGCATGAGATCTGTGTGGAGGTAGCGGAGGTAAACATCCACCCCAAGCTACAGTGTGAATTTGTAATTATATTTTGCTAGTGAAATAAAGTGTTGAAAATTGTGAAATTGAATTATAAAGATGTGCTTTCATTTTTCTGTTTATCACCAGGTGTCAGCCTGATAAATAATCCGCTGAGTGCTGCGGATCTCATCAAGAGATTCTCCTTCCAGGCTATCGAAAATGCTACTTATTCAGTGGACTCCTTTTTCTTCTTAAGGTATGTCTTTTTTCCCCCAGTCTCCCTTTTCATCATTTTATGATTACCCTAAAGATCATCTAGCAGTCTCAATATTGTTGACCATAATATTTTATGCCAAGAATAGTTTCCTTTATGCTATACATACATTTGATTGATATTTGTATGATATGTGTAGACATTTCTCCATGCTTTGTGTTTCTTGATTTTAGTGGCCTTCTTGTGTCATATCTTCTGTTGAAGGAGCTAAAGAAGTCAGATGGAAAAATCAACTGGGCACTGTTGTACTTTCACAGATTCTGGAGGTAAATGTGAAATAAATGATTAAAGGTGGCATACACTCGCACCCTTTTGATCTTCTGAACCAGAGTATCATAGTTGACATCTGGGCTTCTTGGATGGAGTAGTTCTAGCAAGCTGGGTGCTGTAGTATTATGAAGCAGATGGGGGATGTAATGGGGTCATGGTCCCTCAAAAATGGTATGATATATCTGATAGTCAACACAGTGTGCCAGAGAGGTTCTTTATAATCCATGGTCATGTCCAGCAATGTCAGGTGCAGGTCTGGGTGGACTTAGAGATGAGGCTGTGGAGGCAATGTTCACTATATTCTCTAACATGCATTGTCTACAGATTGACACCAGTTTATATGTTTGTACTCATGATGTGGGCGACGATAGCTGTACACATACCAACAGGCCCCTTCATGAGGTCGCTAGATGCTGGACAAGTGCAATGTCAAAATTATTGGTGGACCAACCTTCTTTACATCAATAACTTTTACCCAGACACCCTTGGCAAAGAGGCAAGTAATTAAAAAGATTAGGAGTTTTCCAACATATGATAATGAGAGCTTACATGACAATTGTGGGGGTTGTGAAAGCATGAAACGGACACAGGTTCCAAATTTGGTTTGAATACAACAGGCTCTTTATTCAAGTCGTTCAGTCCTTGGATGGCTTGGTTCACATACGAACACGGCTCCTTATTATCACCATATAATACACAATTGATCACAAACAAGGTTCGAAGTACACTAGCAGCGTCTTGCTGGTTTGAAGTCAGCAAGAGCTGTTTGAACTGGTTTTGGTCCCAGCAAGGGCTGGTGCAAGAGCCAGGAGCAGGAGGGATGTAGGGGCCCCGGTCACGAAAGTCACGAAGGGTGTGGGTCAGAGTTCGTCCTGGGACGAACTCCCTGATGTGGCCTACTGCGGCCTCTTATATACCCGGGTTGCTGACCAGGCAGTGTCGACGTGGCACTCCAGATGGTGTGCCCTACCTGAACCAGCAATCACTGGGTAACGTGACACCAGGTGTTGCCACCTAGCATAGAACTGTGCTATTCCCGCCTCGAAATCACAAACCTGTAATACACGTACATTGTTGCCCCTACACAAACAAAGATTGTTAGTGAACTTCTGTATAAAAAGTAAATTAATACTTGTAGACACAAAGTCAGCTGTTGCAAATCTCAACATTGATTGAACAACATTGTCTGACATCATACACTTCATTTTTAGTGTATGGGGTGGTCTTGGTACCTGGCAAATGACATGCAGTTCTTCATCATCACTCCTGTCCTGGTGTACCTTCTCTACAGGTTAGTCACCCAGTTGATATTTGTTTGATAATTCAATGAATATATAAAAACCTTTCCTTGAATATCAATTCTTGATGAACTCAATTTTTGCATCTTATAGGTTAAGGTCATCTGGTATTATGTCCCCTGCTTCTGGTCTCAGACAAACTACACATTGCAATCAATATTTTTTCTCCAGGTTTCGTTATGTTGGTTATTCTGTGGTCTCCGTGCTGATTGCAACAAATCTTATTGTTACTGGGGTCATTGCTAGAGTACACCATGTCCATCCTGGGGCAGTTGGGTAAGTTTATGTAGCAGGACGCCATTTATGATTCTTTCATTTCAATATGTACTGTTTGGCTAGAAAAATACTTCAGTTTGAGTTAAAACTCTCCAAAGATATATAAATTATGTGGTATTTAATTTCAACAATTAATGTTCATGTAGCCATATCCATACAGCCAATGCTGTGCTAGACATGTCACTTAGGCAGTTATATTTATTTGCCTTCCCCCTTTCTCATAGCTGTTACTTGATACACAGGTTTGGATATATTGTGTGTAATCATTTAAGAGGGATTCAGCTGGTTTTATTTTCAACAGAATATCATTATTGCAGCCTGTACATATTACTTCATCCTGGGGATCAAATTTGGTCCTTTTCATGCCATTCTGATTTTCATTAACATAGACCCAAGATGGATGGGCATGCTGGCTATATCTATACCCGTGCCTACCATCGCATTGCGCCATACCTAGTGGGTGTTATCACTGGAGAATTGCTCTATCGCATGAAGAGGGGGATAAAAATTCCAATGGTAAATATGCTTTATAGGGCACTAAAGATATTATCACTATAAGTTGATTACAATTTTAATATAGCATGCGGCTATCAGTTCATAAGAATAGTGCCATTTAAAAAATATTTTATTAGCTTTGCAGACACCACCCGCATCATTTAAACAGGGCTGCATAAGTACTTTTTATTTTATATTTTTCTAAAATAAATTGCAAAAACCCAGCATGCATGAAAATGGTAAACTATAACATATAAAAATAATCATATCTCAATGATCAATTGAGGTAGAAACTCAATTTAAAAAGCCTATTTTTCCCTTGATACAATTCCTATTTGTTAAGACTATTGTCTTGATTACTTATAATGGTTATATTGAAAGTTGTATATAAATTAGCCTATCCAACTTCCTTTAGACAAAAGAAATGAAAAAGGGAACACCCTCATGGTACAAATTAGGAATATCAAATAGAGAAAAGCCGCCTCCCGCACCTATTTTTTCTCAAACGTATCTGCAAAGCTGGTAATTCATTTTTAGAAGCCTTATTAACCTGGATGTTGCAGTGTCTAGTAACATGAAACGCAGACTAGGGGTGACTCGGTGTAGCCTCTTGTAAACCATTTATGTACATGTACTACATTATTATACTTATATCCATGTACTGTTTTTGGAAAATATAATCATGATGACTTAATTCTAAATTCTCATTACAGTATGTGCCCCATTTGTTATACTCGAGAGTTACAAGTCAAATTCTATTCTAGCACCCGTAAAAGGAATAAAATGTTGGGCTGGCAGAATTACCTGTTACCTCCTAAGCTGAGGCCTCTTAAGTGTCACTTGTGTGCATGTTAACAGAAAACTATAACATTATTCTTCCCCTCCCAGATAGGTGTTATATTTGGCTGGAGCTTAGCCATTGCCCTCAACATGTCTGTACTGTATGGTGTGTATGGGCTCAATAGTACTGGCATACTGTGGAATGATGACGTAAATGCCCTGTACATTGCAACATCTCGCTTTGCCTGGTCACTTGGACTGGCATGGTTGACATTTGCCTGTGTAACAGGATATGGAGGTGATTAACGTCTTTCATATCATTTGAAGAACAGAAGCCCCTATGATCAAGTATAGATAGACTGTTGCCATGATCATGCAGCTATGAAACAATATCCATGTATTTTGACTCCTTCCTTATTTTGATGCTGATTCTCAGCAGTTTATATTACAATATGAAACATGCACAGAGATCCATCTTAATCTAGCTTTCCTTCATTTGTTGAGATGCTTGAGGCATTTTACTCTTTTTACTACTCATCTCAGCTGTTTGGATAAATCATCACGACCCTTGTCTTTTCTTTAAAACATCTTTTACTACAGTAAAAACACACATAAACATTGAATTTTCTTGTACAGGCCCAATAAACATTTTCCTGTCATGGCGTGTTTGGGCCCCACTAGGCAGGCTGACCTACTGTGCCTACCTTGTCCATCCAATTGTCATGTCTGCATATTACTGCTCACTAAGACAGCTCGTCCACCATACTGACTACATCATGGTAAGCAATTTGTAATTCATCAGTTTTGTCTCAAACCATATTTGACATAATTAGTACCCACCTCCCCACATTCTGAACCCATTTTTAATTTTAAAAATAAAATATCTAACCGCAATTTTGGTAGAATATCATTCTCAGGCCTTCTCCTTTATTGTCATTCTGTTGCACATTTAGCAAATAATTCTTAGCCATATTGACTGAAGCTAACACAGAATGTAGAATACACATTTAAAATGCAATTATCATCAACTTAGATTCATTCTGAAAGAATTCAAACATGATACAATTCTTTTTCAGATCTACTTGTACGTCGCTCATATTGTGATAGCCTACATGGTAGCATTTGTCGTCTCCACTGCAGTTGAGGCACCAATGCTAGGACTTGAGAAACTCATCTTCAAGAAGAAGAAAGACTAAGCACATCCAAGAGGTTACACTGAAAATATTATCTCGGCTTGTAACATCTGCCTTGCCCAGTATGCAGACCAAGCTTCATTATTATTTTAGAATGTTTAGAATTATTGTATACATAGTTGACTCAGGGATCTAGGATCCCTAAAGTCTCTTACACTGTGTTGGTAGGACGCTCAGCCAAAAAGAAATGTGCCAAAATTGATTTTTCAAAATTTGACTAAGGGACTGATCATCTTTTAACAACAGGGGGGGGTGGTGGGTTTGGGGGGGGGCAAAAAAATTTGGACCCCTTGACCGGGGGGGGGCAAAAAGATTTGGACCCCTCTTGGGGGAGGGTGTCAAAATAATTTAACCTGTTTTGAGCCAAAAAGCCCGCGCGTTACTATGCTTCAAAGGGCCCGCGCGCGAGCCGATTTTCGGCCGTAAGGGGGGGGGCAAAAAATGAAGAATTTTCCTTGCTGTAGGTATTTTCTGACCCCCTGAAAAAAATTCCAAAGTAGACCTTACAAAAAGTCACCTTTCTTTCCACAGTGTAGACAAATATGAATGTAGTAGTGTGGACATTTCATCTACTTGGTAATCCTACGTTAAGTCAATGGGAGCTCTCATTTTGGTGCATGTTGCTTTTTGTCAGACCAAATTGGGAGTTTTCACCATGGTTATGATGGGGATGGGAATGATGCGGATGGGAATGATGGCGAATCATCCATCTTTATTACAGTAACAACAACAATACAATATTATTTAAAGGAAAAACAAATCCCTGAGTCTGTTGTGATTAGAATCACACGTTAGATCTTTACAAATGACAAGGGCTTGAATGGTCTGTAAGAAACTACCTCAAAAGGTATACGTAGAAACTATGCATGGTTTTATTTATCTAGAGCTTCATATGGCTGTATGTATTTTGTTAAATGTGTATCTATCATGTTTTTGCACTGGCCCCTACATGTTAAATGGCATTTGAGTGGCATTTAGAAGAGCTGGCAGTGCCAATGTGAATGCAGCAATAGTCTCATCAAATGTGCAATACATATTTTACGTTATCAATGAACTGTTTAATTCTTTATTTAACCCTTTAGCTACTGACCCAGAAAATCACCCACGTCATTGACTATGGGCAACCCAAACTGATATTACTATGTTACTATGATTTCTATGTCATGTCATATTAGGCCCAAATCCACCATTGGTTGGGTAAAATGTGGACATTTTAGAATTTGGGCTGAAAGAAATATATTTTATCTATAATTTGTGAAAAAGATATGACGATTGGAATACTTTCTGTCCCAGAAATATATACATTTTTGTATTTTTCAAAATGATGCCAAATGGCATAACCCGTTTTTGGGTGGATGATGCCAATTGGCATCACCCGTTTTTGGATGGATGATGCCAATTGTCATCCCCCGTAGTTAAAGGGTTAAAAGCTTTATATGCTAAATCTGTGTGTAATGATTTTCCAATAGTTCCCCTTTCTTTACTGGAACCTGGTGATCCCTTTTGGCATCTCTATTTTACACATCTATTTTTGTTAGAAGATGAGTGTTTTTTTTCAAAGTTTGACATGTCTCTACTTGTTATGTATAATTGTAAAATATGGTTTAAATTAAGATTAATCAAACAAGATACTGTGAAATGATAAAATAGTATTTATGATTACAGAAACCCATACAAATTATAATCTGTTAAACCAAGTGTCACCATTGTCTCGTAGCTCCATTCAAGTATTCTCGTAATCTTATGTAACACAGGGCCTTAGAATGTCCCTAAATTAGAATATCAAAATTGTATGTATCCCAAAATAAGGTAATAAGTGTTCATTTTCCAACTAATATTGAATACATATCAGTAACCAATGTTATGCTTGTCTCCAACATGAAAGTGTATACGTGATGTATACACTGAAATGCCCATATACTTATGATGACAAATAAACACCATTCAAATCAAAATTGTGCATCTGTAATTGCTTTTGTCTTTGGATTCTACCATCCAAGGATTATGCATGTATTTAGTACAGATCCATATGTACACTTCTTTGAATTTTTCACATGTATTTATTTTATCCAATAACTTTCGTAATATAACATTAAAACCTATGTGAGACTATATTGGTGTTGATATTCAATACAACAGAAATCCACCAGGTGGTCCCACTAATCACACCTGGTCTCTAGCATACAGATTAAATACGATCAACTCGGTCAGCGAAGAGGTTTGAGAATTCTAAACATGAATGTCCAAAGTCTTAGCAATAAAATTGAAAAACTACGCCGTCTCAATCTTGATATGGACCATATGAGTCACAGAAACGTGGTTAAATGACAAAGACCCCTACTGGAGTATATATATACCGGGAATGACACTTTTCAGGCTTGATAGACTTGATGCCAGACACAAGAGTGGTGGCGTAGCTTGTTATGTATCAGACTTGTATGCCGAACACACTAGTATGGTGGAAGAGTTGTCATTTGTAACAAAGGATATTTTCATCACACCACTTACCAACATTATTTAGATCTATTTGCATGTTTCTAGCTGCAAGTCTAGGGTTTGGGTGTGGAGAGTACAGAACTATGTCGTCTGCATACATGGCTATCTTACAGAACTTAAGGTGGGCCAATGCCTTGGTGTAACAGTAGCTAGATTGTCATCAAGTTTTTGCCATAAGACCATAATAGCATACACTTTCCAACAAACCTGAGAAGATAGGAGGGTCCCAAGCTGTTTTCTGAGATATTCAAGCCTTAAGTCAGTGTTTCATATGATAGGAGTATATAGTATATAGCATCATATTGACCCACCTTAACAGCATCAGGTAGGTCGTTTACATGAAATATGAACAGAAGAGGCCCGAGAACAGACCCCTGCGGTACCCCAAAATTAACTTTTTTGGCCTCAGAGACATTTGTTGAGGTTTTAGTTGTTTGTTCTCTATTTTGTAGATAACTCTCAAGCCAACCAAGAAATGCCTTGTTAAGACCAATCCTACTCAGCTTCTTTAGTAGTAGACTGTGGAGGATACAATCAAAGGCCTTTCTCATATCCACAAATGTGGCCACGGTTGTGTGATTTACATCTCTGTATCGGAAAAGGTCATTTACTAGGTCAAAAGCTGCTTCTCTGGTACTGAGGTTATGTCTGAATCCATACTGAGAGCTACTGAGTAGGTTGTTCCTTTCAAGGTGGGAGCATAGATACTCATGGGCTAGTTTTTCTTGCAGCTTTCCCACAACTGGAAGTATGCTAATTGGCCGGAAACTAGTTACTTTTGTGTTATCCCCTTTTTTGGGTATTGGTGTTGCTTTAGCCCAAGCTTTAGCCCAAGCTGTTGGAAAGCTGCTGTTACCAAACGACACCTGGAACAACTGGGTAAGCTGTTCACTCATACATGACAGAGCATCCCGCAGTACACGACTATTGATATCTTTTATACCAGAGGGCTTGTTCACATTTATGCCTTTTACCAGTTTGTCAACCTCTTTTTTTGCAAAAGATATAGGTAGAGCCTCATTATTGTAGTTAACATCTGGCACATAATGCATTGTTTCGGGGTCAAGACCATTGGATACCTTTTCCTCGTATAATTTCTGCCCCACATTGGTGAAGAAATTGTTTATGTAATCTGCCGTCTCTTTTTCCAGAATTGGGTTACCAGTGATATCATCAACAAGATTGAAGTTACAGACCTCCTCACTTACTTTTAGTATTCGGTTTAGCTCTTTCCAGAATTTCTTTGGGTTACCTTTGTACTCTTCCAGCTTGTCTATTACCATGTCAGATTTCGCTTGGTTTATCATCGTATTTACTCTGTTTTTCAGTAATGTCAGTCTTTCATACACTGTAAGGTCTTTGGAGCGTTTAAATTCTAGCAACGCCTCTCTTTTTTGATGGATTAGGTCCAGAATGTCATTATTCAGCCACTCTTTACCATAGTCTTTAAAGGTGAATTCCCGTATGGGGCATTGTACATCTAGATATCTCTCTATTATATTCAGCATATAATTCCACATCTCATCTGGCGACTGCAGTGTATAAAATTCCTCCCAATCACATGTTAATATACATTCTTGCATGTCATCAAAGCTATATTTCCTATAAGAACGACCATTAGTTTTTCGTATGACAAAGTTTTCCTTAGCTTTCTTTCGGATGCAGTATACAGGGAGGTGGTCACTCACCATATCTGGGAAGACACCTGATGCCATGACATGTTCAGAATTTGTTATAATGTTATCGATTGTGCTGCCGCTTTTCTTTCCTAGTCTAGTTACATCTTTAATATATGGTGTCCATCCAAATCTTCTACATTTTGCATTTACAGTAAAATTCCGTTATAACGAAGTGCCCTTGGCAAGCAAAATAATTCGTTATAAACGAATTTCGTAGTATCCGAATAGAGCAATTCATACAACCTTAGGTAGCCTAAAATACTATATTGATACTACGAGATTGTGTCAGCACCGGGGTCAGCACCAAGGTCTTTGATATAGAACATATTCATGGAAATATGTTAAAAACCACGATCATATAGATATCTATACAAAAAAGAATAAACATATATATATATATAGGTCGACCCCTGTGTACTTCATACACTTTATAGGGCATATTGAATAGCAGTATGGACAGGTGAGGTAATGGTCAGTGGTATCCCTTGTCTCCACCCCGACCTAGGTGAGCTGAAATCAAAGAATGCAGCTCAATCCTCCTCCCGACATAGGTGAGGGATAATCAGCTGACAGCCCCTCCCAACCCCCTGGCTCTGTACTTCTATGTGAAGGGGAATCAAAGGGAAGCCCCCCCCCCCCCCCAAACCTCTGTACCCCGACCCAGGTGAAGGGGAATCAAAGGAACCCCCCCCCCCCCAAACCTCTGTACCCCGACCCAGGTGAGGGGAAATCAAAGGGAAGCCCCCCCCCCCCCCAAACCTCTGTACCCCGACCCAGGTGAGGGGAAATCAAAGGGAAGCCCCCCCCCCCGCCTCAGTACCCCGACCTAGGTGAGGGGAAATCAAAGGGAAGCCCGCCCCCCCTACCTCTGTAGCCCGACCTAGGTGAGGGGCAATCAAAGACTGAAGCCTAGCCTACTATATACGAAATTCCTCATGAGTAAAATCATTGAATAGCCCAAATAAACTTCGTTATAAACGAATTTGTGTCTTTAGAATTCGTTCTAACGGGATTTTCTTTCCATAGGCATGTATGGAGAAGGATTTCGGCACAGCAATTTGTTTGTTATATCCGAAAATTCGTTATAACAGAATTCGTTGTAGCGGAATTTTACTGTATTTTACGGTAGGATGGAGAATTTGTCTTCCTGAAGTCTATATTAAAGTCACCACTCAGCCATACTTCATTTACAGTATTGTCACCAATAGTTTGCAGATGTTCACATAAATCCGTTACTTTAGCACTAGGGGGTCTATACAGCGTACATTTTGTCATCCTCTTATTTCCAGGCTTGTTTACATTGACTGCAATACATTCTACCTTCTCGTTTGATACAGTTAGTGTCTTGTTTAAACTACAGTAAGGCGCTAGAGTGTTTGACACATAGCAGGCCAAACCCCCTCCTTTTTTGGAAGTGCGGTCAAGCCTTTATCAGTAATGATCTTTCCAGTGAGACATTGACTCATCATATTTACTACTAAACCAAGTTTCGGTGAAGGAGACTATCTCCCAGTCATCCATCATCTTAAATATTTCTCCCTTTTTGTCGTACAGACTCCTACAGTTTAGTTGAATGATACCCGGGCCTTTCACTGGTTTTACTAGCTTAGCCATTTAGTTGAGTGATGTAGGATGGTGTGAGGTTTTTTTACAGACAAATAAAAAAGGACAGTAATATAGTGAACATATTTTACAGTGGTTCCACCTCCAGCGTTGTTGTGGGGGTTGGGTGATAGACTCATGCAGGTATAGTTAACCAATAATGAATGGATAACAGGCATACGAGGGGATGTATCACTCTATAACGCCAGAGGCACCCGAGGCGAGGTGTTATAGAGTGATACAGCCCCGAGTGTGCCTGTTATCCATACATTATTAGGTTTATTATACGATTTTTCAACTCAAATGTGGTTATTTACCTTTAAAATGACCTAATTTCGCCATTTTGAACGATGTATAGGCCTACGTAGACTAGATCGAGCAAGGTGGGCGCCATGTTGTGGAAATCTTCAGTAGGGGAGGTGAGGATGAAGGAGCTAGGCGCTCCCCTGTATACTTCAATATAGGCAGCGTTTCCCTACCCTTTTACCATGGCCAGATATAAATGGGTGCTAGAGCGTCCGCCTCACACACCAGAGGTCCCCGGATCGATTCTGGGTGGAAAAAAAATCCCTAGAATTATTTTAACAAATATGTAAGTAAAGTCCAACTACTACCTTTATAGTATAAAGGAAATTATTTAGAAAAAATTATTTTAGGAGAAGTTATAACAAAAAGTGTAAAAGTTGCTGTATTTCTGTTAATATAAGAGCTAGAGGGCTGGGAATGTGTCTATAGACTTCTTGTTTTATCCCCTTCTTCTGTATGGCCGGCACGGTCTAGTGGATAGGGCGTCGGACTCGTAGTCTTGCGGCCCCGGGTTCGATCCTTCGACGAAACGCACGATTTTAACTAAGTCGAAATTTGGAACTAGGAGTGCCTGTTATCGTGTGATAACAGAACTGTGTTATCCAAAAAAAGCACGATCAGAGCCCCAATCGTATAATAACCCAATATAACATGAGCAGGGGGGCACAGGCATGGGACGTGGGTTTATAATACAACAGGTGTTTCTGTTCCTCAATAGGCAGAGACGCGTGTCAGTGACATGCTATGAAAACAATATCCATGTATTTTGACACCTTCTTTTATATCAGGTGATTTTAAAATGATTCTCACCATTAACCACATGAAATATACACAAAGATCCATTCTAACTCAGGTTTCCTTCAATTATTGAGATAAGCAAACGATGCTGTAGGCATTTACTCTCCTTATCACTCATCTCAGCTGTCAGTTCGGATAAATCATCACAACCCTCTGTCTTTTCTACAAACCCTCTTTTACCACAGCGAGAAACACACATAAATATTAAACTTTCTCATACAGGTCCAATAAACATTTTCCTGTCATGGCGTGTTTGGGCCCCACTAGGCAGGCTGACCTACTGTGCCTACCTCGTCCATCCAATTGTCATGTCTGCATATTACTGCTCACTAAGACAGCTCGTCCACCATACTGACTACATCATGGTTAGGAATTTGATCAATTTCATCTGTTTTGTCTCAAACAATATCTTACATAATTAACATCCACCTTCCTACTTTCTAAAGCCATTTTTAGAAAGATCTAACCACAAATCCGGTAGAATATTGTTCTCAGTTCTTCTCTTTTATTGCCATTCTTTAATGCATTTCTTAGTCAGATTGCTGAGGCTTGGCCTAATTATGGACAAGATTAACAAAGTACAGTAGGATACACGTTTAAAAAGACAATCATCAACTTAGATTCACTTTGAAAGAACTCAAACATGATCAAATTGATTTTCAGATCTTCATATTATGTCGGTCACATTGTGATAGCCTACATGGTAGCATTTGTTATCTCCACTGCTGTTGAGGCTCCAATGCTAGGACTTGAGAAACTCATCTTCAAGAAAAAGAAAGATTAAGTACATGTAGCAGGTTACACTGAAAATAATTATTATCAACTGCTGTTGAGGCTCCAATGCTAGGACTTGAGGAACTCATCTTCAAGAAGAAGAAAGATTAAGTACATGTAGCAGGTTACACTGAAAATATTATCTCAGATTGTCACATCGAATTCCAGTCAACTCATCCACTTACCAAGTCGGCCACTACAAAGTCGCCCATGGTCTATCATAGCAGTTGATTAGTGGACGAGTTGTCCAATGTATAGTGGACGACTTTGAGAGTGGACGACTTAACCAGCACATTTAGTGGACGTCTTTGTAGTAGACAACTTTGAGAGTGGACGACTTGACTGGCATCCGTAACATCTGCCTTGTCCAGTGTGCAGATGAAGCATTGTTATTATTTTAGAATGTTTGATGTTTTCTCAAGATAACCAAATTGGGTTACCATGCTAAGCATACCCAGTTGGATATATCTTTCAGAAAGGTATTTTTACATGTTCTGACAATAGGAAGTTTTTCCATGTGTACTTATCATTAAATTGTAAAATTTTATACACAAGTTGATTTGTAATTAGTTGGAATAATTGCATACATAGTTACAAATGACAATGGCGTGAATGGCCTGTAAGGAACTACCTCAGAGTGCATATCATCACCTCAATGGAGAAAGGTCGAACTGAAAATGTTTAAACTTAGCGGAGAAAGGTTGTGACCAGTGGTGACCATAAATAGGATTAATGTAAAATGCCATCTGGCTATATATGATCTTTGTGCATAAAGATGAAATGTCATACCTTTGTTATTTCATGTATCAGAGCATTCTAAATATCGGTATGGTATGGTAGACGAGGCGTCTGTACGCTTTGGATGCGACCACGCTTTTTTTCTAGTAACCTCTTTAGGTGAAAGACAGAAATTTACAAACCTAAATATCGGTATGTTTCTTAATATGCAAATATCCCAAAAACTAATTTGAGTTACGACCTTTCTCCATTGAGGTGACGATATGTAAAAACTATGCATGATTATATTTTTCTATATTGCTGTATATATTTTGTTAAATATGTAGCTTATAAGGAGCTAGCAGTGCCAATATAAATGCAGCATTAGTCTCATCAAATGTGCAATACTCATTTTACGGTAGCAATGAACTGTTTAAAAGCTTCATATACAAAACCCGGGTGTAAAGATTTCCCAATAGATCCGCTTTCTTTACTGCCGCCAGACCAAAATGTAAAAAATTGTAAATGGATTTCGCGCATCTAATTTTCGGAAATGGAATTTTTCTTTTTGAAAAAAAAAATTGTCAATAGATTTAGCTCGCCTCATTTTTTCAAAAATCGAGAATCTTTTTTTTAACTTCATTTTTCTCTTGATTCCCATGGATCAACTGATTAGATATGTTTTGCTGTGGTTGACTTAGAACTTTTGTCCGAGTCTTTGTAAAAAACAAAGTTGCTCACTTCACCTTTTCATGACCAAAATTCATTGACAAAAAATAATTCTAAAAAAAGAAAAAAGTATATTTTTTTTTTCACTTATTATGTGTAATATTATTGTAATAAATGGCTTTAATCAAAATGAGTCAAATATCATACTGTCAATGATAGAATAGTTTGTGATTACAGAAACTCATATAAATGAAGGGTCATCATTACCTCATTGGAGCCCCATATAAGTATTTTCGTAATCTCATGTTACACAGGGCCTTAGATTGTCCCTAAAATTAAAATATCAAAATTGCATGTTTTCCAAGATGATGAATAGCTCATTTTCCAACTAGTATTGAATACCTATTGGTAACCAATATTATGCTTATCTTTAACATCTAAGTGTGTACATGATGTATACACTGTAATGCCCACATACTTATGATGACAAATAAAATTTAAAAAAAATTGTACATCTGTCATTACTTCTGTGTTTGGATTCTACCATTTAATGATTATGCGTGTAATTTAATATAGGTCCATATGTACAGTTCTTTTCATGTTAATTCTTTTAATCAAATGATGTTCTAAATATAACATTTTTTTAAAGTGTGAGACTTTAAATTCAATACAACAAAAATCCATCAGCTAGCCCCACTAATCATACCTGGGCATGGACCTAGACCCCAGCATGAAGATACCAGCTACTCTGCTATACACCCCTAGGATGTTCGTATGTTTAAGAGCTCCCTTTTCTCTTTGAGAGCCAGTGTATCTCAATTTCAATTTCAAGGGTTTTTATTGCCAACAATAATTACATTTTCTTCAGTGGCAACAATTGGTCGACCAATCCTTGGGAGATAATGTACACATTCAATACAACTTTATAATTAATTATCTAGGTGTCTCGAGTCAATATCATTGATATAAGCCTCGGCCTTCAGCCTTGGCTTATATCAATGATATTGCCTCTCGACCCCAGGAGTATATCCAGTACGTAACCTGCACCAGACTCTGTTAGCCATGTCAGCAATGGTAAGGGTGTGGGAAACACTGAAATGTTTGTTCACTCTTGTGTCAAAGGCAAACCCGGATGGTGCTTTATATCCCGGTTTGGTTTCTGGTAGTTTCAAGATAAGTTTTCCGTGACCCCCACACATCTATTCTGAGATTCACTTATAATTTGAATATTTACATTCAGTTTTGGAATGCTCAGCTATAAAAGAAGATTTTAATAATCTGACCTAGCCCAATGGCACTTAACATGACTTGTTTTACAATTGCAATGAATGATTCAGGTGGGTGAGAAAAAATTGAAAGAGGACATTTAAGTAGATAGTAAAGCAGAATGCCTCTAAACAACACAGCAATATATGGACTTGTTCTCTATTACTTCTTGTTTCCCATTCAATATCGACTCTCCTAATATGAGCTGGTGAAAGATTTTTATTTGCTTCATCCTTTCTATCTCTTTATACACCGCCTGGGTGTTTGGTATATTGTTCTTACTGTAGGTTATATGGCATAATATTATTCTCCTCTCTCAGACCACCAGCTGACCTGAAACAGCCTGGGTGGAGTGACCTAGTTCACATAACCGTTTCTCTTTTAAAACCATGCTTGTATTGGGATTTGAACCCAGGAGCACAAACCCTCCAGCCTGGAGTCATCTGTTCCAGGGGCGGATCCAGGGGGGGGCCAAGGGGCGCCCCCCCCTATTTTTCTGTATATATTAATTTAGATGGTTCAACACCCCCAATGCTGTAGGGAATATTCTAAGTGAACTATTCCATCTTTGTCATTGGGGCATTGTAATATAACATTTTCTTTGGATACTGCAATGGATAGAGGAGTTAACTCAGGTAACTCAGTGAAAAGGTAACTCAGTAAAAAGGTGCCTCTGTCAGGATCGGAACCCACCATGTTCAGACTACAAGTCTGCGGTGTTACCCACTGAGCTAGCGAGCCAGTCAATAATCTGTATAACTTATTATGCCTATGAATGAGATCGGTGTTGAATGTGGATGGGTGTGGGTTCGAACCCCACAATATCTCATGGAATGGAATTTCGAAAATCATGTAAATTTCTCATTTAGAGATGGATATATAACATTTTCTTGCTCTACTATGGATGGTGGGTGGAGTATAAGTGAGAAAACCTCCTTGGACCTGTAGAATATGGTACATAACCTCTTCGGCTGCGCCTCAGAGGTTATGTACCATATTCTACAGGTCGGCAAAGGTTTTCCATCACATAACCTCTATCTATATATAGTATTATCAGTCTATATCAATAGTCCCACGCATAGGGTCAGCAGTTTAAGGAGGGAGTCAAGTCGGTAGGTCCAACACTTGGTGCAGGGGAATATGAGGGGAGGCACATAAGCAACATTCACCATGGATCCGATCAGTCATACAGTCATTGTTGTTGCTATTCTTGCAGTCAGTATTACGGCCAGCTCAGCAAACATTCACTATGTGAATGATATAAAGGGAAGGCAAAGAGTCTATGAGCCCTTCCAAACAGCAGCAGACACTGCGAATGCTCCATGGCTTGACCCTGTCTTGAAAGACTTTCATTCCATGTTGTATGATCGTAATCTCCATGCTGAGCTGTTGAGAACATTTGGAGATGCAGCAGAAAAACAGGGTCTTACATCAGGGACGTGTATTGCAGACTTCACTAGGCTGTTATTTGACATGCTTGCAGGGGAATACTACACATATCAAGGTATGTCATTTAAAGCACCTCTTTAATCTTGTATGGCCTTGGAGTAGGAGTGTACACAATGACAATGGGCTTTGGGAGTTGTAAATAGGTCAAAATTATTACAAAAAAACAACATATAATTCATATTAATGTAGCCAGCTCTGTATTTAAGTGTCCCACTCTAATACTATGTGTGCCATTTCAAAGGAGGAGAGAGTCACTTATAGAGGCTAGTAGTTTACTATCGTCTAGTCACAATTCGCTATCTTTGAACCACCCCTTATTCACCCAATCTCTCTCATCGATATAATAACTGTATGTCTAGCTCTATTGTTTGTCCAAAGTGTAAAGGTTAGTTCACAACTAAGTATGTCATTGCTACATGTAAGAAATCTATATAGATGTATCACGTGTATTCTGATATCAATCTGTAGAGTATTGTAGAGACTAGGAATCAATATAAATGTAAGTGATACATAATAATGATTTCTGGTGGGCGGACTTCTCCACCCCCCCCCCTCCGCCTCCCCTTCCAATACAGTGTTGCTTCCAACACTGAGGGGAAGAACTCTCGAGGTGCATAGCTGCCGCACATATCTTCCATGTCATTCCCTCTTACGATCATGGGGGGATATGCATGATATGGCTTCTGTCAGGGGCTCTCAGGGGCTCTATACGTTGCACCCCCTTTTCTTTCTTTCTTTCTTTCCATTTCTTTTTTAAACTGATACGTATTGCCGTTAATGATAAATTGGGCAGGAATGCATATCCCCCATAAAATGTCACTATCTGGGTAGAACTGACTGGATAATACGCTGTGCATATCTCATGTAATATCGAAAGTGCATACCCCCTGTAATCCTAACCCGTTCCCTCAAAAACCTTTGAGACACCGTTCAAATGTGAAAAGAAGCAGGGGGAAATATTAGTTATAATTGTTACCGATGGATGTGATGGGAGGATGAAGGGCCACATAGAGTATTTGGTTTTGTTGCACTAGTGGAAAAACGATAAGATTACAGGAGATATGCAGTTTCAAGATTACAAGAAATATGCACAAGTTCTAGTCATCATTTCCACAAGTGGATAATCTGTCTCAATTCAGAAAATTGTCTAGATATAACTAGTCTAACCTATGTGTTTATGTATAGTTTTAGATGCAATTGGCAAGCCGCCCAGTGCAATATTGCAGGGTGGGTTTTTATGGCTGGGGTCATATGATCAGTGCACAAACATCACAGCTTACAGGAGCAGCACATCAAAAGATGTCAAGTTCCATGGCAAGCACTGCCTGGCCAACATACGAGGCCCCTCACTGGTGAGCTATAGTTACTTTCTAGTAATCGTACATGTGATCTTAGTTAAGGTAATTATCAATACCGAGTGTAGAAGCACACACGTTTGATTGATTTGTTTTATCATCACAGGTGAAAATCAGTCCCACCTTGGCAGGGACAGGAATATCTGTGGGACTTTGTGTTCCCAATACCTGTACTAAAGCGGATATACCCAATGTCACAGAACTTGGTATGTCACCTTTTAGTACAAAGGAAATGTGTGTTCTTGGATTAGGTTCATCCCTTACCCGTTATTGTCCTTTGAATATTATAATAGTTGATTATAGCTTTAAAGTAAAAGTGTTTTTTTTTTTATTATTCAATATATCACTTCAATGAACGAGATGATCTTCCAATTGAATATTATTGCCAGCCCACCTAAAACGGATTATAATCAGAAAAGCCTGACTATGATAATTTATAGTCGAAACACAGAGTACACAATGGAACATGTTTTCATACCTAGAGGCTATGAATAACCAGGCCCGAGATAAATATGCTAAGATCAATTTTTACATTTGTACATACTGCAGAGTGATTCTCTCTGATAATCATAAGAATTGTAGTAGTTAAGAAATACATGTTCTCCCATACAGGTTTGAAAGCAATCTTTCTATCGCTGAACAAGAGCGGTCCTAGTAACACAACACTGCATGGGACTGGTGGAATGTGTGCCGAACCTGCTCCACTGATAACGGGTGACATAGTGGCTATGTAAGTATTCTTTAAATATCCAGTTTCTCTCCATATAGATTGTTGGGAAGATAAATCACATAAATTGTGTTTATGTTCTTGTTTTTTTTAAAGGACAGCCTAAATAAATCGGCTGTGTCAGGCTCCCTCCGATAAAACCTACACAGAGAGAAGAAACCGAGTCACAAGGGGAGTCCAGGCTATAAAAAGAGAGCCAGGGTCTTTTTGGCTCACTTTTCACACTGTCTGACTCCCCCTTCTAACGGCCTTGACTCCTTTTCAATTAGATCAAACAGAGTCCATGTCAGCTGAGGTGAGTCAATGGTTACCTGGACTCCCTAAGGGAGTCACAGAGGTGAGCATACAAAACGGAAATAGGAAACCCACTAGGTGACACTACTGTACAATGACTGTAATGCCATCTAGCATATATGTTAAGAAGCCATCGGACTCTGTTTCTAATCAGAGTCGAGGGTCCCTACTCCCTTTTCCCCCAAGGGAGTCAAACAGTTGGTTACAGTTAAGCCCGCTAGGTGGTAGCACTATACCTAAAATGGTAATATTCTGCATGCTCAGATCTCTAGATCCATGTTATTTGTGACATTGATAATTATGGTGATACATGTATATCATTGTAGCATCAACATGTAATGTCAGAATTACATTTTATGAAATAATTACAGTTAATTTAAAACTGTAGCATAAGCATGATGTATAAGGTATAGACACCCAATTTGTAGCAACATGAGAAAGTTAAATCCCAAAAGCTCATATGTTCCTTTGTATATTAACTAATGTGCTCTGAGGGATCTTATTGAGATCCCTACTCCTTGTGAGGAATTGCACCAACATAATGTAGAAACATCAGGTAGGGAGACAGCTATTGAAATGGTTATATAGAGGGTTAGGGGGTAGGAATTACCTATAAATTATGACTCTCTATTCCAAAGGAGCCATCCTGTGCCTAGACTCCCTTTCTAAAGGGAGTTGCAGCATAGACCTGGACTCTGTCTGTAGCGGGGAGTCATAAAAGGGAGTCATTTTGGAGGCAAAACCTGGGCTCTGTTAGGGGAGTCACATAACTCCCTTTTAAGGGAGCCAGGTTCATCAAGAGAGTCAGAAAGAGAGTCAGAAAAGGGAGTCATTCTGGAGGCAAGCCTGGACTCCCTTTTGACTCGGTTTCTTCTCTCTGTGTAGTCCTTTCATATTTCATCCTAATGTCACTGACATTCCCCCTAAGCACTCTCACTTTGTTCACCAATTCAGCTCAAGATCTGGTATAGATAGTATGTACATACAGAATAAATTACCCAGATGCATAGCATTTAGGAGAGTACATATTAAGCTAAAGCATATTTTTCTTTCTTTCCTCTTTGCAGTGTACTTTGTGCCTTGATACTATTCCTCCTAGTGAGTGGTAGTGTGTATGATATAGTACAGCGGGTGCTCAAGAGTTTGAGCAAGTCAGACGCTGACAAAACATCGTTCCCGACCTCACTTCCTACATCAAAGCATAATATTTCAAATGGGGACAAGATAGATCTTGTTGATAATGAAGTAGCTGTACAAGGCACTGCCCCATCAGATTGTGAAGATTTAAAGGTAGCGTCACCTAGAATTGCTGCCAGTAAGGGTAAGACTACAACAAAATTCAGTCTATTAATTAGTTTTACACCATGGAAAATTCATAAACATAAAAATTCATTTAGACATCTATAAATTTCAATGATATTTTAATGACAATGGTAAAATTTGACAAATTGTAAAAAGAAATTCACTCGTAATATGATATTTGGTGAAAATCCATACATATATTGGCTGCCTGTCTTCACACATTTTTCACATGTTCTTTTGGTTGTAGACATCATTCACCAGTTCCTGATGTCATTCTCTGCCATCACAAATGCAGAAAAGTTACTGAGTACTAATGTGCGTGAAGGCCAACTTGGGGCGGTCAATGGTATCCGTGTGATATCAATGTGGTGGGTCATACTTGGACACACATATTACTTTTTACTTGCTGCAAATGGTAAGCTAGACATCAGTTCAACTATTTATATTATATGTTAGCAGTATGAATATTTCAAAATAATTCACCGGACAGTAAAAAATACTGGTAAAACTACATATTGTGTGTTTGTAGCCCACTACAGAATCTGTATGAGTATTTAAATCTAGATTTAGCTTAATAGTGTCAAGGGCAAGCAAAATGTCTTGGAAAATAGGGAATCAATCCCCGGTCCTCAAACACTAATGCCAGTCCCCCAACAAGCGTATGCATTCAGATTCAATAATATTATTTACATCTGGTTACAGTATATGATTTTTGTTTGTCTGCAGGGACAGGGGCAGGGCGCCTCAACAACGTCCTCAGTCTCTTAGATGTCCTTAAGAGATTCTCATTCCAGGCTGTTGTGAATGCTACTTATTCAGTTGACTCCTTCTTCTTCCTCAGGTATATCTGCTTACTTTATATCTTATTATAATCATACAAGTTATGACAAACATCACTGGTCCAGTTACCTCATTCTTTGCCATAAAGCTGTGGTTATATCATTAACTAACCAGTGATTAGGTTCTATGACCCACCAACTGTTTAGTGCCACTGTAAATAGCATTGTATGTGGAGACAGCTGTGTGTTTGAAAATGACTTTAATATATCCTTCCCAATTCCTTCTGTATCATGTAATTCAATGAATAGAGTGAGCAAAGCTGAGCCGATAGGGGCAAAAGTCCCTCTAGAGCCCTGTACAATTACACTGTTCTCCACGCATTGAGTACCATGCCTCATACATTAACATCATTAATTGTGGAGTTCTATTAATTGGGAACAAATAATGTAAGTGTTTCTTTACTTAAGTGGCCTTCTGGTGACATACCTTCTACTGAAGGAACTTAAGAAGTCGGATGGCAAAATTAACTGGGCACTGCTGTACTTTCACAGATTCTGGAGGTAAACTTAGTGTAGAAGATAATTCTTCATCAATCATGTACAAAGGTTTTATTCATAAATGATGCACTATATTGGTTTGGATCTCTAGTAAAGGATGGTGCAGTATCCTTTATAATCATATATCTTTTAACTCTCTCCATTACACCTATTGGTCTGAAAATCACACCACCTATAAGTCATGTTTTAGAGACCCCTGCCTTCATTTCTAGCAATGTTCACTACACTCTCTTACATTTTATCTACAGGTTGACACCAGTATATATGTTTGTACTCATGATTTTTGCAACGATAGCTGTACACTTACCAACTGGCCCATTTATGCGAGCTGCAGATGGTACACAAGAACAATGTCAAAAGTACTGGTGGACTAACCTTCTGTACATCAATAACCTTCATCCAAAGCAACTTGGTGAAGAGGTAAGTAGGAAGGATTGAATAATTTATCTAAACACAGAGAACTGAGTAATGCATATTTGCTTACTTGTGCTCCAAGTATTACCTCATCTATTCTATTTGTAGTATTTTGTTTGCATAATAGTTTTGCATCGTTCTACTCTTCTTCAGTGTATGGGGTGGTCTTGGTACCTAGCAAATGACATGCAGTTCTTCCTCATCACTCCTGGCATCATCTACCTTCTCTACAGGTTAGATGCACAATCAATATTGAAATATCTTTGTATCATAATCTCTGATAGAATGAATTATTGAATCATGTTAAAACCTTTTCAAGATTTCATAGATTATTATCTGTTCACAACTGATTTGAATAGGTTGGTCATGTAGTATTGCCCCCTATATCCACTGATCCTGCACATTATACTTAAGCCTTTTTCTCCAGGTTCCGTTATGTTGGTTACTCAGTGGTCACCCTCCTAATTACGCTGAATCTAATTGTTACTGGTGCCATAGCTAGAGTAAACCATGTCCACCCTGGGATAACTGGGTAAGTATTTCTAATGTGTAAATACTTTCACTACCATTGTAATACTGTTTAGAAAAAATATGTTTGCCTCGTCTTGAAGATCATGGTGACAATATGGAAGCAGTATGATTATTTCTTTTTCTGATCATTCCAATTGAATAAATAGTACATATACTTCAACACCATGCTAGGCATGTCACCAAGGCAGTATTGTTTCTTTTGCTCTTTTATCAATTTTCAGCTTAGTTGTCCAAATTTATCATTTTAATAGGGTGAATTGCTTCCTGGCGCAGAATATCTTTACTCATTACCTTATTTTGTCATTAGGATTCATCAACAAGTGTGAAACAATCACCTCTAATTCACTCAAAATAAATTCCTGTAATAATATATATCTTTCTATTCCAACTCTAACTATATCAAGTATGCAAAAAGTAGGAGGCCTAATATATGTCCGGCCCTGGCACCGAATAAGTCCTTATGTTGTGGGTATAGCTACAGGGTACATCCTGCACTTGTGGGAAAACAATGGTCGTCCGAAGATTTACAAGGTGAGATAGCTATCAAAGATTATTACAGTTATATATAGGCCTACAGCAAGTGTTTTCTTTTGGATATGTTGCTTGTTGCGTTCCCTGTGTTTGTTGCACTATCCTCTCTATCACCCTGCATGCAACAATTATTGTAACTTTTTTATTCCAACTTGCCTACGTCATATACTTCAGCTTGTATTATTCTGTTCAGACAGGTATTGTTTTAGGCTGGAGCTTAGCCTTTGCTACCAACATGTCTGTGCTGTATGGTATGTACGGACCCAACAGTACAGGCATACGTTGGAATGATGATGTCAATGCTTTGTATATTGCAACATCTCGCTTTGTCTGGTCGCTGGGACTAGCATGGCTGACATTTGCTTGTGTAACAGGATATGGAGGTGAATACCTTTTTTTGAAACATCAAACATTGATTTTGAATACTGAAGGATCACAAAAGCATATTCCGCACTAGCTGGATGTCCACTGTACAGTGCCATGTCTGACTGGTCCCAGAATAGATCCTCTACTTCTCAATCACTAGCTTCAGCAAATCCTGTAGATGAGGGTGCTCAAACTCTGCTTGGAGAGTGGAACTACTACATTCCCTGTATATTGTGTTGTGAATGGGGTGTACCTAGGCATCCCTTATATCAGCTGTCCGGGATAGAGTATGGGTAAGCACAGTGGACCCATGCTTCTGGGGCCCCAAGTTCAAGTCCCTCCTGAGCCATATGCATGTATATCATTATATATTTTTATATTTCTGGTTAGGTAGAAATGAGTAGCAGGCTTGAAGATTTGTGATATTTAGATAAATCTAAATATCAATAGTTATATGATGGTATTGTGTTGCCATTCTCTATTACAATGTGTTGTATTTCATTTTAATTGATATGTATTTAGCCATAAAGGCGTATTTCTCCTTTACTCAAAAGCAGTACATTATGTATTATGTAGTGTCCGTGTCGGGACTAGGCCCTATCTTTACGTATGATCACCTGACATTGCTTGGAAGTGAGTTGAACTCAGGATCTTTGAGTCATGAGACCACAGTCATAACCATTACCCTATCTTGGACCAGGTGATATAAGGGATTTCTAGGTACATCCCATTCATGATACAAAATACTTTCACCATAGGACACCTACACTCTCCCTAGACACTGCTGGCAGAGCTGGTCCTACCAAGTAACCTCCACTCTCCCCCAGAGGTTGGGCACCCCTAAAACCCTGGACTGCTAGTTCTAAATGCTCTCACCCTCTGGCACCACTGGTATCCTGCCAGTGCGGAATACTCTTTGGATATTAAAATTCATATAGTTCTCATTAAGAGAGCAATAATTTTGATAAGAGAATTGCAATAAACAGCCATAGATTATAAATGTTGTAATGTCAATATAAATCATATGAAATGATGATACATTTTCATTGATGAAAACAAACTATTCAAATTATTCTTACAGGTCCAATCAACATTTTTCTGGCATGGCGTGTTTGGGCCCCACTGGGCAGGCTGACCTACTGTGCCTACCTCGTCCATCCAATTGTCATGTTAATGTACTACACCTCACTGAGACAGCTCATTCACCAAAATGACTACACCATGGTAAGTACTGTAAAATGTCTTACTCTAGGCATGTACATATCTATATTTAAAAACGCAACAAATCCATTCCAGAATTGAAGCATCAAGTAATTTCTCTGAGACTACCACAGTGGCAATTATGGTACTTCAGATTAAATGTGTAGGCCTATACCAGAGAGGACCTAAAGACATGAAAAAATGAATTTTTAGGAAAAATCAGTTTACCTAATTGCATTTACCCATGCCCTATACTTTTGTCATAATTTGATGTCATTTTTCAAAAGGCACTTATTCCACGCTTATTCCAAACTCTTCATTTATAGGTATCCAACCAAATGTATTACGAGAATGTTCCTCTCAGTAGGTCCTGTGATAGCTTACTCCTCAACCCTTTTGTCTATAAGCAGCCTTTAACTCTTTCTGACTTCACAGCTAGTGTAACTAAACTTTCACCCAAAGCAGAATACCTTTGCAACAAACAAATCTAAAAGGCAATAAATGTCAAATTTGAATCAGTATGGACGTATTCAAATAGAGTACAATTCTTTTTCAGATCTACTTGTACGTTGCTCACATTGTGATAGCCTACATGGTAGCATTCGTTGTCTCTATCGCAGTTGAGGCACCAATGCTAGGACTTGAGAAACTTATGTTCAAAAAGAAGAAAGATTAAGTAACAACTTTATGTTGAAAACATTGCCTCAATTTGTAACATCTGACTTGGCTGGTAAGCAGGTTAAAGCACCATGTATATTTTAGCAGGGTTCATCCCCGAAACTATATCAACTATGGTGCTAACCACAGTTCAACTTAAACCTAGCAGAATATGTAAATGAGAACAAACTTATCAGTTATATGTATACATATGTATTACGTTAACCCATGGTGGAGGGCTAAGACAAAGGATTAGCACCTTGGTTGTATTGCATACCTGAGGGTTAAGTCAGATAGACTACACCTGGCCAGGGTCCTTCCACATACCCACTGCGCACTGGTCATCGACCCGGTGTATAACACCTCGTCTTGACCCTGTGGGGCAGTGGGTATTTGGAAGAACCGTGTCAAAGTTTAGTCTATCTAACACGTAAATTCTTGTGTACAAGCTACAGCCCGTCTTTGGGCCTATCCTATGAGCCGCACTGGCTAAGTGATTATGGTGACATTAGTGCTGTACCATGATAGCAAAAATCGCGTATAAGCCGCACCCTTACTTTGGGTTGATCCTATAAGCCACACTGGCGATCTGACTCCCGTACTAGCCACGGCTTCTACAGGAGAATTTAGTGATCATACTATACCCAAATTGTACTGTTTTCATTAGAATTACTTTTTACACAGCTATACGTGCAACTGAATCAATATTAAATCTGTATAAAGTTTAACTGAAGATTTTTCTCTCTGTATAAAGTCTTATGAAAAGAATGTGCAATAAATTTCATATTTTTAGCTCTCACTGTCTGAACGCTTTGTACACTAAATCTACACAGCTCATGAAATGTTGTATCTGCTCATACTTTAGAAACTCCTTCAATTAGGGCTATTGACATACTGCATTGGGTTTGAAGAGATATTACATTGTACAATGCACTTATGATTAATAGATATTATTTTTATATTCCCAAATATACAGCAGTCCAACATTATAGCACTCCAATGCACTATTATGGGTATATATCTAAAACTGGACATCGACATCCATGTATCCGAGTCCTTCCAACAGACAGCTATGTTCAGTTTCATCAAGGTAGAAGGTTGCTATGTGTGTGTCTGTGTGCGTGTACATGAGTGTCTGTATTCATGCTGCATTCATAGGGTGTTTTCAGGGAAATTTCACATTTTTGCGATTTTGAACTTTTTTCTCACCAAATAGGGTGTTTTTAGACAAATTTCCCATTTTTGCAATTTTGAACTTTTTTCTCGCCGAATAGGGTGTTTTTGGGCAAATTTCACTTTTTGCGATTTTGAACTTTTTTCTCGCCAAATAGGGTGTTTATAGACAAATTTCACTTTTTTGCGATTTTGAACTTTTTCTCGCCAAAAGCTGCCTCCATGCATGATCCCATTGATGGACTCTGGATAGACCCATGCATAGTAAAGACCTACATAGTGGACATGAGGTCAAGTTAAAAAGTGCAAGTCACTTGTTTTGCAACTTGCACTGAACTGAACCTAATAGGCCTTAACTGGATTGTCAACAGTCAATTAAACTATGACAAAACTCCCTCTATTTCGGAGACCAAATACACTATCAAATGATATATATTTTTTCAAAATAACACCCTGTGTAGAATGGCTCGATACTCAGGAATCCTACTGCGAATAAACAAGTCAAATTTAAATTATAAATACCTGAAAAGTGAGAAATGCTGACGTTCACGGTTTATGTAGGAAATGTACTAAAAACACCAAAAAAAGGCAACAAGCCCCTAATTTTCTCAAAAACTGTTCAGTAGAATTTTTTCTAACTGAGGTTCCAGTGTTTTCTACCCTCATATTACACATTGGCATAGAGAATATATTGACACCTAGTCAGGATTTTGCGCTAGGAGCAATCTGTGAGGCAAAAAACAGCCAAAATGAGCCACTGGTCTGAAGTATAAAACTGGGCATCGATCACTATAGAGCTTCAAGGAGACAGAGAATCGATGTCCAGTAATAATATTGGTGAGGAAATGTGCGTCGTTGAACTTCACTAAAACATCAACAATGTTTTTCTTGTGTACTTTTTTTTATTACAATATAAAACATACATATTATGCAAAATGTAAACGATTTAAAAACACTGCAAGAATATTAGTGTATGGTAAAGATAATTTCTTACAACAACTCTGTCATGGTAATATTTAAGAACAAATATTATATATGGTTTATCTTCAGATCAAGCAACAGTAAGATAGGATACAACCATGGTGTTCAATCTGAATGATTTAGTATTTACTACATTTTGAGACAAATAAACAACCATAGGGATAACGTGTGTGTGAAACTGCTCCAACAAAAGTAATTTTCATTAAGATAATTCTTGTGTTTTTCGTATCTTCTGTATAACTCTCCCTAAACATAGAGAATATTGTATTACCTGTACATTAAATTGGTGTAACTTATACTGAGGTACATAAGCTGCACGTTACATAGTGGAATTCATGATATACCTTACCCTACTGTAAACGCTAAAACACAGGAAAATAAAAGGCAATAAGAACAGTGCTAAAATGTATGTAAATGTATAATTCTGTGCAGGGACAAAATTAATAATGGTGACAATAGAACAGCTGTAAGTATGGTGATTGATTATTTACGTATAATTATGTTAACATACACGTTTATGATAAGAATAGGGAGCATTCCCATCATTTTACATGATAACATACCATTTATTTTAAACCCTTTAGTAACTGGCACTGTGAAATGTACAAGCGTCATCGCTATGCAGTTTAAATCAAAAACCTTTCTATAAAAAGAAACGATTTACATATATTGTGTAATACAAAATTGGGATATGTCTTATCCAGATAATTTCAAAATGAACCCATAATACAAGAAACAAAAATAAACAAAATAATACAAAAACAAAAACAAAACTGGTGAGGAAAGCCGTCGTGATATTACCCTATAAGATTGCCCTGATCAAGGAGCATTTTTTGTTTTCTTTAAATAACATAAGATAAATGGATTTAACGACAATCAGGATAAACTGGTGACAGAATTATTACTATGGCCATTTCAGAACCTTCACAAGCTCACTAACGCCAACTGGTGTGTTGATCAGTTCAAGGTCTATGTTAGGAAACGCGTTAGTGTGTTTTCCTAAAAGAGCCTTAAACTATCTACCCTCAAACTTAGGGGAAGGCTTGCTGTTAACTATACTACCCAGACAAGTGTCTGTAAGGCCTTAAGATCAGATCAAACCATTCTGCTATTTTGATATCATTAAAGGAGAGATATGCCCCTAACTTACGACTAGGTTTGGTTAAGAGTCCATACAGAATCCCTCTAAATGTCATGTCACAGGACACTGTCATTTTCAATTTCAAGATTCCTGTTAGGTTGAAGCTGTAGTTTCAATATGGCATGGTCAATCCCATCCATATTTGATCACAGGTAGTACTCACCCGTAAGAGCTCTAATGGGATTTTATAGAATTTTGATATACTGGGTATATTGTACTTATCCTTAAATGATGAAACAGCGCATCATGAATGTTCCTGATTATGTTGGTACATTTGTAAGCTTGATATACATATTGACTCTATATTTTGGCGAAGTAATGCTTATTACATATACTTGGAATGTCAGCTAAAAAATACAAATACAATAAAAAATAGAACTTTGTATGGTTTTGAGGCAAAGTCCACAACATCAGTAAGAGGTTCAAAATGTGTACGAGTACAATTTAGCCTTCGCATTGCACACTATAAACCCATGCGTCAAAAAAAGTTTTTATGCTGATTTTAGCAGAATCCTCATAACATTGACTGTAATGGTTATGTTTGCACATATCTCATAAGGATTCACAGGACAATTATCTTTCAAATAGTATATATCATAATGCAGGATTTTAAGTTTATGTTCATGTATTTGTAGGTCACACTTCAGAAATGTTCAAAAACTTTATCAACAACTTTTCTGCTGCGTAGGTCTATAGAGTGCTTAGAGTGGCAGGTTGCACCACAGTTATATCATCTAAATAGGTGCCAGCACCAATTTAACTAAATCAACTTCATTAAAATTTTGTGTAACATGATTCTTATCACCATTACACATCCTCTCTCCAGTATGGCTATCACGTTAATCCTTCTTTCGTTTGAAGATTATTTTCTCAAGGCCCATCATAGGTGCTTCAACCACGACAGAGACAATGAATGCAACGAGATAGGAGACTACCACGTTGCCAATGTATATGTAGATCTAAAAATAAAAGTTGGTCATAAAGTTTATCAAAAATTGCAGAGCATGAATGCATATATACTAAATTATTATTTTATTATTTTCATTTAGTTACTCACATCAGTCTACATTATCTGTAATTTTCTGGCTCACCTGTATATAAGTTCCTTAATTACATATAGTTTATGACTTTAGTATACCAAAATTACATCAAGATAGGAAACAGATTGGTACCTTTGCTGCATAACTTCGAGGAGAAATACAATACTTAATAATATGTGATGTTACATATTTGATGATAAAAATCTTATTTGGAAATTACTGTTAGATGGAGGGAATATGGAAGTACAGTATGGATTATTATACTCACCATATTGTAGTCACTGTAGTGGATGAGTGTCCTACGTGATGTATAGAAATTGTATATGATTATCGGGTGGACGAGGTAGGCACAGTAGGTAAGCCTGCCCAGTGGGGCCCATACTCCCCATGACAGAAACGTGTTTACTGGACCTGCATAAAAAGAATATCATTTTGCTTCACTAAGTTTTGATCTTGAGAGAAAATGGGGTAGGTAATTGCATTGGGACATCATCTTAACTTTTATGTCATGACATCAGGTCTACAATATGATGATAGAAATTACAATGAATAAATAGACTATTTCTATTCCGGTTGGGTTATTTCGCTTCCCTTTCTTTTTACATACAATCTTATTTTTGTACAATGTAAAGTAAAAATTTAATATGTACCGCCATATCCAGTTATGCAAGCATATGTCAGCCATGCCAGTCCCAGTGACCAGGCAAAACGGGATGTTGCAACATACAGGGCACTGACATCAGCATTCCAAGGTATACCTGTACTGTTGGGTCCGTACATACCATACACAACAGACAAGTTGATAGCAATGGCTAAGCTCCAGCCTACCACAACACATATCTGGTAGGGAAAAGAGGAATTATAATTTATTAACTTTCTGTGGCCAAGATGTCAAAAAAGGGTTATATCATAATGTTGAGCTAGAATAATACGAATCAATCTATAGTAATCAGTATGCCATGTGTTCTAGTCAGCATAGCCGAGAAAGTTATATACAAATGCAAAGCTACAGCCAAATGCTCCACATAACTTGCTTCTTAAATAAATTGCACTTGATACTTGATTATCAATATTAACACTAACATGTGATGCATTAAGAAATAAAGCATTGTCATACCTTGTAGATTTTAGGACGACCATTGTTTTCCCACAAGTGAATTAGGTAACCGGTAGCTATCCCAACCATGTATGGACTGATACGATGCCAGGGGTAGACATAGATGTCGCCAAATGCCTTATTTGCACTATTGATGTGTTGAAATAGAATTTGTGTGAAAACGCCATCATTCAATATTGTCAAATGCATAAACACTGAACATCTACCATGCATTACTCGAATCACGCGTATTACCCACACTAGAGACTTTGACAATGTTCAAAATTCAATCAATTACAAACATTATTAAAAAAAAAGAGATTTAATTCAATGAGTATTACAGTAAGTGATCTTACGTCATGATTGAAGTACCAACATGACCTAGTCGCGCCTTAATTCCCGTAACGATCAGACATGTCAAGATGAGTACAGAAACCAGCGTGTAGCCAATGTAACGGAACCTGAAATGAAATATGACATTTTCTTCATATCAACGCCCAAAAGATAATTTCTTGTTAATAGACAAATTACTGTGACGGCGTGGTTGTCATGTCCTTACAAATGTCCCTTCATTCAACCAGGGAGAGTACAAGAAGGGAGGAGTGTCAAGGGCCCATCATTGACTCGCCCTACTGGTGGCGCCCTCTCATGAGGTGTGGAGAAATTAGACACAAAGAGAGCCCTCTAGTGGAAAAAAACGGAACATTCTACCCTCTGCTAAATTTCTACCAAATTAAAAATGCTCCCATTTCCTTAATTCTCAAGATATCAAAGATCTAAAGACAGATTCTGAAAGCCCATAACTAGTATGCAAAGGGTTGATAGGGACTAGAATGGTCAGAAGTTGATTTGGTCTTTTTCATGAGAGTTTCCGAAAACTATTTTTACCAAAAAGAAAAAAAAAAAGCCTATTTTCATGCTCTCCAAAAAAAATTGAAGACTTAAACTATGAATTTTGGCATATATTTAGTCACCTTTGTCTAGCCTAGTGCTTTCCATCACTAAAAACAGTATTATGATGAGACTAGTAGAAGTATGCACAAAAAGTCCCAATGTGATTGCTACCTGGAGGGTCGGTGGCCGACACACTATCGCTACTCTGTTAGATTTCAATTAAACTAAAAACGCTCCCATTTCCTCAATTCTCAACATATCAAAGATCTAAAGACAGATTCTGAAAGCCCATAACAAGTATGAAAAGGGTTGATAGGGAATAGAAAGGTCAGAAGTTGATTTATCTTTTTTTATGAGAGTTTCCGATAACTATTTTTACCAAAAAATATAAAATAGTCGATTTTCATGCCCTCTGAAAAAAATTGAAGACTTAAACTATGAATTTTGGCATACATTTAGTCACCCTCGGCTAGCCTAGTGCTTTCCATCACTAAAAACGGTATTATGATGAGACTAGTAGAAGTATGCCCAAAAAGTCAGAATGTGATTGCTACCTGGAGGGTCGGTGGCTGACGCCCTATCGCTACTCTGCTAAATTCATACCAAACTAAAACGCTCCCATTTCCTCGATTCTCAACATATCAAAGATCTAAAGACAGATTCTGAAAGCCCATAACAAGTATGCAAAGGATTGATAGGGACTAGAAAGGTCAGAAGTTGATTTATCTTTTTTTATGAGAGTTTCCGATAACTATTTTTATTAAAAAAATATAAAATAGTCTATTTTCATGCCCTCTGAAAAAATTGAAGACTTAAACTATGAATTTTGGCATATATTTAGTCACCCTCGCCTAGCTTAGTGCTTTCAATCAATAAAAACGGTGTTATGATGAGACTAGTGGAAGTATGCCCAAAAACTTAGAATGTGATTGCTATCTGTAGGGTCGGTGGCCGACGCCCTATCGCTACTCTGCTAAATTCATACCAAACTAAAACGCTCCCATTTCCTCAATTCTCAACATATCAAAGATCTAAAGACAGATTCTGAAAGCCCATAACAAGTATGCAAAGGATTGATAGGGACTAGAAAGGTCAGAAGTTGATTTGGTCTTTTTCATGAGAGTTTCCGATAACTATTTTTATTAAAAAATATAAAATAGTCTATTTTCATGCCCTCTGAAAAAATTGAAGACTTAAACTATGAATTTTCGCATATATTTAGTCACCCTCGCCTAGCCTAATGCTTTCCATCAATAAAAACGGTATTATGATGAGACTAGTGGAAGTATGCCCAAAAACTCAGAATGTGATTGCTATCTGTAGGGTAGGTGGCCGACGCCCTATCGCTACTCTGCTAAATTCATACCAAACTAAAACGCTCCCATTTCCTCAATTCTCAACATATCAAAGATCTAAAGACAGATTCTGAAAGCCCATAACAAGTATGCAAAGGATTGATAGGGACTAGAAAGGTCAGAAGTTGATTTGGTCTTTTTCATGAGAGTTTCAGATAACTATTTTTATTAAAAAAATATAAAATAGTCTATTTTCATGCCCTCTGAAAAAATTGAAGACTTAAACTATAAATTTTGGCATACATTTAGTCACCCTCGCCTAGCCTAGTGCTTTCCATCAATAAAAACGGTATTATGATGAGACTAGTGGAAGTATGCCCAAGAACTCAGAATGTGATTGCTATCTGTAGGGTCGGTGGCCGACGCCCTATCGCTACTCTGCTAAATTCATACCAAACTAAAACGCTCCCATTTCCTCAATTCTCAACATATCAGAGATCTAAAGACAGATTCTGAAAGCCCATAACAAGTATGCAAAGGATTGATAGGGACTAGAAAATAATTGCATTGATATGAATTTGCCATGGCTCAATGTGATTTCTCCCAACTGACAGTTGGGAGAATCACTTCAGCTACCCTACACCCAGCTACACAGGCTGGGTGTGGCTAGTGCCATTTTTTGCCACAGGTGGCGCCCTATACCACCCCCCCACCCCCCCACCCCCCCGCCATACCCGCGGCGATGAGCCTAGACTACACAGTATAGCGTGAGTCTCCTCCAGTCTACTGTACACTCCATGATTCAACCGACATTTCATTATATCTTAATGTAGCTAGATTTGAATTTTTTGAGATTTCTATTAGCTATCAGATTTTATAAAAAGTATCCAAAATGGCTGACCTATAGAGAAGGTAGATGATGACAGGACTGATGATGAAGAACTGCATGTCATTTGCCAAGTACCATGCCCATCCCATGCACTGGAGAAGAAGAAATTGAAAGAAGATTTATCTCTCAATGCAAATGTGGTGGCCCTGTTAAATTCCAGCTCGGCTGCAATCTAGGTGTAAGGCTAAGGTGATGGAATCGTAGTTGAATGCGAACATAAAAGATTGATATTGTGATGTACATTACAAATACCTCAGGGTCAGGGTGATTATTATTTAAGTGATTGAATTGATGGATAGATTCAGGATGTATGTCGTTTCAAGAACAATGAATTACTTGTCAACTCCGAGAGCAAAAACGTATTCCAGGTTCAAAACTACCCTCAAATCATGTGTTCAGATGAGGAGGTGGGTGTGGGCGAGCAGGTGGGTGTAGGCGAGAAGGTGGGCGTGGGAAATATTTGTAACAGTAAAGCATCCAAGGTTCCCACTATTTTTCAGTGTCAGTTTTAAAGTACCATTATTTCCTGCGTATAACCTACTTTCCGCCTATAACTGCAACCAGAAATATTGGAAAATCTAGAAGTCAAATGGTGCATTCTGGCGTCTCTTGTAGCATTTTGAAATCTTTTCTCAAAGAGTTTTTTTTTACTAACTTTTAACTGACATTTTTTCGAAATAACTGGCAAAGACTGACATTTAACTGACTTTTAAATCTAATAAAACAAAACTGACGGGGGGAACCCTGATCTCACTGATGGTCTTACCTCATCACCAAGATTGTTAGGCACAAAGTTGTTGATGTACAAGAGGTTGGTCCACCAATACTTCTGGCACTGTGCTGCCCCTGTATCCATTGATCTCATGAATGGTCCCTCCGGCATGTGGAGCCACAGTGTTGAGTAGAGCATCAGCACAAACATATACACTGGTGTCAATCTGGAACCATACAAGTTTAGTTCCCTGATAAGAATATTGCATTCAATCCAAATTGCCATGAAATCAAATAGATGAGAGAAGGCGTTTGTACATACATCATGAAATAATTGATCATATTGCATTACCTCCAATATCTGTGGAAGTACAGAAGCGCCCAGTTGGTTTTGCCGTCCGACTTCTTAAGTTCCCTCAGAAGAAGGTAAGCCATGAGAAGTCCACTGTATGGAAAGAGTTATTCTTGTTTTAGTCTACTATATGACAAGTGGTTACTGGACATATCTTTAACATGTAGATATATAAATTCACATCTGACATGAAGTGAAATAACGTGTAATGAACACTTTCTTCCATGCACATACAAAGAACATACATACCTTAAGTAAAAGAAGGAGTCTACAGAATATGTCCCGTTAACTATTACTTGAAATGTAAATCTCTTTAGGACATTTTCCACAACTTTCAGGTTACTCAAAAGAAGTCCACCTGAAATCCAAAAAGATTTTTCAGTGTCATACATATTTAATGATGACACAATGCCTATAGATATACTCCTTTTATTCTATTTCAGTTCGAGTTACGACCGATAATGTTATGCTAAAACAATTAAAACAGCTGACATTAATTAGTTTGACAAATGCTCTTCTTGTATTATATTACTCAAATAACCAAGGGCGTATATCGATCACAAATAGATATGTTATGAAGCAATTTCCTGTACCTTTTTTTTTAGAGTAACATTTCCTGTACCTAGTTACCAATAATAAAGGAAGTTGGGAGAGTAAATGAGAGAATGTAACAAATAGATCACCTACTTGATGTTGCAACAAATACATGAGTGTGTCCAAGTATGACCCACCACATGGACAACACACGGATGCCGTTTATGGCCCCAAGTTGGCCTTCACGCATGCCAGTATTCAGCAACTTCTCTGCATTTGTGATGACAGAAAATGACATCAAGAACTGGTGGAAAACGCCTGAAACGAATACAAGAGTTCAAATTAAATATTATGCACATTCAAGATATGTACAAAATAGAAAGACAAACGCATGCTTGTGTATACCATATGTACTGTAAAGAGTTTTACGTATTGAAAATCATGGCAAAATAAAACTGTATTAAGTACAACCTTCAATGCAGGTTAGAGGGGTTTCCCAATATGGGTGTGTAGGTTATTCAACGGGTTTTATATGTATACTACAGTGCTAAAGAAGGTATAATCAGACGTCGGGTGCAGGTTATACCATTTTCTATAAGTCTAGGTGTGTTTTATACGCGAGGGGTAGATTATACGCAAGATTTTACGGGAGGTACATAACAGAATAAAAAGAGAGATAAAAAGTTCCTTATAATCATAGCTTCCCATATCTTACCTTTTATGGCAGTGGCATTGCAAGATGACACTTGCACTTCATTCCCAGCCTGAGTCTGAGGGCCTCTAATATCCTCAGACACAAGGATGTCTGTATCGCTGTTCACTACATCGATGCTATCACCTGATGTTACAGGGAACAGGAGCTTGGTCCCTGTATGGGACTTCCTCCAACTGCTGACTACACGCCTGATGATGTCGTACAAACTTCCACAGATGGCAAGCAAGACAATGATGCCTGTGACCACACTGTAAAGTAAAGAGAGATAGTGAGCACAATCAACTGTAAAACCAAGCGCTGAATTGGAATCGTTTTTACACAAATTGGGCCCGATGGATATTTGTAATTACTAATCACTTTGAGGCTGTGTCTCACGACCTTGAGCCAATGTTTTTGTCTCTGACCGGGTGCCGTCTCTGACCAGGTGCCGTCTCTGACCAGGTGCCGTCTCTGACCAGGTGTCAGAAAAAAAGTGTTTTAAAAAGAATTATACTCATAAATATAAGGATTTGTAAAAACGTTATGGCGGTTGTTATATAATTATAATTACAATTATAATTAGCCTCCTGCTGTTGGTATTTTGACCTTATCAAGCCAAGCCGGTCAGAGACGGCACCTGGTCAGAGACGGCACCCGGCCAGAGACAAAAACATTGGCCCAAGGTCGTGAGACACAGCCTTGTGGTGTTAGGCCAAAAAAAAAGGTTTGTTTCAGGTCACCCGACCGACCCTATCTAAACAGGGCTGACCCTACGTTTTTTTTATCCAATTTTGAAGAAATTTTTATATATTTATACTTTTTGGGGGTTAATTTTAGGTTTACAAAAGTTTTGAAAAAATCTTCCAATCTTTACACTTTTTTTGGTCGATTTTAGGGTATGTAAAAAAAGAGTAAAAGTAAAAGAAAAAAAAAATCCGACCTACCGACCCTAGACTTTCTTACCATGTTACCTGAAACAAACCTTTTTTTTAATTTGGCCTTTTTATCTTTAAAAATCCAAATGTTAAAAAGAAAATAGTGAGTGAGAATATAGGTTTCTGTACATGTATTATTCCCTATATAAAAGTGAATGATAAATATAGATACTTATTTGAAAGAGACTCCCTAATTATTGTTTATCGTTCCAGTAATTCACCAATGGATGATAGCTGGCAGCTGGCATCAAGACGTAAATTCATGTTTCACAGTTGTTTGTAATAACCTTCAACTCCATACCCTAAAACTCCAATTAAAGTATGATATCTAACGACATGAATGACACTGAGTGATGACATACCTGGCAGCAGTGTCCCCCTTGGTCCACACAGCGGGCTGGGCACAGCTTACTCCAGATGCTTGTACAGTCTCATTATTGACTTTGGACGAAATGTTGAGACGTTGGAGTACCAGCTCAATTCCTGAATAAAAGGACACGTTATGAATACACACACTTACAAATACATTTAATGTCAATGCGATATATATATGTGACATTCCCTTTTTATAAATGAAACTACGGTATACAAGTTGTGGTACATGGTGGGAAATGTTATCAGTACACTAGATGTTTGGAATTATCTCTCACACATATACTGTAACGATAAGGTCATGAATGTTACAGTGTATGTAACTTACCAATATCCACAATAGGTTTTAAGTCTGTCCCGCTGCATGTGTCTGGTACACAGATACCGATCGACACGCCTAACATGCCCAGCAGTGCTCCCTGTGAAGAAATAGAATTACGGAGATACCAGAATGCTACTATTGAAACTTGCAAACTAAAAGAATAAATTGAACAAATATAATTCCTCATTTTTTAGGGGTTTGGCTGACATATCTTCATTCAAACAGATATGATGAAATGAGGAGACTGACCAGTATAGGTCCCTTTAGGCTAGCCAGGCAATGTCTGCCTTGGAATGTGATGTCCTGTGAGATGTTGCTCTTGTACTCTGTAATGGATGTGCACAGGTCGTATGAGCCAATCCATATGAAATTCCCCTCTGACACCCCGCTGGGCAGCTTCCCGACTGCGTCTAGAACTGAAAGAATACATAGAAGCAAGTTACGTATGGTAGTATTGAAAAATATTTAACCTGCTTTTAGTTCAACTACGACCTTTTATGGATGAATACCTTGTGTCCATGCTCTAATCATAATGTATACCTTTTATATCTCCGACCCCCCCCCCACCCCCCACCCTGTATCCCTTGTCTCCATCCCTTTATCCTAATGTACGCCTCATCACTCAATATCCTTATTATATCGTGTACATTGTCTTCATCCCTACATCGCAATCTATACTTCGTCTAGATCTTCTTATCATTATGTGCCGGTAAATATATTGTGTCTATCCCCTTTGTTTCCATCCCATTCAATATACATATACCATCATACCATGTCTCTCCTTATCATAAGGTATACCTCGTCCCCATATCCTTTGTACCTTTTCTGCATCCCTTCATCATAGCATGTCCCTTGCCCAATCTGATTAGTATACCCTTTCTATGTCCCCATCCCCTTATCGTTTAAATCATTCACCCCTCCATATCATGACGTTTAAGCCGGTGATCCACTGCCGCGAATTTGCTGCGATTTTGCTGCGAATCACATTTGTGCGAGTACACACGCATAAAACATTCCAGCAGTGGATCTACTACTGTGAGTGCTTGCGACAACGTTGTCGCGAGGGGCATGCCCCGTGCGAGTAAATTCGCAGAAATCTAAAAGTTTTGATATTTGCAAGTGTTCTCTCAAGCTTTAAATTTCGCAGCAAACTCGCAGCAGTGGATCACTGCCTTTACCTTGTACAGGGTTCCCACAAAAAATTCAGATTGAAATTCTATGACTTTCGATGACAAAAATCTCAATATTCCATAACATTTATAGCTTTTTGTGGGGGTCCGGGGGCTTGGCCCCCAAGTAAATCCTAAATTCAAGAAAGCAAATGGGAGATTTCTAGGAGATTTTGTGATATTAATTCCATCATTTCATTTTCCATGACATTCCATGACACACAGTAAATTTTTACAAAATTCCATGACATTCCAGACAGCTTTCAAATTCCATGACATTCCATGACTTTCCATGGCATGTGGGAACCCTGCTTGTATCCATCTTCATGATGAAAAACGTTACATCCCCATCACTTCACCATGACATTTACCGGCACACACCCTCATGCCTTTTAAAAAAATTATGTATTCTTATTTGATCACTCGTCTCAGTAGTCTAGATCTAGATCATAATATGCCCAACTTTTCTGACTCACCTATGGCATATGCCTATAGTATAGGCCTATATGTGTAAATTGCCTAATTACAGTGAATAGATTGAATCCAGATTTACAATGGAAATGATTTATAAGGCAAGACCAAAAAAAAAAGTTGGTCTACAGATTTCCCGCACCATATTTTCAAAAACGCAATTTTTTTTTTTGGGGGGGGGGGGGGGGGAAATGTGTCTACGGATGCGCCCGCACCATTTTTTGAGAAATTTGAATTGGTGACAAAAAAATTCCCTCAGAAAAAATGTAAATGTTGCCCATTTCACTTGATATATGGTTAAGATCCGCAGAAAAAAAAAATGGGGAAATTTTTTTTTTTTTCGCTCGCTCGCACCATATTTTTAAAATGAAAATCCGTAGACCAACTTTTTTATTTGGTGTGGCCTAAGGGAATATCAATCGTTGGGGATGATAAGTCAAAACTGTATGGCTGCAAATTTTTGCCAGGATGTCAGTGTCAAAGTTAACAGGAAGATATTGAAGATGTAGGCCTAGATCTAGATCTATCTACATAGGATTCACATACAGGTTGAACACAACAAGAAACAACTTAGAGGCATACATCAAGCACCAGCTATCAAACGAGTTCAAAAGCTGCCTCATGGACAATAGTGGACTAAAACTGAAGGACAGCATTCATTTCACATGGCGTTCCAAACAGGCCTTCTGTGAGCGGCTCTCACGTCTCTCCTTCCCGAACGCATAGGACATTGGGCATGCATACTCAGTGGGAACTGCCCTAAATAAAGGTGCTCCAAAAGACATATCCCTGTTCTACTGGAATGTCCATGGCTTAGGCGATAAGCTGTCATACCCCCATATCCAAAGTATTATATCTAGTCATGATATTATAATTCTAAGTGAAATCTGGAAGAGCAAAGATTTTCAGGTAGATATACCTGGTTACAAATATTTCCAAGTAACTCGTAAACATAAACATCCCAATGCTAGGAGGGCTTCTGGTGGAATGGGGATATTAATATCAAAAGAACTTGAAGGTTGTATACAGCTACGCATTATATCTGACTTTTTTATACTGATCCGTTTTGTTTCTAAGCATTTCTAAGGTACCTTGTCAACTGAGAGAGAGTCCATTGATAAATCTGTAAATAATAATGGTAAAGAGCTTATCCAGCTATGTAAGGATATGGATATGGTTATACTGAATGGTAGAATGGCAGAGGTTAACAACACAGGTGGTTTTACATGCTATACTGCTAACGGTCAGAGTGTGGTTGACTATGTACTATGTAAGGCAAGCTCTCTAGGTATATGTGACAAAATGGAAATATGACATCTGTTGCCTGACTCTGACCACACACCGTTAGCCTTTAGTATAAAAGGTGCTATAATAAACCCCGAAACTAGTCAAGTAACAGGTGAGCCATACTTGGCATATAAATGGAATGGTGTGAAAAAAGAATTATATAAAGCGAATCTCAGCGGTGAAGAATGTAACTAGCTTAAGGAACATATGGTGACCCTAGCAACTGACCAGGCAACAGCATTGATGAGATAGTCCGCACATACTACGAGTTTCTAGATACAGCAATCCCTGCCGCTAAGTGTTCAAGGTCTAAATCAACAAAATTCCCGCAAAACACATGGTACAATAATGAGTGCAAGCTTGCCAAGAGAAAGGTACATGATTATAGTAGACAGTATGACCTAACCTTGGAGTTACATAAAGATATATACAATACACTTAAAAGAGATTACATGCGAATTATTCAGAAATCTAAGAGAGCTGCAAAAAGGAAGAAGGGTCTAGAGCTTGAAAAAATGCTAGAGGTAGAAAACAGTACTAGATTCTGGAAGTCTTGGAAGAAAATGAAAGGTAAAACGAGCCAGTGTGACATCAAAATTGTTGAATTTGTTGATTACTTTAGAACACAGCAAACTCCCCCTGATGTGGAATATTTTGATTAGTAGGACATTGGATAATGTGTTTATTTTGTACACTGCTGTAAAAATGGTTCAGGCTGAAGGTAAATCTCTATATTGCTGTTTCATTGACTTCACAAAGGCCTTTGACTATATTAATAGAAAAGCTTTATTTTACAAACTGATATGTAACCAGGTGAAAGGAAAAGCACTTCAAGTCCTTATGAATTTGTATGAGAAGTCACACTCAAAAGTGCGTATCAAGTCTGAGTTCAGTGAAAACATAGATAGTCTATATGGTGTTCTACAAGGGGGAGTCCTCAGCCCTAAACTATTTAATACTTTTCTCTCAGATATTGCTGAGCATCTTGACCTAGACTGTGGAGTAGATATATGTGGGATGAAAGTTGCTTACCTACTGTATGCAGATGACTTAGTTTTAATGTCTTCCTCACCTGACAGACTACAGAGGCAGCTCGACAAACTGTTTCAATATTGTAGGAAATGGCATCTGACAGTAAATATGACCAAGTCAAATATTATGATATTTAACAATAAGAGAAAGAAGAACACATGTGACTTTAAGTATGGGGATGCAACAGTAGAAAAAGTGGAATCATATAAATACTTAGGTTTTATACTAAACACTAGTCATAAGGATCTTTTCCTCGAAACCTATGACCAGCTATGGGATAAAGGCAGAAAGGCAGCATATGAAGCTCATTCATGCTGCTATCAACACATAGGAAAACCTGATCCGAGAATAGCCCTTAAACTATTTGATAGTCAGATTAGGCCCTGTCTAGATTATGGTTGTGAGATATGGGGCATGAATAAGGGTAACAAATTGCAGAAGCTTGAAACTATACAATTAAAATACCTAAAGTCTATGCTAGGTTTTCGAAAGCAGACCACAACAGCTGCAGTATACGCTGATACAGGGAGAGTACCCCTCAAAGTACAGGCCCTACGTTACTGGGAATGGGAGATTGGTGTAATACTGTATTCTGAGGGGTTTGCAGGTGTATATATCTAAGAAAATTTTGAAAACCCATTGCTGAGGGGTTATGGGGAATATTGCACTGGGAACACTGGGAGATGAAATCTATTGAAATAGTCCTAACTTTGGTTCTAATTGGAATATTTACAAAATTCTTTCAGCTTTAGAAAGCCCAGACTTTGCCTAATGTCCCTGTCGCATTTTTCAATACCCCTGTCGCACATATTTTGCGACATTGCGACAGCTGCCCAGCCCTGATTATGTGACTATGAATGTGTGTATAGATGTGTGAGTGGATGTTTTGTATACTTTATAACTGTATATTATCTTGTGTTAAAACTAGCAGATAGATGTAGATATGTAGTACTTAGCTGTAGAGTAGAAACATATGCTGAATGTATGACACATAGTCATAGGTCAGTAATGACCTCCTTTGTTGTCAATAAAAGATTATTATTATATATATGCTAAAAACCGTTAACTGATAAATTAACAGATGTTTACCTTTAAAGGTGTAGGACTTTTTCTGCAGCAAGTCTTCAAAAAATCTGGTGATGTCCTTAAGACATGTTGAGGATGCATTTCCATTTGTGTTGCTATGGTCCTGCACAGCTAATGTAAACTGCTGGTGAAACTTTGGATCAAACATAAATGAGTAGGGGCTTTTTAGATACATTTCCAAGTCTTCCACAAGTTCCAGGTTTCCACCAAGCAACTGTTGAGCCACGCCTTGTACAGATTCGCATTGGTTGTCCTCACATTGTCTCCCTGGAACGTGTGGGTGCGGTGCAATAATTTGTCTGAAGTCTTGGCCATTTCCTGGGTTGATCAGTGGCATAAATAATGCCACGGACACCAATAATATGCCTGCTAACGAACGTATTGAAGTCCCCATTCTTCCTGGGGTGTGTATCCTTATATTCAGCACAACATGACATATGCCAATGAGTCACGAAAGATCTATAGAATACTACAATCAACTGAACAGATTAGAAAGGCGGTGCTGTCACCCCCGCCTCTACCTTTGTATGGACAGCGAAGTCACGTGACGAAACCATGTGACGCCCGGCATGGAGCGGCAGCTGACAGATTGCTGCGGCCACTATAGTCCCTAGAACTACGACGCTGCCGCGCCCGCTGCCCGCGCGTCGCATACGCGCACGGCGCGCAGAGTGCTGTCTGGCACCGTGGGAAAGTAGGGTTTGGGGACAGGGTGTTTTTTTTTCTTTTGCGGGGGGGGGGGGGGGGCACAGTTCAGGGGCCTTCAGTTAGGGCCTATCGTCCTAGGGACTACTTGTGTAGTCCTAGGGACTACATGTGTAGTCCTAGGGACTATACATGTAGTCCCTGGGAACTATACATGTAGTCCTAGGGACTTGTGTAGTCCTAGGGACTATACATGTAATCCCTGGGAACTATACATGTAGTCCTAGGGACTAATCCTATGTGTGGCCCCCTGGGGCCATACCATTATGCACAGGCCTTCTAAATCCATGAATTTATAGGCTGCATGGCCTGCACAGTCCTGAGGACTACAGGTGTAGTCCTCAGGACTATAGGTGTAGTCCTGGGGACTACTGTTGTAGTCCTGAGGACTACCCACATAGTCCTAGGGACTTCCCAAGACTGATAGTGATACTACCAGAGAGGTAGATAGGATAGGCCTACATAGTGCTAGGGACAATAGAAGCATAGTCCTAGGGACTAGGGATTGGGGGTTGGTAGTCCCCAGGACTATGTCTGTAGTCCCCAGGACTATATAGGGCTGTTTCTGTAGTCCTTGGGACTATGCAGCTTGTTGTAGTAGTCCCCAGCACTAGGCCTATAGTCCCCAGGACTACCATTTTATTAGTCCCCAGGACTACATATTTAATACTTGTAGTCCTAAGGACCTCCTCTGTAGTCCTAGAGACTACAGAGGATGTCCCCAGGACTACACATTTAATCTTGTAGTCCTAAGGACCTCCTCTGTAGTCCTGGGGACTACAGAGGATGTCCCCAGGAGTACAAGTTTAATACCTGTAGTGCTAAGGACTTCCTCTGTAGTCCTAAGGACTTCCTCTGTAGTCCCTAGGACTACAGATTTAGTCCCCAGGACTATGCACCAATATTGTTCAGCACTTTTAGAATTCACTGTCAAGCAGAGGCATATAGGCCCTTTATGATATAAAAAGGGGACAATAAGCAGCTCTATACTATGTTTTAGTCCTGGGGGCAACAACCATAGTCCTGTGGACTACAATCGTAGTCCTGGGGACTACAATTGTAGCCCTGGGGACTATATACATAGTCCTGGGGACAATAAACATGGTAGGGCCACATGCAGCCTTGCAGGCTATCAGAAGGGTGTAGGGTGCAGAGGGGGGCAGGGGGCAGGCAGGGGGGGGGGCAGCGGGGGGGGGGGGGGGGGCGCGTAGGGGCGAGGACGCCCGTGGCAGACGCGTAAATTACGCGCGCGCCGGCGCATAGTCCCGGGGACTACAGTGGCCGCAGCAATCGGTCAGCTGCCATGGAGCGACCTTGACCTTCAATTACAGTCAATCAACATGGCGGCGGTGATCCCAGTCGTGCCCAAGGCGGAGTCCTTTTTGATCCACACAGGCAATATTGTCAACTGGAACAGGCTAAAACGTAAACTAACACAGTCTCCAAGTGAAGAGGTAAGTTGGGTGGACATTATTTGGCCTGTTTCTGGCTAGGGACCGAGCTGACAGCCGACATTTCGCAACGTCAGGTTTGTTTACATGTTCCAGTTTTGGAGTGGGTCGTAGTCACGTTCAATGGGTGTGGACCACCAAATTCGACATGGCGACATGGGCATTTCTTAAAATCGACATTTGACATGGCTGTTTCTTAAAATCGACATGTGACATGGCAACCTAAGCGACATATGACATGGACAAACCTTAAAATCGACATGTGACATGAAGCACATCAAGCTTAGCGACAAGGAAAAAGTAGGATAACTAAAATTGAAGTGCGATTAGGGGTCTCTATCTATACAGAATACCTAATAATTCAATTGGGTTAGTGACATAAGTGACACAGGTTTTTGCTTAGTGACATGGGACATGGGCATTTCTTATAATCGACAGGGGACATGGGGACCCCCCATCCAGAGCCCCCGTTCAGGCACTTCGTAATCATGCGATGGCGCTAGATACTCCTCTCTGCTATGACATTGTACATTAGCTAGTGAACTTAACTCCACATACATAGTATTTGTTTAAAAAAAGGAACTGACTGTGAATATGTTCTATAGACCATGAAGTATGAACTATGATTGATATTGAATTGATAACCTTTATAATGTACAAGTTTTAATAGGCCACTCCCCATTTGCTAGGCCGTTGCCTTTGCCCTTTCTGGTATTTTTTGGTCATACTCCACAGCATGAATAAACATGTTTGTACTAAATGCAGAACCAGGGGGGAGATGGTACAAGGGGAGAATATGAGATACGGTACCTGGTATTAAAAGTGTTACAGTTGACAATAATGTTTAAAAACTTTAATAACAGAGAGGATTTACGGGGGGTGGGGGGGGGGGGGGGGCGGGTAGACTATTTCGACCCCTCTTGGCCTTGGGAGGGTTAAAGCAAATGTCACCAGTTTTCCGTGGGAAAAAAACCCGCACGTTACTATGTCTATGCCATGCTTGAAAAGGGCGCGTTTGCAATTTTCGACCACTATGTAGGGGGGGCATTTCGACCCCTTGACCGGGCGGGGGGTGGGGGTGGTAACCACCCCCTCCCTGTTGTTAAAAAAATGTTAACTCCCTAAGGGAGTGTTCATTTATTATTTACAGGGGGGGGGGTGGGCGTAAAAATTTCCGACCCCTCCTGAGGGGGGGGGGCGTAAAAAATTCAGACCCCTCTTGAGGGGGGGGGCGTAAAAATTTAAGCCCCTTTTTAGCAAAAAAGCCCGCGCGTTACTATAGTTCAAAGGGGGGGGGGCGAAAATTTTTCGGCGCCTTCGGCGAGGGGGGGCGCAAAACGTTCCACGCGCTCTCGAGGGGGGGGGGGCGTAAAAAATTTTCGCCCCTCCGCGCGAAATCTCACCACCCCCCCCCCTGTAATTAATAAATGAACACTCCCTAAGAGGAGGGAGTCTGAGTAGACGTGATCCTCTTCTATACCGACTTGAGCAAGCTACCAGTAGACGATTGTGGAAGCAAGAAAAAGTGCAAGTCATGATTGCCTTGGTTTATACACTACTACAGACTGTGTACATCAGTGCAAATACTTAAGTTAAGTGTAGTTGCTCCTTGCTGCGGGGTGGGGAGAGAGAGGCCAGAAGTGAAAGCCAGTGGCCATACCGTAGTATCGTTTGAATAAGTTTATGACATGGATGTCAAATAAGTGCAGGTCTTGTAAAAGCGCAATCATTCATGTAACCTGTGAATCTCCTGATTCCGGTATGAGATATTCACAAATGCAGCCAATAGGCTACAGACAACGTTATGAGGATTTTGCTAAAACCAACGTAAACACAACGTTATTAATTATAATGAACTTTCTTGATGCATGGGTCTATAGTCCAGACTGCGGCTTCTACAGGACAAGTTACATGTACATTTAATCACCGAAGGATTACCCATCCCAGCGATATGTACTATAGACCATGCCCATCCCTATTTTATATAGAGTAATAGTGTATCTCAGTTGTTCTACTAGCTACCCACACTGTTGATGGCCACCAGTCTGACCAGACATCAACAGACCGTAGCATTCCCTGACCTGTTAATAATACATGACATAGTGGGCATGTTGCATGCACCACAAGAGTTGGCATCATGCCCAATGCGTTTTAATGCCCATTGACATATACATATCCCTAGGTACTCTAATAAAAAAAATGAAAATTCATCAAATTCAGCCTCTGCTACTCCCATTCTATCAACATTTTTGAGAGGTTTCTTAATCTTTTGAAATTAGGTTTCTATCTGGTCTAGAACCAAACATACAAGGCAAATAGTGTCCAAAATAATAAGCCTACTTCCACTATAGAAATGGTAGAACAATGGATTGAGGAATTGTGATGTAGGTGTGACTGGCTAGCCACGGCTCATGGCATGGGCAGCTTTTACACCTTTCATGGCCGGGGGTGTGGGCAGTGCACCCCCGGCCATACCCTGGGGGGGCATGGGGTGTATAACTCCCATCAGGGCCCGTAAAAACGTAGGTATACTTGCATTAAATCTATTCTAGTGAGACAAGTAATAGACTCTGGACAGTAATTTTTTAAACACAGAATAACAACATATAGGAGCACCTATTCCTTGAGTTATAGAAACATTGGATGGAAATTATGGCTGTGGGAGCTAGTTATGTCTCCAAAATTGTGTGCGCGATTTTACTCCCAGGGCTAGTATAAACATAAAAGTATGCCTAGTTTCGGGTCCATACTATTTTTTGTACCATCCTAAAACAATAGTGGGCACTCTCAGATATGCATACAACTTTGTATGTAGACTATTTAATACCCAATAAAACTCACAAGAATAAAATTTAGATTCACAGAATAAGACATTTTGCCGAAATCTTGCCCTCAAAAGTACCTTCACATTAGGTCTGAAGTATCTCAGTCAAAAATTGGAGTAATTTATCCCTGATTTCGCTGGTAGATAGCTTAACTCTGTAGCTAACCAATAGTTACAAAAGCAGCACAAAAAACGGCCGAGGTGCACCAAAATTAACAGAAACGGCTGAGGTGAATTTCCGAGGGTGCAACAGCATTACTACAAAAACGGCTCAGGATAGCGGCAGCTCTTATCTCACAGGTGTGAGGCAATACTGGAGTGCATTATCCCAAGATATATGTGGTTAATACAACCTGGCAAGGTGTCATGCCGGATTGTTACACACGCATATACCCGGTATCATGCCGGTATACATAAATAAATAGAATTTAAAAAAACGACCTTAATACTGATATGTATACTAGTTGTTGTTTTTTGTGGAAATTTGGATCACCTTTATATTTATAAGGTTATCTGCACCATAGCAGATATAGATCTACTTGTTAGACCTCCTGCAAGGAGACAGATGGCTTTATGTGCATCCAAACTAGTTTTCTCTGTAAAACGGGAAATGAACACGCATACATCATAAAGATGACTGCTCAAAAGAGATCAAAGCAATGGTCTTTGATGTGCTCTACTAAATCAATTGAAAGTCACTCAGTGCCATAGATCAATGTACAGCTTTATGATAGTGCAGGTACTTCATGTATGCCTACATACTAAAGTATATACCCTGGGGTTTTGTATGTACCAAGGCTCTACCCAAGAGTGACTTGCGACTTTGTATGTACACACACTGCCGGCGTGCCCCAGTCCCCTGTGTCAATACTTGTATGAAGTAGCTTACACTCAAGTGGACTAGTTTAGTGAGTTATCCTACGTGCAGCCTTACTAGCATAACTAGGCCTTTACACAGCCAGGTGGCGCTAGTGTATAAAAACCTATCGTACAATATAGGATGACACAAGGGGATTAAGGACATATTTGTTTAAAATGAATTATAAGAAATATTACGGGGCATTTAATACATGATCTAGTGAAAAACGTCTTGTCACCAACGTTCTTTGGGTCTTTGTTCCCGTAACGAGCACGATTGCTTAACGGTAATCAAAGATGATTAAAGTTACCATTTCAGTTTGATGAAAGTTGATGAAAGTTTCTCTCTTTACAATTTAAACGTAAATCATTAAAGGTTGGCCTAAGAATAACTGTTTTACAGATATCACATTTCCCCTATTTTGAAGGAATTTCTACTTATCGCATTTCCATTCTACGGTAAATCATATTAATTGCCCATTCATGATTGGAAATTGACCAAAATCGAAAGACATCCTACTTTCTGTTGAAAAATGATTTTATTAGCATCGACTGACCTGCCATGTTTCTATTGCAGCTTCATGAGTGTATCGGATCTACGCTGGAATCCTGGCTCGATGAGTCTGACCGCGACCAATTACAAGATGCCAAAAACATTGAATGTTATTATAAAAAGTTTATCGAAGTATTACCAGAAGAAGAGAGATCCGAATTCAAAGTGACGGGTGAGTTGAAAAGCAGAAGTTCTCATGCATGGATACAAATACTCTCCCTTAGCCTTGGTATAAAACTATAGGGCACGGTTCAGGGTATTTCTGCTGTATACTTGGCCAAGTATATAGGATTGTTGCCTGGAGTGTCTGGGAGAGGGGAGAGAGGGAAGAAAAAGTTCTCTTTTTTTATATGAACGCCCCATGAATGCATATCAAACTGCACACATGCCTTCGCTTTAATCTCCATCATAAGATGAGCTGTGACATTTGAAAATGTTTGAATATATGGGTTTCGATGGGAAGAAGTGTTGAATCAATACATAATATCTTTCCATATTTCTTATTTTAGCAAAGATCTTCTTGTGCCAGTCGGACCCAGCATCCGTTAGCGAAGCAGTAGAGCAAGGTATGTAGTAAAATGTGTGTTAGCTCCAATGAGAAACTATATATATATATATATATATATATATATATATATCAATGTCATATAAAATATCTTCTCATGTATAACAGGACAAAAAAAAGGTTTGTTTCAGGTCACCCGACCGACCCAAATCAAAACAGGGCCGACCCTACGTTTTTATATGCAATTTTGAAGACATTTTTGTATTTTTACCCTTTTTGGGTCAATTTTAGGGTCTTCAGAGTGGCTGGCTAGTACTTTCATGTTAAAAGAAAAAAGTTGTAAAAAAAATAAATCCGACCTACCGAGCCTACATTTTCTTGCCATGTTACCTGAAACAACCTGCCTTAACATGAGCTGGCAGATTCTGCATATGCATCCCCCAAAAAATCACTTTCTATATGCACATGTAATTGACTCAGGTAGCTCTGCTACCAGAGTCTTATACGACGCCTCTGTGAGACGCTTTTTTCAGACAAGAAAAAATAATTTCATTGATTCATAAATGGGTGAATAAATCCAATGAAGTCAAAATAATTGAATGTATCATAAACTTGAACATTTTCCCTGTACTGTGATGTTTTAAAAATCCATGTAATGCTACTTGAAATGCCTGAAAATATTGAATAAAAAAAACTTCACCAAAAACCAGTGTCCATTTCTTCACCGTAGACAAACATGAATGTACTGATATAGACTTTATGTCCTCTTTTGCAGTAGTAGTTAATTCAATGTAAATGTCAATTTCTGGTCGAGTAAGACGCTTTTTTTAAGACCAACCAGCAGCTTTGCTACTGCACATATGCCTCTCCCGCTCAGGTGGGCCTACCAACTTTTGGGGGGAATGTAACTGCCGACCAGGACCCAAAAATATCGCCTCGGGTGAACTGCATCATGGGGGCCATATCGATATTAATGTGGTCCTAAAAAGTCAATGAAACTGGGCGGGAAACGATCTGTAGACTAAAGAGGACACGCAGTCGACAATTTACTGCACTGAGGACAGGATAGCAGGTATGTTTCCGACGCTCTGAGCGTGGGTCATCTCCAATGGTCATCTCCCAGTTGTTGTCAATAGGATCGCTCATATAGGCCTAACAAAAGCATATCTAGTTGTAATTGTTCTATTTTCGATTCCAAGTGTATTATAATGTTTAAATTCGATCGAATTCATGTAATATAGACCTATAGGTTGCCCAGAGATGACGTACTGTCCCACAGTACCCAATTTCTGTACTCGTTTAACGCTGCCCCCCACCCCACCCTACCCCATCCCAGGTACGGTAGGTGTATTCCTCCAACACATTGCTCCACGGGGCATCGATAGGCCATGTGGCGCCGTGGCCCAATGGATAAGGGGTCTGCCTCTCAAGTGGGATGATGCAGGTTCAAAGCCTGCATGTAGCACATTTTTACTCCGGGTATTTACCATTGTTTTTTTTTTAAACGTGTTAAAATAGACATATAAGTTCTTCATACGTAATGACATCATTGTGTAATGTCAAAATGACATACTTGTGCTATAGTAATAGTGTATCTGTTACTATATGGCCTACTCTATAGACAACAACTGGGAGATGACCATGGGAGACCCACGCTCAGAGCGTCAGAAACATAGCTCAGGATAGGGGTTGATGTGAGGGGTGGCGTCAGCGGCGCACTCAGACAGCACACCACAGGCATACACACTACAGACAGCACACCACAGACAGCACACTACAGACAGTACACTAAAGACAACACACCACAGACATCAAAATAGTAATGTCAAAATGACAAATGAGCACACTACAGGCAGCACACCACAGGCATACACTCTACAGACAGCACGCCACAGACAGCATACCACAGGCATACACACTACAGACATCACACTAGAGACAGCACACTACAGACAGCACACTACAGACAGTACACTACAGACAGCACACCACAGACATCAGACCACAGGCAGCACACCACAGGCATACACATTACAGACAGCACACCACAGGCAGCACACTACAGACAGCACACCACAGACAGCACACTACAGACACACTTTAGTGGGCACTTTGGGTAGGTTTATATACGATTTAAACAAATACCTGAGTCTTTTGTGATTAGGATCACACGTTAGATTTTTACTTTGCCGTGTTGACTGAAACTTTAGACAAAAAAAAAATTCTTTTACTGAAATTATGTGAAAAAAGGGGGAATTTTGTCTCATATTCTTGGGCTATGTTACCTGAGCACAACTTTCTTTTTTTGACCTTTTTTCTGGTCTGAAATTCGTGTCTGAAATTCGCCAACAACAGTGACTCACATGTATGCTCTGTGCCTTAGACGTCATCCATATCTTTTTCTCAACAGTAATGTCAGAATTAGGAATCACCCATTTGGAGACGGTGTTACTGTCCATGCCTAAGGACCAGCAGACACCGGAGATCATCAAACCTGTGTGGGAGACCCTGGAGGACATTGTAGAACGGGAGCAGATCTACACACTCGGTACAGCCGACCTAGACAAACCTGTCCTGGAGCAACTCTTTAATGAGGTCAAGGTGAGTTAAACATTAAGGTGAACCCTTTAATGGCAGGATGGCTTTTTAATTTGGTTTGACCATTTTCGGCATGATGCATAAATGCACCTTTATAACGAGGTATGGTGTGTCCCCTTCTACCACAACTAGAAAAGTAGTCATGGCAGGTCTACTCGCCAGAGCTACAGGCACGCATCATGCCAGCCCTATGGGGTTGATACATTCCTGAAGGGTAGGCGTGAGGTATAAATGCAGCCCTCTTGAGTAGACTCTGTATTCTCTAGATACCATTTTGAGTTGTGGTAGATCCCCATGTGATTAACATGCCCAATTTGATATAATATATCTCTGTATTTCTAATTTAAAACAACCACTCCTATCTGCCCGTGTAGGTCAAGCCGACCACCAACCAGGTGAACCTGGCCTCCTGCTGCGTCATGCCGCCCGAGCTGGTCGAGTTCGCTAAGGAGAACGACATCCAGCTCCTCACCCATAACGACCCCACATGTAAGTAAAGGCTTCTCTGTGTCCCCTTTGCTTTATTTCTTATTAATGACCAAAATCTGCAGATTTCATTTTTTATGTAAATTAACTAGACCTACGGTATGTGCAATAACAGTACTGTATGCATGTACAGCTCTCTGATAACGTATGCATACGAAACATCTAGAATACAAAGATGAGCTATTTCATGAACTATTCTATAAATACTGAAGCCGTAATTATAGAGCATCAGTCTTGTACCACAGCACAGAGTACAAGCCTTGTCATATTCTACTGCCAGTCTTCCTAGTGCCCGTCAACAATAATTTAAGACTCAGCAAAAAATAAATTCCTCGTTTCAGGTATCTTGACATCGGAGGATTTCTGCCGCCAGATGTCAGAGAAGCTGACAACAAAAGATGCCGAGGGCTGGTTCCCGAGCTGGATTGTTCGCTACTCTGTGATCATCAAATGTCGCGGCATCATCAAAACAAAGGGCTACGTCGTTAAGGCGGCACGAAACCTGCGCGCACCACGACAGTGACCGCTACTGGCGGATAACCTGGGACCACTTGAACTATTGATAATCGATCATAGATAGCTAAGTTAGAAAAGGTCTCGTAGATTCAGTAGTATAAAAAGCAGTAGGACAATGAGCTTGTGAACTTAGAGCGTTAGTACTGTATGAGAACTGGGGCTGTAAATAAACACTAGCTATGTCCAATGCTAGAATACTACGAGAAACTTATTTAAATTAAAGTGATGTGATATGATTCAATTCATTTCTCCACAAAGATACGTGAATTGGTATTTAGAGTAATTTCTCTAGGGTTTTCAGCATGATATTTACAGGTATTTATCCTGGGATATCTATGAGGGACTGGCTTTACAATTGAAATGTAATTTGTTCTAGGCTTTCACAACAGATCAACGAATTTAAATTGTAACGCCATTTGCAAATGATGCCATAACATAAGAAAACACATCATGGGCTAATATATAGGAAATTGTTAGACAAAGATAGTAACTGATAGTAAAGTTATCCACAGACAGGACAGTTGACAGATGTTGATACAGGCATATAACATGTATCCAGTTGCATTGGATAGTTACCGGGTTTTTCGCCAGTTGGAAAGAATATTGACAAATAACCATTATGACCTTGCATTATCAATCCGCGTCTGTGTCCAATAGAAACAATATGTTTAAATTGTTGTAGTCTTTAGTCGACAACATCCCCAATAAAACGTCATTATGTCTCAGAAGATATACCAGCATACGATGACATTTGTTAATGGATAGAGTGTTATGCAGCATGTCATCTTGGAATAGCATATTGTTGTTCATGACTTGATTTAAAATGAGAGTAGAAATGTACACGCAGACTGTTCGGTAGGCGTACAACTCTTGTAAAGGATTAGATAGTAAGGACCTTCTGTCTCAAACCTACCCTGTAATGTAATACTTACACCGTTAGATAACCGATTGGGTGATATAATACATAACAGAGAGCATGGACTCGTGGTCTTCTATCAGTTTTTCAGGACTGAATATTCTTCTATTTTTCTACCTGCTCTGTTGTATTATGCTATCACCATATCTGATTAATACGCCTGTCTTATTTAGCATCAGAAACCTATATCTGCTCAGCCCAGAAAAGGTTTCCATATCAAATCCCAAATGATTATTCATATATATATATATATATATATATATATGCAAAAGGCTCTAACTGGTAAAGTTACCACACTATTCAAACTATCGGTAGTACTATGATATGTTGCCATGGTAGCGTAAATCGTTTGTGGTGCTGGTAATGGGGATTTAAACCTTCTGGTATCAATAAACAAATCATTGATGACCAGGGCTGGGAACCGCTACAAATACGTCGTACGATAACAAATTTATATTCAAGTTGGGCAGTAGACTTTGGACACAATAGTATTTCTTATATTAAACTGCACATGTATTTATCATAAATGGCCATACCGTGCATTTAGTAGGTTGTCATTTACATCCAAATGGTAGGTTTATGTATGTCTCTGGTCCGTTATGCCCCATGTCAAATTGCTCACAAGTATTTACCGTAGTGGATTGGTGGCCGTCACTTTTGCGTTTTATGCTGAAATACTGGTAGGCCTACTATTCAGTGTCCCTACTGACATCTTGATTATGAAATGCACAATGTCATATTTGATTGCAGTGCCATTATCACGAGAAGTCCTTGCTCATTTGGTGTGTTCTTGTGATACAAATCGTAAAGGGTAATGTTAAAAAGATGTAATATACTATTCAGTACAAAGGTGTGTAACTGAAATGCAATCCATGTACTTGGTTTACTCCACATGGACAGGCACCATGCCACGTTACCCGTTAGGGACATCCAGTGCATATAGATCCACGTCTAATCATGAAAATAAATTCTCTTGACAATCACTGATGACTTCGGTCTTCTTATTGATTTAAATACATGTACTAGGCATATACACTTTGTACTACATGTACTGCATTAACCCACTGAAATAATATAGGACTACCACTCAAAAGCATTCGGCTGTGTCTCATGACATCGATACAAGTTGATAGTCTTCGACCGGGTGATTTCTTTAACCGACAAGCTTCAAATGATTCAAAAAAACTTTAACCCCCCCCCCCCTCCCCCCCACCCATTTCTTTCTATATAGGCCCCATTTCAGTGGTTTTGACGCTTGCCGGTAAAAGGCGTCACTTGGCCATAGACTATCAACTTCTATCGATCTCATGAGACACAGCCATACCTACTTCCACAGGAAGGGTGGGTCTAGCATTGAAAAGAAAAGAAAGCTCGATTTTTTAAGCACTTTTTAATTACAAGAAGTTGATCCTGCTTTACAATCTGAATATTCATATATCGATGAAACAAAAAAAGACAAGTGACTATATCATGGATATGAAATCATGCAGTGAGACAATATCCACTTTAATGGTTTGCACACTAGCCGTATGGCGAAGCCGTTTACAGCAAAATAGTATACCGAATATATAAGGGAGAAATGAACCATGAGGCATCGCGATATTACAGACAGCTTGCGCATACATTATGTGGTCTTAAACCCATAACACTGATGGCCATGTTCGAAACATACTTTATCGTTCAACTGCCGTTTTATAACTCATTGTTTTTTCCTGTGTTTGCTATTCCTCTAATCAATTAAGCACATTAATATGAATATACTTTACGTATGGGGTTCAAAATAGTGTGTTTTATGTGATGCATCCTACAGCTGTATATTTAAAGTGTGGGTCCGGCCTGCAAACTCCAACAATGCTTACTATGTAAGTATAGTGCATAAAATGTATTTAGTGAGGATTTTATTTTATAATAAGCGGACATTTTTTAATAGAGTAACGAAAACCGATGTTCAAGTATGTAAGCCCTGACTTAACATAAAGTGAGTGAATGGCAGCTAATATATGTCCCGATTAGGTTCCTCTGACAACAAAATCAAGAAATTCGAAAAATAGACATTATTAGATCAATAATTCGTTCTGTCAGTCATGTCAGCCTCTCTGGGTCTATTTTATAGACGAGCCTTGATATGGTGAAGGGCCACTCTGAGGTGTCACACGATTATAATTGAACACACTGGCTTATAACAGCACGACAAACAACTTATAATTTAAAGTACCACAATGGGATTTGTAAGTTATTCGTATAAAGGGGTGGTAATTTATTACTTACATGCTATAAGCCCCCCCACCTAGAGTGTGCTGTGAAGCCCCCCTCCCCCCACTGACTATAGTATTGTGCTAGGGGTTGTAGTCTTTTTGCTAAAAGAGGTCAGAATGTTTTTATGGGTCGAATTTTTTTTACACCCCCAATCCCCCAAAACCCATCACCCCCACACTCAATAAATGGCCAGCCCCTAATTATTCTGTAATATTGAGTCGGTAGGTTCAGAACTGGGCCTTCAACTGTGTGTGCTTGTAAGTTGTATTTGAGTGTCATAATTCAGACACCGTGTTACTCAGTCTTAGTAACTTTGGCAGAGGGTTCATCACCTTCCTCCTTGACCTCTGGTTTGACCTTGACTTCTGGTTTGATACCGTCGCCCTCAGAGACTGACCGTTTCCTCGACGACTCCTTTTTGCCTGTTCCCTTAGTCAACCAAGCCGACATGAAGTTGCTACTTGGTGTCTTCTTAGGTTTCCTGCAAACACGGATTGGTATTAGCCTAGACATACAGAATACCGGTACTACTAATGTAATGTAGATAGAGATATGCGATCGCATGGTATTAGAATGCAATATACTTAGAATACAATTTACAGTAAATTCTGGTGTAGAAGCCGCAGCATGTACGCGGGTCAGACTCAGCTTCAATATGATACCATACATTCCTACATAGGGTGCTGCTTATATAAGTTTTTAATTTAATGTGCAGCTTTGTCAAAGTTTGTAGTGCGGCCTATACATGCATTTGGCTAATACGCAAGAACTTACGGTAGTATCCTTACTATTTTAAGGACAGCTCTTATTAAGCCTGCTAAGCTGACAGCTCTATTACATATTATAGTCATATATGGGCTACTGCTACACACATATTACACAATAGTTGACAGTGCCCAGAACAACTGATCGCATAGATTCTGATAGGTGCTCTGACAGTATAGACTCATCTGGGACTAATTACACAATAGACATGTTTGAGTTCCAAGATGCCTGTCGTCTACTTACTTGGGGTCGACCTGAGTGATGAGGTCTGCCGACTTGTTGTGTACGTTGCCGACCGCCTTGTCCACCGGGTGTGAGTTGAGGTCCGTGATGGGCCGGATCACATCCACAGCCTGAAACAAGCACAGTATAAACAACTAAGTCGGCCCTCACTTCCTCGGATTAACAAATGCAAGGAAAATATCTGAGGATGCAAATGGACCCGAAGAATTTAGTCCAAATATAAAGGATCACATAAGGGCAATTGCAAGGTAACTGTCTGAGGAAGTAAGGGATCCGGGGAAGTAAATGTTCGAGGTAGTAAGGGTTGACTGTACTTTACAAAATGTGTCTTCCATAAATCCAAAGATTAAGATATATTTTCAGCACTAATGAAAAGAACGAAGGTGTACATTAAATTTGTTATTCATACAAACTGGCTTCAGGATGCTAAAGTTAACATCAAGTTCAAAAAACAATGTTAAAAGCGTTCTTGTAAACTAATAGAATGTGGAATTATTTTCACTTACTTTCTTTAATGGCACTTCATTGAAGTCTAGCCATGCTTGGACCTCATCGTCATCTTTGAGTAGGGCCTATTATGGGAGATCAACGTGAGACCGTTCAGACATAACGGGTAATCGTCACAGAAGGAAGGGCAATTGGAATAAGGGACATAGGCGAGAAACACTAATATACTGTAAACGTATATATTTTCGCGCATGTATATTTTCGCGATTTGCCTAGAAAGTACACTTTCATGTGTAGATCTACTTGAATCCGCGGATTTTGGTATATGTTAGTTATAGGACTATATTGGATAAATCTTTGCGCTGTACATATTTTCGCGAATTAGAAAATCCGCGAAATAACATACATTTACAGTAGTCTCTTCTTTGAACTTAACTTATCTGTTTAGACATTAAAGTTCAACTAAACCCCAATGACAATGATTAAGCCATAAAAACTAAATTATTTACATTTCAGTTGCTTAGACCAACTCCCGTCCCCCCACCCAATATGTAAAGATGTTCTTTGCCTATGTAACTTATTGACTCGTATTGGTTTCATGCGCTATGCTCTTTAAATAGTTGCCATGATACATGAATGCAGCCTTTAGTGGAGGGCCAATTGTAATCCCGTGGGAATTTCACGATCATTTTAGTTTCTCTACTGGAATCTATGCTTTGAAGGGTGCTGAAAAAGATAGCATGACCCCTTCAATTTACAATTCACTTTTTATGCCGTTTCTAGGCAAATCAAAAAAGTTACCATAGCAACCAGCTAATTGGGGCTATAGCTCTACAGGAAATTGAGCTATCCAAATTCTAAAGATACCTACCCCTCCTAAATAGAGTCCGAGGAATCCACTGGTATCAACAGTTTTTATCTGTGCCCATTGGTTGCCTAGCAACGGGCTCTTATTGCTATTTTTCCATAGCAACCATGGCAAATATGATAGTATGACAGAAAATATAAAGATAGATTGGTCATGTTCGTCAAATGTACAACAAGCTGCACTATCCCAAGATAATTTATGATAGTAACACTCTAATATAGCAGCGCTAGTTGCCTAGCAACACACATCCCATGTATTTCTTTCCCTAGCAACCTCTGCCATATTGAACAATATCCAGATATCCGGCCTAGAATGGTCATTACATATGATTAGATACTGAAATGCCTAACTTGGTGTGGCTATCAAAAAATATTTTTGATGTATTCACAAAAAGAGATTATTTTGTATTCACAGAAAGGAACACATTATTTTGCCACATGGTTGGGGTAGCTTGCTATCTTTTTCACCAACCTTCAAAGCATAGATTCCAGTAGAGAAACTGAAATGATCATGAAATTCCTACGAGGCTTGGTTTTCCTACGATTGGCCCTCCACTACTTGGTGAGCTACATTCACACATCATCGCTCTTAATTTACTCCCGCAGGGTTGGCATGATGCACCAATGCCACGGCACTGGATTGGTGCATCATGAAGACACATGTAGGCCTAACATAGATTTAGCCGCCACACGGTGCATACTGACCGGCATCCTGTGATGTAACCAAGACATGTCCTTGTGGGCGTCCACGGTGATCATGGAGAAGGTGTACAGAGGCTCCCCCTACAGGCAAACACACACATTAACATGGATATCAACCAGCAATGTGTCGACGGCACAACAGAAATACAGACAACGGAAATATTAGATTTGGATTTGGTGCAAGCTCCCGGCGGTGGTGCCTATATGCGAGTTTTTATAAGTATAATACAGTACTAAATTAACAATTTTTAGACCCCTGTTAGGCTTATAAGTTTTGTCTAAGTTCGGGGTGCGGCTAATATGAGAGTAAGGCTTATACGCGAGAATTTATAGTAATTTACATTAAATCATTGTTACGGGGGAAAGTCTGCATTCAGCAGAGGTTTACAAGTGGATTAGAAATGATGTGACATTCACCTCAGGGTTCTTCCACACGTCAAACAGTCCAGCCACCTTGAGCATAGGTTTGTCACCTCCTTGGTAAAAAATAGGGAAACGTGTCAATTCTGGACATAAATAAAAGTATTGTCATCTCACAAATGTTGGTATTAAATATCTTTGGCAATATTTAATGTAAAATTTGATATTCTTTATTCAAATGATCTGTGTTCACCTTCTGGTTTGATCTCTGCCTTCACCTTGACATCTTGTAGTTCGTCTTTGACCTCTTCTTTGACCTCTTCTTTAACCTCTCCCTTGACCTGGGTCTTGTAGATATAGTAAGGCTGTTTCTCACCATCCTTAGTCTGCCACTCGTAATATCTGGGAAATGGAAGAGGTATTCACTTGCAAGGAAATACTTGAAACTATGAATCTAAGTCTATAACTCTTATGGAAAATTCAACTTCCTCATCAAATTTGATTTAATTGACTTATTGAGGTGCCCCTCCCTGGAGGAATTATTAATAAAAGTTGCAAAGGAAATCAAAATACAGTAATTCAATAAGGAATTCTTAGTGAAAAATAAGTGACTCTTATAACAGTACAGTGAGAAAAGTGGCATCTGAAGGTCACAAAATAGATAATTCATATGATGTCTTCCCAAATGTTCTGCGTCTACTTACCCATCAATAAGAGCGACACAGCGCCGGCCCTTCTCCAGCGGGCCACTGAAGGTGCGCTTACTGAGCATGCCATCACTGCGGGCGTTAATCATGTTGTAGCCCACCGACTTGGGGTCCCCCTTGTGCCAGGAGGGCACTAGCCCCCACTGCATGGGCTGCACCACGTAGCCGCTGTCCTCCGTCTCCAGGGTGGTGCCGGAGTCATCGGTCACCGGGCTCTCCGTGTCGGTCAGGTCGCTGCACGTCTCCAGGTCCTCCGCTGTAAGGTGCTTCTTGGACAGGAGGATGGGCCTGAAGCGGTTGTTTGATTGATTGATTATTTATTTATTTGGCAAAAAGATTCACAAATCAAGGGGTGATTTTCAGCTTATGCCAATGAGACTAATTGAGCAATATTACTCAAAGGTTTATAGAGTTCTTAACTATAGTGTGTTATCGTCAAAACTTTACACTATGGTCTTCATGAAAGCCTTATGCAATTCTAAATGCTGGGTTTCAGGATCTAGTTTGTTCCAGAGTTAAACCTCTCTGTAGTAGGGGCCTTTCACAAAGATATCCTTTTTTGTTATTCCCTCCTAACACTCGTGTAGGAACAACAACCTGCTGTGGGTCCCTTGGTTTAAGAGAGTGTTCATTTATGAATTACAGGGGGTGGGTGGTGGTGAGATTTCGCGCAGAGGCGCGAATTTCTTTTACGCCCCCCCCCCCCTCGAGGGTGGGTGGAACGTTTCATGCCCCCCCCCCTTGCTGAAGGCGCTGCAAATTTTTCACCCCCCCCCTTTGAACTATAGTAACGCGCTGGCTTTTTAGGCTATAAAAGGGGCTTAAATTTGTACGCCCCCCCCCCCTCAAGAGGGGTCAGAATTTTTTACACCCCCCCCTCAAGAGGGGTCAGACATTTTTACGCCAACCCTCCATGGCAGCCACTTAACATGCAGAATGTATAGAAATTGGCTCCCTCTAATACAGCCATCCCATAAATTTGGTCACTTTTTCATACAGTCATATCATTAGAGGGAGTTAACTGTCCCGTGAAAGCTCACGCGTATTATAATCAGGTGTAGGATTTTGGATTGCCCTAAAGTCAATTTGCAGGCTATACAACTGTACATAGGTTTTTGAAAGTAAAGAACAGTACCAAAACGGGCAATTTCAGCCCCCCCCCCTCACCCCACGCCTCATCCTGTCTGGGCTATCTATAGGGTTCTGGAGTCTATGCGCGGGTTATATGCGAGGTGCAAGTTACACGCATGAAGCTGTGTGAGCCTACATTTGTTATATTACTCAGTATAACATAACTATTCCTTTAATGGCGGCATAGCGTTTTCATATGCTATGTCCTTTGTCGTCATGATGCATAAATGCAGTCATGGCGAGTAACTCACTCTTCCTGCATTCATGTGGACCCGATGGTGTTGATACAGTCCCGAATGGTCGCCCTGATGCATGAATGCAATTCTGGCAAGTATGCTTGCCAGGGCTGCATTCATGAAACTTGACTAGCTCAATAAACTGTTTAAAGCATTATGCAGCCCTTTAAAGGCTAATCACAAACCTTCTTTCATCTACTAAAGCCTCCTTCCATTTGCGGCTTAGATCTATTGAGGTGAACCCTATGCATAATAAGGTTGGGCACAGTAAGAGACGCGTAAAGACGGTAAGAGTGAAACGAAAAGTTGAATAGAATGGCTCGAAAAGAGGAATGGGGTTTGGGGTGGGGGCGAAGTAGGAACTAGGACAACAGTTACTTTGCCCTTATTCATATTTTGGAGGGAATTAAATCCTTCTGGTGTCCTCATACCTTTGTAATCATCAAAGCTATCTTTTCTCTCTCATTAAATATTGATAAAAATGGAGTGTGTGAGTGTCCTCACAGATGACTCAGGGTAATCTGTCAATTCTGGCATCAGAAATGAATTCGAATGAGTGATCTAATTTGAGCACAATACATTATTTCTCATTTCTGACGGCAGAATCGTAATCGCCAGAAAAAGCTACCCTAATTTCATATATTGGAAGTCATATATAATCAAATTCCAGGTGGTGGCTGTAGGTGAGCAGGTGGCTGTGGGAAAGCAGGTGGCTGGGGGCGAGCAGGTGGCTGTCGGCGTCAGCGCCCAGCAGCGCGTAACCGCTGTTTTACATCTCGGCCGTAAAGCGAGTTGATCGGAGCATCAGCAGCGACACCATCGCCGTTTCCGTTTCGCTGTGTCGGTCGGCTACAGGGCGGCGTGTGTTACGCGTCCATGCCTTTGCCGTGCATCCCCTGTCTTAACACATAGATATAGAGTGGATGTGACTTGTTGCATAGGTCCTGGCGGTAGAATGTGCCCAGATTTTGCCCGCTTTGGGGGTAGAAAGAGAGAAATACGGGCAAATTCGCTCAAAATGTCATTTCTATCTTGCACCCAAAAACTTAATGCCTTGCAGCCTATGGAGGCCCATGGCGGCGGTAGCTTTGTTTTCATACATTTACATAATAGCGAAAGAGAGAAATAAATTCGTAAAGATCGCAGTTCAATTTAGTCAAGAAAAATTTAGATTTTTAGAAAAAATTTTGCGCTAGATCCTGTCCCCCGACCTTGCCTGTCTCATGTTTTTGTCGACTTTTGTCTATGTCGGACGATAACCAAAATATAAAGATTCTCCTATGTCACAAAATTGTCTTAAAACGCAAAATTAGTAGGTGTATATTACTCAGGGTTAATACCCTGAGTCAATTAAAGTAATCTCATGATACACTATCGTCAATGTGATGGGACTCAGACACTAGAGAGGAATATGATTCGGGTGTGTAGTTTATCAGATCACCACCATGACCAAATGTGCTATCTCTGTTATCTCTGGTTACTCTATCCTATGTGTCAGACAATGATGTGATAAGGTACTAGTGTATTGTCTATCTGTAGCATCAGCCTATACGCTCCATGTATACAAATATGTATACATGAGGTCATATTAAATAGATGCAGTTAATTTGGATACAATGTACAGTTTTAAGGTTGACGCTGTCTGTTGCACACAACATCTACCAATCATTGAGGTCACTCACTGGGCGTCCTAGGACTATGATATGTCTATACATGTCTCATATTTACTTTCACCCATTAACGGTTATGGCGCCTTTAATATTATAAGTACCGGTAGCCAAAAATTGTGTTTGTAAAAAGAATTGATTATACAGGTGTGATTGTGATAGAGGGTATGGTAGTCATAGTACCAACCAATGGTCACCTGTATCTATGTATAAGACCACTTTGAATACAGCATTGAATTGGCCCCAATCCCTAGTGTGATCACACACATTGACGCAGTGTGACAGAAATACGACGCAGGCTATATATACTTAGAGCGGCCCTATATCTTTGCTTTCTGTGCACGTAAGCCTGGCTTATCAGAGATGTGTTCACCCAGATAACGCTTAGTTGCAGTGAATATGGCGCTGGTAGTGTACACCTCGCCTACACTATCCACACCCAAGGAGGCTACACTGGACAAATCACTCTAATTCCCCAATGCCAGATGCCAAAAAAAGAGTACAGTGATAGTGCCTATCTATGGGAGTACCAAACTCAAGACTGGATGTTGCATCAAGATGGAGTTTACCACTACCTCCCCAGAGAAGGGGAATCTACAGAGGCGTATGTCGGAGCCTATAGGACGCCTAGCGTCGATGAAGTCTGCACTCAAGGCTTCATTCAGAAAGGGGAGGGTGAGTTCAATTGTCATATTTAAGTTTAATCATCTTGTTATTAAATGTAGAATGGGATTTAATCTGAGAACTCATTGATATTATCTAGTCACCAAGATACCGATTTGAATAGAATTGGGGCAGCGGAAATGTATCATTTTAACACAGGAATACGAGTACATATGTACAATACTTATAAGAATGACATCTATAGCTTGATTAGGTTTAGGCCTGAAGGGTAACTTGATTTCCCAGCTTGATTATTTGTCCTGCAGTTATACTGCGCCTTACAACAGCCAATGAAAAGGTTCAGCGTATATCTTATGTTAACGAAATTTAAATAATCTGTTTATTATTCATATGTACAGTATTGAAAGGTTATGATTATCAATCTATGGTTATACATGTACTTATACATATCAACACTGATGGTGATAAGTTATCATAGGACTAGTGTGCAGGTCCACCACGTTAACTGTAATACATGTGACAAACACCAGGGGGCACTAGTGTTATCTAACACCACTTTCACATTTAGAAAATGTTCTTCAATTGCCCCTGTGATATAGGATGGAAGTAGGCCGATGGTAAACCTTGCTTCGGAAATAATTGTCCTAGGGGTTTTTCTACACAGTGGATCCCCCAACACCTTCTCTAGAGGGTCTGCATTCGCTCAGCAACCTCCACCATTGTCTCTACATAAAATAACAATCCGGCAATAGGCTTGCGACTGATAAAGATAAGAGGCTGTGTCACATGAGATCCGGCTAATGTTTTCATCTTTGACCGGGTGCCAGCTTTGACCGGCTTGATAGAAAATGGTTTATTTAGGGAAGATGGAGACATAAATGGGCTACTAATTACTAAGTTTAAGTGTTGTAACATGAATTAACCTTTTTGGCCCATGTATATCTTCATCTGCCCTAAATAAACCATTTTCTATCGAGCCGGTCAAAGCTGGCACCCGGTCAAAGCTGGCACCCGGTCAAAGATGTTCACAATGGCCCGATCTCATGAGACACAGCCAAGATCTAATCTATCCTAGCAACGTCCATAGCCTTCTTGAAGTCATCTTAACCGGAGATAGCCCATATGGCCACCACTGATTGTAGACACGCTTCTGACTACCGTAAAGTCTTGTGTAGGAGCTGCGGCTAGTACACAAGTCAGATTACAAGTGCGGCTTATAGGATCAGTACAAAGTCAAGGTGTGTCTTATATTCGAGTTTTTCTTTAAAATGTATACTCCAGTAATAAAGTTGCCATACTCAGACACTCTGCGAGGCTAATAGGATATTCCCAAAGTCTAGCTGCAGCTTATACACGAGTTATGCCTTAGTATATACGCGAGGTTTTATGGTACACAAACAAGTATCAGAGTGTACCGCCTTCCGCACTACTGAAAGGGCTTATCAATCCAGGTCTCCTTGACTTCTTCACTGTCTGGATTCATAAGGCAATATTTGAGTAGTCAAGCTTCTTAACACACAATGTGTTTTAGTAAAGAGGTCTTAAGATGTGTATCGCAAGCCATAAACTGTGGTTTTCTATTTTTTAGTTCATAATGTTGCAGGTTGACATTTCTTTTATTCAGCCTAGAATGTTATATATGAACCTAAACATCTTAACATCCAGCCATAGTATTGACAAAGGCACAATCTATATATATACCAATGCTAATGAATGGTAGTAGTGACCAGCATCACTAGAGAACCAAGGCACTTTTTCTTAATCAAATTTTGTGAACATCTACTCACAACCCCACATCTCCCTCGACCCCACATCTACCCCATATCTACCCCCGACCCTACATCTACCCCGACCCCCATCTATCCGGACCCCACATCTACCCCGACCCCACATCTGCCCCCGACCCCACATCTCCCCCCCCCCCCACATCTACCCCCCACCTTACAGCCCCCCCCCCCCACCCCACATCAACCCCCGACACCACATCTACACCGACCCCACATCTGTTAAAAAGGGCCCTCAAGTCATGTGTCATACATGTATGTTATTCCATTTCAGGCCAGCAGGTGGGTGTAGGTGAGCAGGTGGGTGTGGGTGAGCAGGTGGGTGTGGGAGCGCAGGTGGGTGTGGGAGAGCAGGTGGGTGTGGGTGTGCAGGTGGGTATGAGCGACAAGTAGACGGCTGCGGGCATGTATCGCCTTCTGTCCCTGTCAAAAAGTGAGTCGGTCGGACCATGTATGTATTAGAGAGCTCTTGTAGTGATGCTCACACTGTACACTCCTTGCCGGTAGGCCTACTGATACTATAACTACCGTAAAACCTCACTTATAGGTCGATTTTTATTTGGAATTAACTTTTGCTATAGGTCGATTTTTCTTGCCTATAGGTCGATTTTTCTTGCCAAAAGTCCAATTCGACCTATAGGTGGGGTTTTGAAAAATGGTAAACCATTTAAAGAGCCAAAAAAAACTTCATTCTTAATACTGGAAAACATACCTTTTTTTCTTAGATTATTATCCCTGTAAACCCAAATCTCTTTGTAGGGGGTTGTCTAAAGGGCAAGATACCAGAATTACCGTAAATTCCCGCGTATAACCCGCACCTCGCGTATAACCCGCACCCCGACTTTGGGAGAATGATATAACCCGCACCTGGGGTCTGAAAATGGTCATTTTAGTACTGTTCTATACTGTCAAAAACCCTCGTATTACCCGCACGTAGACTTTGGGAATAATGTATAACCCGCACTAGAGGTTTGGTTCGCGTATAACCCGCGGGTTATACGCGGGAATTTACGGTAATAGTCATTTTGGCCTAGGAAAAAGCTTCTCTAGGGGGGTTTAGGGTGGGGTTTGCCCCCCCCCCAAAAATCTCAAACTCCAATTCGACCTATAAGTGGGGTTTTCCTAAAGTTCAATGTATTTTGCTATAGGTCGATTTTTTCCCTCAAAATTCCAATTCGACCTATAAGTGAGGTCGACCTATTCCTCACTAGCGGGATACCAGTGCTGCCACAATTGGGGACACTTAGAACTAGCAGTGTGGGTCTCAGGGGGGGCCAAACATCAGGGGGAGAGTGGAGCAATGATTACACTAGGCCTCTACATGTGTATTATGCATTGGTTGTACCTGGACACACCTTTTATTATCTGTCCAATATAGGGTTGTGGTTAGGACAATGGACTCATGAGTAGCAGTACCTAAGTTCAAATCCCCTGCAGGCTAGGTGTGGTGACCATTTTAACCCCATTGGTTGCAAAAGCTTGCACCAAAAGTTTTGGCAAAACATTTTTGTAAAACATTTTATGAACCTTTGCAAAAGGTTTGGGTATAGTCTTTTGGTAACCACTTTTGGTAACCATCTATGTTACACTAAAAGCCACACCAAGGACCGAACCCTGGACCCTTAGATTGGGAGTTCCAGGCTGTCCTGGTTGAGCTATGGAGGCTGCTGGTAGGTCCAGGTACAATAGGTAATCTTTGTTATTGATTATCCGCATTAATGATCAATGCTAAATAATTGGGACCTTTAGCAAACTCGACGTAGCTTATTTAACCCAGACGTATCCTATGCTTTCAGCACTGCTACGTCTGCGTTAAATGAGCTTTTACGTGGTTGCTAAAGGTCCCTAATGGTAGGCCTACACTGTAATAGGGACTTTGAACAACCAATGGGGTCGAACCCAAAGTAATAAACTCAAAGGGATGTTCCCTAACAGATCAGGGGCAGACCCAAAATAAACAAGATTTATTTGTGAATGGTCTACTCTAGACTGTTAGCCTGGGTTCGACCCCATTTGTTGTTCAAGGTCCCTATCACAGTGCACCATTATTTAGGGACCTTTAGCAAACCCGAAGTAGCTCATTAAACGCAGGCGTATCCTATCCTTTCAGCACTGCTACATCTGCATTTAATAGGGACCTTTAGCAACCCACGTAAAAGCTCATTAAACGCAGACGTAGCAGTGCTGAAGACATAGGATACGTCTAATGAGCTTTTACGCGGTTGCTAAAGGTCCCTAATGAGCTTTTACGTGGTTGTTAAAGGTCCATAATAGCATTGATCATTAATGAGGATAATCAATAACAAAGTTTATGTTCACCTATTGTACCTTGATCTACCAGCAGCCTCCATAGCTCAACCAGGAGAGCCTGGAACTCCCAATCTAAGGGTCCCGGGTTCGGTCCTTGGTGTGGCTTTTAGTGTAACATAGATGGTTACCAAAAGTGGTTACCAAAAGACTATACCCAAACCTTTTGCAAAGGTTCATAAAATGTTTTACAAAAACGTTTTGCCAAAACTTTTGGTGCAAGCTTTTGCAACCAATGGGGTTAAAATGGTCACCACACCTAGCCTGCAGGGGATTTGAACTTAGGTACTGCTACTCATGAGTCCATTGTCCTAACCACAACCCTATATTGGACAGGAAAAAGACTGCAGGTGTCCTAGCATGCAGGGAATGTAGTAGTTCCACTCTCCAAGCAGAGCTTTAGCCCCCTGATCTGGTCCACATAATTTGCTGAAGCTAGTGACCGGAAAGGAGAGAGTGCATACTGGGACCAGTCCAATATGGCGCTGTCCAGTGGACATCCAGCTAGAGGGGAATAGGCGAGGTTTTACGGTATCTACCAAACCAGATATTCTTCATGGACCCTATTGGATGATCACAGATGGTCCAAGATGGACCTGGTGAGTGTGGGTTGTACTAGAGACTAGATGTATATGCCCAGAAAGTGCCCAGAATTTGCCCCTTGTAGAGTTTTATATTGAAGTTTATAGATGTTAATTTCAGTCAGATCAATGGAAATTTATGTCTGGTAGAGGGAAAATTTACATGAAAGATGAGAGAAACAACACAATCCAGCTCAGAATAGCATTTCTATCTTTCAGGCATTAAAATAAACCATTGAGATCTATTGTCACATCTACCCCCAACCCTACATCTACCCCCAAACCCCACATCTACGCCCGACCCCACATCTACCCCGACCCCACATCTGGCCCCGACCTCACATCTACCTGGGAGCCCCACATCAAGCAACCGCTTAACCCCACATCAACCAACCCCCTAACCCCGATCAACCAAACCCCCGACCCCACATCAACCTCCCACCCCTCACCCCCGGCACCCCCCACATCACCCTCCCCCCCCACACACACACACTCCCTGCCCTACACACACACTCCCCACTTGCAGTGGGCACAGACCACTTATTAAGCCCTTATTTAGCTCTGCATATTCTCTGTAGGGCTTAATAATCGCTTATTGAGTGCTGCTTTTATGAGGTGTGCCCACTGAGAATTCTGAGCAAAGTTCGAACAAACCTTAAAAAAAAAAAAACACCTTCAGTTCTGTGAAGGTGCATGAAGGTATATGTCAGTCTGACATATACCTTCATGCACCTTCTGACTCAGAAGCATCCAATAAAGTGTCTCAAAAAGTGTCTAACCTCAGTTTTATATAAGAACAAAGAGGATTCTGTGTAAACTGCCAGTTGGTGAAGGTCTGTAGTTTACTTAGATCCATATCCTTTACCATTGGCCACAAAAGCTTGGTTTTGTGTAGTTTAGGTGACATTTTTTTAATCTATATTTTGAACAGGAAATGTTACCCAAATTCTTTTGAGCATTGATTATATGGATTGGCATTGATCAGAGTTTGTAACATGGTGTGTTGATACATTTTATTAACTGAGTTTTGATACCAAAATAACATTCAGAATGCAACAGGGGTGCCCTGGTTCAATAAAACATATGAACAATATAAATCTTATATACAAATTCATGCAGTAAGTGGGGACGCGGTTGTAGGTAACTTTAATACATGTAGGAGGTGGGAGCTAACCAGCCTTTGGCTGTGTCGGTTTTGAAAGCAGTCTATACGAAAAGCCGGCAAAAAGGCTGCCCGTCCGGTGGAAAGATGGCTACTGCCGGCTCAAATGGCTGGCTGTATTCTAGAGATTTCTGCCTACATGCCGTTTTTTACGGCTTGTAAATCGGACCATTATTAAGGTTTCTACAGCATAAAACAGATAGCTTGAATATTTTCTGTAGTGTTCTTCAGTAATTTACATATTACAATGGTTAATATAATTGTAACATATAGGGGAACCCTATTTAATATACAGCAGTCCAACATTATAGCACTCCAATGCACTATATGGGTATATATCTAAAACTGGACATCAACATCCATGTATCAGAGTCCTTCTAACAGAAAGCTATGTTCAGTCTCATCAAAGTAGAAATACATAGGTTGCTATATGAAGGAGAAGGCCATGTTCATGCCTATGTGTATGTCTGTGTGGGTGTACATGAGTCTGTGTCCATGAGTGTCTGCATTCATGCTACAGTCATAGGGTGCTTTTAGGGAAATTTCCCTTTTTTGCGATTTTGAACTTTTTTTCTCGCCAAATAGGGGGTTTTTAGGCAAATTTCACTTTTTTGCGATTTTAAACTTTTTTCTCGCCAAATACCGTATTCGACGTAATAAGCGCACACCACACTAATAAGCGCACACCCCCTGTTTTGGGGCGATTTTTAAACTAGAAATAACCAAAAATATCTCATTATTTTGCCCCAATTAAACTCTTAACTACTGAAACGTGTCCTGAATATTTGTAAGCGCACTGTGCGCTTATTACGTCGAATACGGTAGGTTTTTTTTAAGGCAAATTTCACTTTTTTGTGATTTTGAACTTTTTTCTCGTCAAATAGGGTGTTTTTATGCAAATTTCTCTTTTTTGCGATTTTAAACTTTTTTCTCGCCAAATCAGGTGTTTTTAGGCAAATTTCACTTCTTTGCGATTTTGAACTTTTTTCTCGCCAAAAGCTGCGGAATCTGCCTCCATGCGTGATCCCATTGATGGACTCTGGATAGACCCATGCATAGTGAAGACCTACATAGTGGACATGAGGTCAAGTTAAAAAGTGCAAGTCACTTGTTCTGCAACTTGCACTGAACTGAACCTAATAGCCCTTGACAATCAATTAAACTATGACCAAACTCCCTCTATTTCGGAGACCAAATACACTATCAAATGATTTATATTTTTTCAAAATAACACCCTGTGTAGAATGGCTCGGTATTCAGGTATCCTACTGCGAGTGAAAAAATATCAAATTCTAATTCTAAATACCTGAAAATTGAGAAATGCTGACGTTCACAGTTTAAGTAGGAAATATACTAAAAACAGCAAAAAAAGGCAACAAAACCCTACTTTTCTCAAAAACTGTTCAATAGGATTTTTTCTAACTGAGGTTCCACTGTTTTCTACCCTCATATTACACATTGGCATAGAGAATATATTGACACCTAGTCAGGATTTTGCGCTATAGCTCCCACGCCCAAGTTCCAACTAAAAGTATGATAGTTCCCTAACATGTGATGTGCGGTTGTTGATTACTTTGCAGTCCCTGGGGATACAATAACCATGTAAATACCATAGTAAAGCTATTGAAACAAGGAATTTAATTATTTCAACATGATTGATATATTTTGAAAATTGGAAATTTTGTTGCCATGGAAACCGTGATGATTGGAAAATGAAATAACATTTTTTTGTCTCCTTCATTTCAATCAAAAAATAATAAAAAATACACGAAAAAATCTCACTTTAAAATGTCTCCATCAAAATTGTCAAAAAATAAATTCCCTTTCAAGTGATATATTATGGATCTCCCTAGCTCTTCTCATTGCTGAAATATCAATGTCCGAAGGCGGAAGCAGAATTGGGCAAAAGGGGGCAAAAGTGGCCAGATTTGGGCCCTATATGGTATCAATTTTTGTCATAATTACACTTTTTAGGGCAGTAGGCATCAAATAATGTTACAATATTTGACCAATTCTGTTTCAAATTGATAAAAATACAGGCTACTTCCAAATTGCTGAAAAAAAGAAAATCTAAATTGATAATTTCAATGATTTTTCGTCAATTTTTGTATTGGTTGGAACTTGGGTGCGGGAGCTATAGGAGCAATCTGTGAGGCGAAAAACAGCCAAAATGAGCCACTGGTCTGAAGTATAAAACTGGGCATCGATCACTAAAGAGCTACAAAGAGACAGAGAATCGATGTCCAGTAATTATCATTGTTAATACAAACACTTGCTTTATATCTTATTTTTAAATAGCAAGGTTGTACTGCGATATATCTGGGCCTGCAAAAATTGAGCCGGGCCTGCAAAGAAAAAGAATTGCAGGACCGAATGTCCTGCATGGTGAAAATCTTTTCATGTAGACTGTGAAAGTATATCGATCATGTACCCACAAAATTTATTTTCAAATTTCATGTATTTTCGATGTTTTTTCCTGAGCCACGGCAGATTTTCCCTGTTCTGTTTGCTCTGGAACAGTCAATATTCATAAATAGTGGTATTATCCTCTGTGATTGGGACTGAAACATTGCCGTTGGAATGAAAGATGAAGGAACATTTTGAATGGCATGTCCCCCCCCCCCCCCTGGAAAAAATCTACAAGCCAAATGGTGCATTCTCATACTTTTTGAGTATGGATCATACCACCACCATCCTAGTTTCAAAATATTTTCCCTGTGTGCCAAAAGTTTTTCCTATGTGTTCCCTGTGCTAATTAAGCAACATTTTCGAATTGCATGTGTTTCCCTGACAGGGAATTGCTTTTTTCCATTTCCCCTGTTTTTCCATGTTTCCCCTGTTTGTCGGCACCCTGAGATTGGTCTAGGGAATAGAGCCGAGCCCAGTATGATATAAATCATATGAAAAACAAATTCAGGAGGTGAGAATCTGAGTAACTCACGTGTAGGAGGTGGGTGCCTGGTTGTAGGAGGGGTAGTACTTCTTACCACCAGGTGGCTCTTTCCATGCAGGCTGTGACCATTTTCCATTCTTTGTTTTTTGACCGGCAGCCCGACAGATACAGGACGGGGCCTGGTGACTGAAAGAAAGTTAGAACCCTTCAACATCACAAACGACTCAGGGTTGTGTTATAAATGTATACAATCTTAACCTTTTTGACTTACTCTGACTGACTTGACTAAGGGGTCAGTCTGGTCGCCCTGTGGGCGCATCCATTGCTTGATCTGGTAACCGGCGAGATAAGCACCGATACAGCAATCACAATGGGTACAGGCTGTTACATAATGCACCCTAAAAATTCCGCAGTGAAGGCCAGGGAATTATCTCATTGGTTGATAATGCATCCAGCTAGACGCCTGTAATGAAAGTGCAAGATGTAATAATGGTTGTCACACACGCGACCAAACTGGGGTGACGCGGGGAGATCGGGGCTAGAGCTATAGGCTCTAGACTGACAACTTGTCCCAGGATAAAATAAAAACTCGATTTAAAAAAAAACAAAAAAAAACTATTACTACTAGTTAAATTAAATACTTGTAGAGATACGGGTCTCTCACCAGCTTCACTGGGTGAGTGTATTTACTATTTAGCTAGGCTATTGTCTGACCAGGGCCTAGAAGCTGGTCTGACATAGCATTGTGCAATACACATCACATTGGTATGGACTTTAGGAATTTAATAGCAGCCCTATTAATATAGCTGTATTGCAGTCTGGCTAACGAAACGTGAAAATATTCTTTATGGCGGTCGGGAGGGAGGGGGGGGGGGGGGCGGTGACAGGGACACACTGTCCAGTACCAGTGGAGTGGCACTGGCAGTGCACTGTCACTGTGGCTGTGCAGTGGCTGGCTGCCGATGCCGATAAAACCATCCCCAATACGTCCGCAAAGAAGGGGTTATTTACCACACAGTTCTACCACACATGTTCCACGCTCTGACCGTTACTGGAATAACTGCGTGGGAAGTGCTGTCCTGCTATATCAGCCGATTAAAACAGCAAAGTCAGCGAATATTTGGCGCGATTCGCAGCCTCCCCGTGCCTGTGTTTACGATCGGCGAGTCCAAGATGGCGAACTCCCATCATGCATCTGTACTTTCGATTTGGTCTCTTACCAAAAGTTCACTATTGTTTCTTAATACAATATAAGCTATATAACATTGATTATTAGATACATTACTGTGATGTTTATTATTTATAATTATATTCGGCACAAATGCGGAAGTTAATTAGGTCACGTCTCCACCAATGGCAGGAGTTGGAACGGCGGGTCATGGCAGGCGGGGTCACTTGAAACCACTTTTTTGATTGGTCGACGGCCACCTTCCACGTGATCCGCCTAAAATTACAGGACGGTTTGTCATGTCTCGTTGATGGCAGTTGTAGATCGTGGATTAAAAGTTTTCTCTGGATCTCAGATGACAAGTCAACAACTTGCCTAACACTTTGGAGTCTTTCCCCAGCCCGTGACACCCATATCGGAGTATTGGAACTGGAATGAACGCCCACTGACACCGCCCCAACTTGGGTGTGTTGTCTTGTTGATGTTTGACTTTGTGGCCCTTTGATTTCAAACAACATGGCGGAACAGTCGTCTTATTATCAGGTACGTCAGTTATTTCCTGTTCCAAGTAGGATACTCTTCTGGTTATGTCAGAGGAGCATTTATCAAGGATAAGCCGGTATTCACGCGGCCTGTCGCTGAAGTATTGGAGGCCACTGCACCACTAAGTAGGGCCAGGGAGCATGACCTAGATAGGAAGTCGACGCGGGCGGGAGTGAGACAGGGCCAGGGGCCGAGAGGGGCTGGGCTGAGACGTCTTGAGATTTGACAGGAGGGGAGGCCAACCTGTAACTCACCACTCTATTTCTGTGTTATAGCCCAGACGCCGGGGTGTGACTCAGGATTGGAACTTGGATGAGTGACTCAGGATTTCCCATTGTGTATTGTTCTTGTGTCATGTTGGATGTTCTATCCATAATCCAGGACCCAAGGCAAGAGAAAGTTTTGCAGGTGCCCCTGCTCCTGAGACTTGAGTGAGTCGAGTGAAAGTTGGCGGTGGGGTGGGCAGGGGCGGTCTGCAAGTGGACTCGTCTAGACCACTAGACGTAACTAAACCCTGTAACCCTTGAATTAAGCATGTCTTCTCTTATTGTGTTCTCTGTGGTTTCCCTCTCTTGAGTCTTGTCAATGCCAACAAAAGAATGACAATCAATGTACACCCTCTCTACCAGTCTAGAGTAGACATCACCAGAATTGCAAGAAATCACCGAAACTAGACCTACTCTACTGAACCAGTGTCAAGAAACTCTGGGACAATTTGTTCTATTTTCTTCTAACCTTGACAAAGATGTCATCACCATGATAATCATGTCCAGACACTGGAGGAAAATGTATAAATCTCCTTTTTAATCATTTTATTTACAGGAGGTTGCCCTTGGTTTTTTGGAGCCATATAAAGATACAGTCTAGTATAAATACTGTTATACAATATATTCTTATAGGTGTCATATTTGCATGTTCAAGATACAGGATGTTATCTGAATTATTTTCTGGCGAAAGAATACAAAAGTCGGAACTTCATGGACTAGAGCATATGAAGAGTGTTGGCCCTGACAGCCTGTGTATTGGGTTGACTTTCATACCATTAGGCCACCTTTTTTTGATAACTTGGATTGCGGGCTTTTACTGTAAATATTTTGGAAGGGCAGAGGAAAAAAAAAAAAAAAAAATCAGTTTTACACACTCCCCAGAGTACCGAATTTTCCCAAAGGGCAGAGGCAAAAAAAAAAAAAAAAAAAGCATTGAAAACCTCATTTTTTGGTAATACTAGTATACTGAAGGTATGTTGAGAACTGTCCCTAATCTGAAAGATCTTATTCCATCTTTTGCTGGTCAACAGGTACTTTTTTTTTTTTGGTCAATATTTTTCAAAAATTCTCGGAGGGAAAAGGTAAAAAAAACCAAAAAAACTTCTTTTTTTTTTGCAATTTGCCAAAAATCTCGGCGGCGGATCCGTAATCCAAGTTATCAGAATAAAACGGCCTTACTGACAGGGTTTGATATTCTACTGCATACCATGTTACGTTAGCATTCATCTCTTTACTGGGTTTCTTATCTCTGGCATGCAGCATTTGAGCCATCAATCTGGATCAGCTATCACCTCTACACAAGAAGTGCTCAGTTCTCTGGGCCCAACGATGTCTTCTATTTGTTTAATGTGTCTCAAAGGAATGACACATGGAGCTAGGTTAAAAGTGATGGATAGGTGATTGTATTAAGGAGAAGAATTATGTAAACGCGCCTTTAATCGATAATCAATGTTAGTTTGGTCTAGCTGACTGCCAGGTTCTACAAATTACCTACCTTGTTAAAGCTACCGGTAAAGCATGAATCCAGTCTTGTTTTGCATATTTTCACGAAAATTGATTTCAGGATTTCATTTGTATGTGTCTACCGGTATATATGTCAAAGATTGCATGTTTATGAAAATCGTGCGAAGGGAAAAAAAAGATACCCTGGTTCATGTAAGAGTTATTGAAATGGCAAAACAGAAAATGTAATAAAAATAGATCATGTAGCCATTGTAGGCAGAAATAATCCCATCAAATTCGTTTTACGAAAGAAGCGTTCTCCTCCTGTTAGTCAGAATTACATAGCATTATATCTTGGGAAAACAAGTATCTACACATCTTGACGATATAGACATCTACCCTGTGTTTATCTAAAAATAATTTTGCACTTAATACATTAAAGGATCAATATATAGAAAGTTCGATTTGAAAAAAGAAAAAGATGATTCTGTTAAGCACCAGATACAAATCCCCCTAGAAGTGTATTAGACAAATTGGTGTGCTCCGGGTCCATATCCATAGCAGAGAAGATCACATCATGTGGTTTGTGTACAGTGGCCTGGATCTTACCATGAGCACCACAAGATATCAGAAGGGCCCTAACTCATTACCGGCGTGTATCCCCTGCTGGCTCGTCTACTATCTGGTTGCTAATGTGGACAGAGATAGGGAGCTCAGTGTTAATAGTCACGTATCTCTACGTGTGGACACAAGCGCCTCTGGACGAGGGAAAGTGTCAATATCCGTGTAATTAGTCACTACTAGAGGATATATATAGTATACTCCCCTAGTCCTACATATATACACTGGCATATCAATATGCCACGCTGTCCCAACGTTGCTTTGAAATATAATATTATTACAACAAAAAATACATAAGACTTTACTTCTTCCCTTCAATGTGGAGTAGATAGTACTGTAAACTATCAGGTTATTTAGACGACCCTAGTCCTAGACAAGTCTATTTTCACTGGGATGTTTATACTAGATCTCTATATCAATATCCTGTAAGGTCGTTTTCAAGAACGTCAGTTTATCAACAAGTGAGTGGCACTTCTGTGATACCCCAACATAATTATGGGCTATATGAAGGATTTTCCCCACCATTGTCAAAACAATGACCCCAAACTACTCCATCAAGTGGCCACTGATTGTTACACCACATTGAGTGCGCTCTACAATCAGAGGCGCATCCCCAGGGGCCTCGGGTCGGAAATAACTTCAAACTGAATTAACTTTAATTTGGATGATTACAGTGTGTGGCCGTACCAGCCACTCCCAGGGGGCAGCTACATCCGGGCTCTCGGGCTCCCTCCAGACCTCACTGAATACCGCTACAGTATCCCTGTGTTTATAGAAAGACTACCCGCTAGAAGAAGGGAATTGATTTATTTAAATACAATTTGAGAGGGCGGGGGTCAACAAGGAAGTCTTTCACCATCACCATTGGGACTAACGGTATTCGGGGAGTACCGATATTCGTGACCAATACTGCATTCGTTACACATTCCTCTAGAGGATAGTTTGACATCAATGACATCAGTATAGCAATGTGGATGGCCTATGTGATGGATTGACTACAGTATCGTTAGGTTACATCATAAAGGACAGCTAACTCAATTTGTCCCAATCCCCATAGATTACCCTATGTTTAGTTCCCAAGACCCCCACCAGTAGGCACCACTTACCCTATTCAGGACCCCATCTTTCATTAATGAGCGTCCAGCAGGGAAGGGGGGAGGGGGTCTCTGCCACCAGCCTACAGCTGAATCTAGTGACCACCTGATAATGACAACTCCCATCCTTAAATTACATAAATAGTTTATTAAAAGGCGGGTGCACTAGCGATGTCATTGATATCGAATTTTATAGGTTATCAGTTATCTATTATTTTAGTGTCAATATGTTCTTCCTCCTTTACATGTATATCTTATTTTAATATAATTTAAGGAGCGCGAAGGTCAAAGCATTAGTAAGTTCAAAGGTTGGATATGTACGTTATATGAGGGTGACAGCTCACCACCTGAAGCTGGTTACATTGTGGTTGAACAAGAGTCTGACACTTGTAAACCAGGACCAAATAAAAACGTTTCAAAAAAAAAAAAAAATCCAGTTATTAGTACCGTATAACACAAATCAGGGTAGATTTAATAGGGAAAAAGTATTGGCTGCATTAACACAGTAAATAGAATGAATATGCCGGGTAGGAGAAACGATCAAGGCCCCTGACCATATTTTTAAAGAAATATTTTATATTTCTTCTATCAGACCCTATTCACCATCCTTCCCTTTGTCATCTTGGTTAAAAGACGATAGCTCAGTGACAGCCTCTGATAGGAATATCTGAAAAATTATTGCATTTGTAGGGGTCGGATTCCCCGTACCCAGGTGTTTCGATTCCCGGCCAATCCAATGATTAAGTTTTCCGCGACCTCTACACATTGTTAAAAAGCTGAGATGTTGGGGGTATCGATACACACTGTTTCGATACCCATTTTTGGTTATCTTAGAAGTTGTCGATATATCGATACCTATGATACCAATGACATCCCTAGGGTGCACAGATCTTTCACCAGCTTTATTTTCCATGTGGTACTTTTGTCCTATTAAACTACCGCACTGTCGCTTTTAAGCACCCCCGTGTTTAATAAGGCCAAAATAAAAAAAAGGTTGGTTTCCGGTAACATGGTCTTTTTTAAAAAAAATATTTTTTTTGCTTATCACCTTTTTAGGGCCTGGGTTTAGAGTTTTCCCTGCAAAATCCTTAATAATTGTCCGATTTACAAACCGTAAAAACTGGAAAATAGAAAATTTTTCTTGAAAAAAAAAAAAATAGTGGGACCCGGCACTGTTTTGCTAGACCCGGTCAGGTGACCGGAAACAAAACTTTTTTTTTATTTGGCCTAATGCATTTTGAGTACTATATGCCATCGGCGATTAAACAAAACAGGTGCTTATTCAAGATCATATTTTAATGCTTGAGAACCATTCCGATATTCTTCTACTACCCCGGCACTTATATAAGGCAGGCGCTTTTATCAATACATATTAATGGCATTTTAACACGACGGGCTGGTAACATTTGAATTCACAACCACATGATATGTCACCCATGACCTCAAATATTCACACTTCCTTCCCAACCATCTAACATTTGTATATAAATCACGCATTGAATCCCTGTAATATGTCAATATATGTATTAGAAATGGCATGTTCTAGATAGAGGAGAGAAGGAGGCCAGGAAGTGTGTGTGTGTGTGGGGGGGGGGGGTACTTTGGTGACCCTAGCCTAGGACCCCCTGTGTTAAACCCCTGCCATGCCCCCCCCCCCTTCTCCAACACACCCTGGGTCAGTCCCCATTTCCCGGTGGCACCCAGCCAGTTATTGACATGGCCCAGCGGCCACCACCCCACACCCCCAGCAGGCTGCAAGTGTAACCTCCAGGAGGGAGTGCTGGATTCTTCTAACATGAGTCCATGTGCTACCATCTAGCTCTAACTTCCTCCTAGCATGTATGACTTGAGTAGTATGAGTATGAAGTAAATGATTTAAATAAATTCATATTGAATATCAATATGCATTTACTTCAATGAGAATTCAGCTGTAAGTGTAAGAGAGGTGAAGTATCAAAGCGTTATAAATAGACCATGTAATACAAATAAGTATTCAGTGATAAACATCAATCTTAGTATGTTTACAAGAAATCCTGTATCAAATCAAGCACCAAGCATGTACCGGTATATACAATCAAATTTATATTGTGAGTAGGCCTATGCCTTAATTTACAGCGGGGGGGGGGGGGGAATAAAGGTAGCATCTGTGTACATGTTTTGGGACATGGCTTTGTTAAGGGGCTGTAGATGGTGTGATGAGCAAACAGGATGTGAGTATCCCACAATCCGATTAGCCAGGTCCTCTGCGGCACGCGTGTTATATACGACCCACATCAATTAGCAGATAAGTAACAACTAGCTGGTACAGTGTGTCCACACCCTCATGCTGATCCCTCTCAGTAACAACTAGCTGGTACAGTGTGTCCACACCCTCATGCTGATCCCTCTCAGTAACAACTAGCTGGTACAGTGTGTCCACACCCTCATGCTGATCCCTCTCAGTAACAACTAGCTGGTACAGTGTGTCCACACCCTCATGCTGATCCCCCTCAGTAACAACTAGCTGGTACAGTGTGTCCACACCCTTATGCTGATCCCTCTCAGTAGCAACTAGCTGGTACAGTGTGTCCACCCCCTCACGCTGATCCCCCTCAGTAACAACTAGCTGTACGGGTACAGTGTGTCCACACCCTCATGCTGATCCCTCTCAGTAACAACTAGCTGGTACAGTGTGTCCACACCCTCATGCTGATCCCTCTCAGTAACAACTAGCTGGTACAGTGTGTCCACACCCTCATGCTGATCCCTCTCAGTAACAACTAGCTGGTACAGTGTGTCCACACCCTCATGCTGATCCCCCTCAGAAAAACTAGCTGGTACATTGTGTCCACACCCTCATGCTGATCCCTCTCAGTAACAACTAGCTGGTACAGTGTGTCCACCCCCTCACGCTGATCCCCCTCAGTAACAACTAGCTGTACCGGTACAGTGTGTCCACCCCCTCATCCTGATCTCTCAGTACCAACTAGCTGGTACAGTGTGTCCACACCCTAACACTGATCCCTCTCAGTAACAATTAGCTGTACGGGTGCTCATGCATATCCTCTATTGATACCGTAAAGCCAGCTTCATTATTTGCATTGCCCACACATTGAGGCACCCAGGTCTAACACAGTTGTCACATTCAAGCTGTCGGGGGGATCTGACAATCTACAGCCATGCATTGGGTATGCTACTATGCAGCATCACAAGAAAAGGAAGATAGAACTACATGTACATATTTTATCAACAGAAAAATGAGTATGATAAGATTTGACAGGTGAACAAGCAGTTTACATTTATCAGTCCTTGGGAAAGGATACATACACTATCATTAGTTTCAGTAGAAAGTGACCGCAGCCAAACAACCCTCATCACTACACCAAACATGATAATTCAGCAGCATTAAATCCGGTATCTGATCTCCCTTAAATATAAACAAACTTGAACAGTGCACTTGTAAGTAAGTAACTTAAAAGTGGCACTGTTCAATTTTTTATTTTTTTTTACAAAAAGATTTATTGATCGATCCACTACATGAAGAAGTGATAATATTTACGATCAACTAGTTGGCGTCAGTTTCATTGGCACTAATTATATAAAGACCATGACATGGTCGATGAGTACATGATGGGTATAATTATACAGACGAGAAGAATATTTTTCTAGTCCTTTGGAATTTGAGTCTAGTTGACTCCAGTCCAACATTTTGAGTTTTTTTTTTGGTATTTACATGTTAATACAATATAATAATATACAATACAAGAATACATACAAGAAACAATTACAAATTAACACAATTATTAAGATACATTAAATACAATATCACAGATTCGCTTAAAAAGGTGGCAATATTTTGCCTGTTATTGATAGAGGATTTGACTCTATGAATGTTATAATATGACTGCTTAAGAAAAGTACACTATTATTATTGCATAGGAGAAAATGTATTTATGTATATTTGGAGTAATTCATATGCAAGGAAAAGAAACCTGTGCCAAGTAGTTGATATAACACCAAATCTGAAACTGAAGCACCACTAGTTGATTTTCACAGAAACCATTTGTTTCGTGTCGCAATAAGAAAGGTTTCTTCACCGCTGATTGAGCTAGGAGTTCAGTCAACTCACTACACATAGTTGGATGGTTTACAAAGGTACACTATGGGGAGTTTGCGATTAATATACTGCCGTCTTGTACACTCAAGTCCTCAAGTCCTCAAGTTAAACCAGATCCGTTCCTTTCTTGCTTGGTTTGTGGAGGTCATCTATCAGCTCTATCTGCTGTTTGAACTTCATTTTCTGATCTGACTCTTGATACCAGATGTCCAGTAAGTCTCACATCTTTGAACCTCTACACAAGGGGGACCTCTTGAAGAAATCCCTATTTGGTCTTTTCACATCAAACTTCCTCTTCTTGCAAGTTCTGGTCACACGCACACCAGTGTCTGGTTTCAAGTGGTGGCTATTTGCCGCACACTTGTACATATATACTAGATGCATTTCATCTCTTCTTCTGTCTAGTTTTTGGATACCGCACTCATAATGGAGCTCATCAACTGATTTGTCTCTAACGTCAGTTTGAAGACAGATTCTCAGTCCCCTATTTTGAAGGCGCTGCATCTTGGCAGTCCATTCCTTGTTGGCTCCCCCATACAAGAAGCTACCATAGTCGAACTGACATATATGATAGTTGATTTATAGACTAGTATGGCATCTTCTCTCGACATGAATGTTCTTTTCTTTCCAAAGCTGAACAATTTGTGATTGACCTTTCTTATCACATCTTTACAGGCTTCTTCCATGGTCATAGTCTCACCAAGCTTTACACCTAAATAGCAGTACGATTTGACCCTTGTTAGGTCAGTACCATCTATGTTGGGTTTCATTACTACATCGTACTTTACTTTGTCTCTACTTCCACTCAAGATGAACTTGGTCTTGTCTCGATTTATGCTGAGATTGAGATGCTGTCTTTAACTATGAGGTGGTGAATGAACGGTACAAAGGAGGTCAATGATAATCATGTTGGTGTAGAATGTCTCCATGTGTGTACATATACATAACAGTTCTGTGATCATGTCTGGGGCCGACATGTAATGGGCAGTGAGCCTATCACCGAGAGGCTAATTAAACAATGATCGGCCATTACACAGACAATTAGTGTACAGATCATGGAGTTGTCTACACAGTGTAGAGTGTGTATCAAGTAGACTGACGGACATTCCTCACATAACCAACAAAGGCATTGAGATAATACATGGGTGTGGGGCTGATACATTGTAATGTACAGTGCATGTTGGGTGTTTGGTGTCATGAGTAATCATAATAACGGCTTTATATGCGTAATAACGATGTATCATTTTAAGGTGGGTCGCTACCTCTTGAATTTGGACACACTGCGCAGGTATCTGCGCATATAGCTTAGATGTATCAGAATGAGCTAATATTACAGTATCTGATACATATATATTCTGATTAGGCCATGTTAAGAAATTGGGAGATTTCGAGCAAAATTGGGCATTTCATTGGACTTTGCATAGTTGATATATTTAAAGCTAATGATATTTGCTATTTTCATCAAAAGTTAGAACATTGAAACTATTTACCAATAAATCATTATCTAGAATGATAAAGATCTCTTTAAGTTACTTAGAAAAACCAAGGGTATCAATTGAAGCCATTTTCTACCCTGATTCTAGCCATTTTACACTTTATTTTTAGCTTTCAATGTAAGATTTAGACCGATTTTGCTATATTTTTTAACTTCAAAGGCCAAAAAACCTAAAAATATGCCCGGGACCCCCTATCAAAATTACTTTCATATGTTAGCAAATGATCTGAACTATTTTTTGAGAAAGTTAAAAAAAATTCTGTTAATTTTGAATACCATTTTTAGCCAATAACGCTACAAAATGATAGTAATTTATTCCTTTTCTTCCCCAAAACATCATATTTTTAGCAAGAATTCCATGGCAAACAACTGTAAAATTAATTTTGGAGTAAATTGGAACATATAGCCATTTCACATGTGAAGTTTTACATTTCTGTGCATAACGGTTGATATTAAAAAAAATTATTGAAGTTTTCACACTTTTTTCTCATTTTTAGAGAAAAATTTAAATACTTTAATTTTTCAAAATTCTGTATTTAAAAAAGTAGGTCGGGACCCCCCATTTTTCTTTTCATTTTCTGTTTCTATATGATTCAGACTGTCTTTAGAAAAAAAATAGAGAGATTCTGTTAACTTTGATCAAAGGGTAGCGACCCACCTTAAGGGCATCGTAGTGTCCTTTTGTTTGCATTATGCATGTATGCAGGATATCTGCAAGAAACTTTTGTGTCATTTTTGTCTGTTGACATTACATACCAACACAGCGCTGCGTTGATGCATCAAGGCGATAAATGAACATGAAGCCGTCATGCCACACTTAAAGTGTTAATACCGCGAACAAAGGAAATATCCATTGCGTATCATGTAGTGATCGAAGCATGGCATTTAAAAAAAAAGATTGCTTTAGTATAGATACAATGACTAAGCAAGTCTAATGTTCAAGTCAAAAGCGTGGTCCCTTTTTTGATTGCAGTAGAATCTATGTGGAAAGATTCTCTCCTATCAGACTTTGATGCTTGATTTGTTGGATCATAGAAACTAGCCATCTAGAAGAAATATGTTGGCGATGGCAAAGAAAATCATTGAAATATTATCAATACTGCCGGTATTAGCTGCTCGAGAGTCTTTAGTATACAAGGCTGTTACTACAGTGTTCTGGGATTTTAATCACACTTGATATTCAAGCCACTAGGTCAATTAATAATGACTTTATGGAGGGCATTAACCTTTCACACTGACAAACTCATATACAATAGCCAACTCACTGGAGTCAGCTCAGTTAGATACAGTAACAGTTTAGGATGGGTGTGTGGATGATATAGTAAAGTGACCATAAGAGCAGGCTACACCCAGACTGGCTCAGGTTTCACCCAGACTTCACCCAGGCCACACCCAGGCTACACCCAGGTCACAGGCCACACCCAGGCTACACCCAGGTCACTGGCTTCACCCAGGCTACACCCAGGTCACAGGCCACACCCAGGCTACACCCAGGTCACAGGCTTCACCCAGGCTACACCCAGGTCACAGGCTACACCCAGGCTACACCCAGGTCACAGGCTACACCCAGGCTACACCCAGGTCACAGGCCACACCCAGGCTACACCCAGGTCACAGGCTTCACCCAGGCTACACCCAGGTCACAGGCTACACCCAGGCTACACCCAGGTCACAGGCTACACCCAGGCTACACCCAGGTCCCAGGCTACACCCAGGCTACACCCAGACTGAGACTACACCCAGGTCCCAGGCTACATACACCCAGAGGCTACACCCATCTAAACAAGTCTAATTTGGAGGTTTGTGGTAGTACCTTTGCCTTCCACAAGATGGCAGCACTCTGCACTCCTGCTGCACTGCCGTTCATACTAACCCAGTTTGTACTCTGTGTCTGTGCGTGAGTCCCTGTGTCAGTGTGTGTGTGTGTGTATGTGTATGTGAGTGTGAGGATCCCCTCCTGGCACCCGTCCACTGTCCTCCCTCTGTAGTACCACAATAATGAGGGGAGGTGCATGAGGAGGGGGGGGGGTGCACCGGGGTGACCCAGTACTGAGTACAGGGCCATGTTTTTGGCCACAGAAGCACTATTCAGTCTGCATATTGATCCACATCCTTTAGATATTGTACCACGACCGACATTTCTCGTGTATAACACGCAACTAGTAGACTATGGATCAACCCCATAACCTGTACTGGGGTGGTGGTGCTGAAATTGTTCACTTCGACAATACTGTAGTATTTAGCATCAAAACCCCTCATCCCCAACCTTTCAATTGTGTGTAAGCCACACCTAGGGCTTGGTTCGCATGTAACATAACCTGCCAGTTATTGTGCGTGGGAATTCGGTAGCCGTGAGAGAATATACCATACACATTGATTGGATTAGCATCAGAATAAAAAGAAGAGGGTAATCAAAAGAAACTAGCTTCTCACGAGAAAATGCAGGGGAGGTCCGAGGAGTGAAAAACACAGATTTGAACAGATTTTGAAAAATTGACCTAAGAAAAATATCTCAATAAATAAAAACACTGGTATGCAGAGTCAGTGGACAGAAAGTCGTTGACCATGACCTTGTCCTGGACCTATTGACCTTGGTCAGGTAAGACCTCATAGACCTTGACAGGGCAGTAACAGATGGTTGTCATGGAGACAGGCAGGTATCCCTAGTGACTGGTTGCCATGGGAACGTGTCAACACAGCGTGTAGTCTAGGGTCTGATTTGGTGGTGTCAGTTACTATGGGGCCAGGTTCAGTGTTGGGTGCGGCTTGCACCAACGGAGCAGGTGCTGTTCTCATAGCCCGGCAAACCTGGCCCCACTTGGGTTAACCCTTTAAGGGCCAAATAATGCTTTAATATGCAAACCTGGACCACAGCTCCAGTTGTCGTCATGGTCCTTGAATGCAGCACTGGTGACACTACTCACAAGGGCTGCATGACTTCATAATGCCGACCCTGCGGGAATCGTTGAACGTCCAAGAAAGTGAAAGGGTTGATGTAATACACGCGAAGGTGTGGATAGGTCGTGAGAAGCCAGTGCATTTAATCTAATTTCTAAGCCACCAGCGCCTCAATTTTCTTAATTACTGGGTATTTGGCCATACATGACTTTTAGCATGGTCATGGTATTTCAATATATATACCATGTTCGTCCTTCTACTGACCAAACTGCTGGCCTCTCAGTCTCAGCAGAGGTTGGTGAATATCTCCAATTGATTTCATTCCACTCGTAACTTGTTGGATATTGCTGCCTCTGGCTCAGGAGCAGGGTAACAGTCCAGTCTCAAGCGGAATGGCTGTCTATAGACCGCCGATGCCCTCTTATCAGCAGCTAATTAAGTGGAGATTAGTATCAACTCTGTGGTTGTTCTAGACATATGATACCATGGGAAGGGGCTCACTGGGGCTAGGCCTTACCACTGCTCAAACTGTTTTACAATTTGCTTAAGATATTGAGGGAGGGGGGTTAAAGTGGATATATAGGCATGTTTGGTATCAAATTAAAACTTACTCTGATTCCTGTACAACCAGCAGGTTATGTGCAAGGATTTGCTGCAGTGGGTGATAGCAGGTTGACAGACTGCCCTTGGAGATCAGGGGTAGGGGTGGGGATGGGGGTGGTGATGACAGCACCCATTCATGATAAGCCCAGGGCCGGGTGTGAGGAGACTCCACTTCAGAGAGATTATGAGATAACTGGCTGTATATATTGAGGACTGGACTATGATATTGATGTATTAATATTTCTTAAAACCCAATATTCTATAGAGAGAAAATGGCTATCAACATCTCCTTGACCTCAGCTTCACAACAGTGAATTTTTTATTCAAATACTCCCATTAGAAGCTGAATTATGCTTATGTGTCTAGGCCTAAAAAAGAGTTGCGTTCTGGTAACATATCAAAAAATATGTAGGGTTGGTAGTTCGCCCATTTTTTAAAAGTTGGAGAACATTTAAGACATTTTTGGTGATTTTAATTCTTTGTTAATCAGAGGTTTATAACTCCACCACCCACATGTGGTCTTGTGGTTCCTGGAGGCTGGGGCAGCTGATAAGATGGTGGGGCCGTGGTGGGTTGTCAGGGCACACCGTCCGCTGAGCGGAGGGCAAATTCCCGCTTGAGACTACACTGGTAATACAAGTTAAAGCTAGTAGTTATAATGAAGAGTTTTGCAATGGAGTGAGTGCAGCTGTTGGGAGGCTGAGCAGACAAAAATAGAATTGTTCAATTGAAACAAAACTAAATTTAATGCGTCTCCGGCAGTGTATTTAACTCTGTGGCAATTATACAAGTATTTCATTCATAAGTTCTTTAATTAAAGTTACGACATCTGCGTGCTCGCAGTTTCATCATTCCACCATCATTCCACTGTCTTATTTCAACAACAGCGGGGCTGTATTTTTACCCTAAAGTTGAGCCAGAAGACCCCGTGGCCACTTACCGGATTAATTCTCTTAGAAAATCAATACGGTGCTGGTGCATGTTTCAGGCGCCAACTGTTGCTAGGTTTCAGGTGTGTTTTATGTTTCCGCCTGTAAGTGTTTGTAAAGCCTTAGCCGCCGGCTAATCAGTAAATCTAATGGAACTGGAGCCTGATTGGCAGTATTGGGGCTGCAGCCCTAATACCCGCCTAAAGCTGCCTACTGGGGGTTAGTGTAGGGTAAACTTAGACTGCAGTGTTACGTGTTCATCCACTTGTCCTGTCATCGTTTCCCTCCCTCCCTCCCTCCCTCCCTCCCTCCCTCCCTCCCTCCCTCCCTCCCTCCCTCCCTCCCTCCCTCCGTTCCTTCCTTCCTTCCTTCCTTCCTTCCTTCCTTCCTTCCTTCCTTCCTTCCTTCCTTCCTTCCTTCCTTCCTTCCTTCCTTCCTCTCCCATTCTCTTGTCTGCTTCTCCCTGTTCCCCCATGTTTTATGTACAATGGTCTTCCCCCTTGGACCTATTCCTTCCTACCCTGACCCCCCCGTGTTCCCCTGCCCATGTTGAGCCCTATCCGGTCCCGCTGTGTGCGTGCCTGAAGGCGGCAGGATGCTGTGTGTGATTTATTTTTAATGTGCCTTGTGCCCAACATCACATGTCTGTTATCGATTTGACCCTTTTTTCACATGCAGTCCGTTCAGATCAGTTCCCTAATGATTCTTTCTACAACACTTAAAAGTTCCTATTTGCCTTCTCTGGGGTGGAATTGCCGAAAACAGCTGTGCAATCGATATAAACATCACATTTAAAAGTGATCTATAGCAGTTTGAATGATGGATTTGACCCCAATCAAGTCTTGGTATTTCCACCTTGTTTTATCGGGAATTAAAAACCGAATTTATTTCCCATGAAAAAAAACAATACTCCACATGATTGCCGTGTCTTATGTATGTCGGTGGTTTATATTGAGACAAAAAGTGGCGTAAGAGAAAAAGCAGACGACATTAAGTGCCGATAGAGGTTGTCATTGTCCACTTATTGCTAATAATGCTGGTATCATTACGTGGCATGCTAGTGAGGGCTGCAATGGGCCCCCCTGATTCTGTCCTCTCTATCCCCTCATGTCACGAAACACGATGTCGACTTCACATGCCGCTATTCTATTAACATACTCCTGCATTATACCGAGTACCTGGGGTCGGGATTCACAGGTATTACCGAGTATAGGAGGATCTGCCAACTTAAACCTCCATCTCTCTGGTATTATATAAGACCCAGAGTACCAGTCCGAATGCCACTGTGACTGCAGTTACTGGAATCCCAGGTCCGTAACTATAGCCTTCGTTGCAGGGTGGTTCGTCTTTGGATATGATTAAACTTGACTTGATTATTTCAATGGTGGAACGCGACTTTCTAATATGATGGTGGCATTTTGTGTAATATATATTTTGTGTAATATATATACCCTCCACATGGGTAAAAATCGACACGGGTGACACGGCGACACAGCCGTTTTAGGCCCTTTTAAAAATCGACAGACACAGGAAAGTTGGGGGTAAAAATCGACCGACAGGGATTTTTCTTATATAGCTAAAAATCCTTTAAGGACGTTGGGTAGTTCGTTCAAAACGACCAACCCCACCCTAGTTACGGGCCTACCTAAGACGGGTGTTAAGAATTGGGCTATACGCAAGAATGTATGGTGTATGTAGCATATAAAAGCACGCATCATGAGGTGGTTTTATACACCTACCTCCCTCGTATTTAATTAGGAGGGTTCATTATCCTTTATTTGTGAGTGTGGAGGATTCCTATTTTCCATTTGCTTATAAAACCTACCCAATTTTGTACATATTATTTGCCTCAGGCTGGCCTGTCCCCTTGGGGTTAATTTAGTATTTGAGTGATGGCTAGCCGTGTTTTTTATAAGTAGGATCCTAACACTTGTACCAAGACAGCCCAGCCTTGTTGTAAAACCCTTAGAGGAGAGTAGAGATGACAACAATACGCCGAGTGGTGAGTGATTACACGTCGGGGCCTTGTACCAATACCAGCACACACACAGGGTGATGCCTCTACCCTGTGTTATGAGTTATGGACGCCCATACAGCTCTACATGCAGAGAAGATGGATCATTCAGGGGGGAATTCTCATTGGTGCCAGATACCAGTTCCTACCTATATGAGTTTCCATACAGGCTTCTGCCATATTGACTACATCTATGATAATGTACCATATCTGACATCAGCTTAATATCAGTCATTCCCTTGCTTACTGGAATTCTATATCATATACATATATATTTATGGTAGGGCCAAATAAAATAAAAAGGTGTGTTTCAGGTTACCCGACCCTACCCAGCAAAACAGGGCCGGCCCTAGAAAATTTTATGCAATTTTGGAAAAAAAAAAAAAATTTGGGTCATTTTGGGGCTATTTAAGGGTCGATCTGATAGTTCATGAGTCGAGGCGGTCGTCGGCGAGTCGGCATTGTAGTTCGTGAGTCGATTTCTGGGTACTTTTCAGGCTAAAGTAAAAAAAAAAAAAAAAAATCCGACCTACCTACCCTAGATTTTCAGACCATGTAACCTGAAACTAGCCCTGGGATGGTAGCCTAGTTTTATCAATATGTGCACATGTGCATATTTTCTAAAGGCTCTTGCTGCAATTAACTGGGTGGCTTTTGAAAATGGCAGAGCGATGTGGAAGCCTTCAATACAGCAGAGTGAATGGCATTCATGTGTAGGTAGTCGCTGCACATACCGTCAGATGCTGACTGTTGTAGTGCAGGAGGCTGAAACCGTAATGCCTAATGACTCTCTATAATCCTATTTACCATCGTCATCCCACACACCCTCCAGCCTGCAGCCACTCATTGGCCTTATGTATGCAGTCCACCCTGCAGCCTAGATGCATGTACGGTCATCTCCCATAGGCACTGTATTAGTGGGTAGATGGAGAATAAAAGAACAAAGAAATAATAAAATAATTGGGGAAAAATGAAAAAAAGAGCTGGAGGTCATATCTGGATTGATCATCTCAATGTGATGGGGTTCCATCCCCCCACACCCACACACACACCTCAGTGCCCATCTGCCGCCCCGTCTGCCGCTGGATGCGCTGGTTCCCGCTGCCGGCGTTACCACCCCCAGGTACCAGCAGCCTAGTCAGCCTCGTATTGATCTCATGTCTCGCCTAGTCACGCCGGACACGATAAACCGCGAGATGTTCCTGGGAAGGAGATGGAGGAGATTTGATTGGGCCATTTCTTGCCGAGCTAACTCAATTGTTCTGGCACACGCCGAGAGGCCGTGTCTGAATATGCATAAGGCCGGTCTCTATTCCATAATTGTGAAGCGGCTAAAGGGAAACAAGAGATAGGCAGGATAGAATTGATAGATGTTTCTGCTCCTACTTTGGTGGCATAGTGTTTTATCATATCTAAAGGCTGCAGACCTAGATATTTGTATAGGACCAATCGTTTATGGCTTGCACCATCGGTTAACCCCTATGTGTTAGGCTTGTTGCCTTGAAGGTTTATTTGTCGTCATGATGCACCAATGCAGTGCGGGAGTGCCTCGATGATGGCATGATGCATGTCAGTAGACTCATGACTGGAGCCCGGTTGAGTAGACCAGAGACATGGAGGGGCTCCTTCTAGCCCCTGAGTAGACTAACCAGGGCTGCATTCATGCTTCATGGTGCCAAGGGCATAGTAATTATCATATTTATTAATGGCGGGGTTAATGCCGGGACTTATTCTCTTTTACCCTCACCCATCATTTTAATTATTCGGTCTTGAGTACAATTTCTATAATTCCTCCCACGCGCTGCCCCGATAGTGCTGATCATTCCTGAATAACCCCCATTAAAGCTTGTGAATGGCAGAAACCCTTCCAAGTCAGGGTGGTTCCTGAGTGTTGTGATGTGAAACGAGGCACAAGCACGAGAAACCAGTAGTACCAGTAGTGGACCCCCACAGAAGCTGATAGCCTGCCCATTGCATGATACTCCCTACCATTGCATGCTGTTAGATGGCCGAGGGACTGAGAGGGCTGCCAGTTTGGGGTTTGGTCACTCTCCAATCATTCTCCAGGCAGAGTTCCAGCAGCCCCCTCGTTAGGTTGGGGTGAGAATAGTGATTTGAGGATGGAAAGGCGTGGTGTTAAGGTTTCTGGTAAAGTCTGTACATTGCCTTCTGGGGTAGGTACACCATATATCTGACATGGCAGATTCGTTCCATATTTGTACCAATATAGGGAGTCTATAACCCGGGATCTTTGATAACCAGGCTGAATCGTCATCGGGTTTTTATGAAATGTGTATCGCCTTAATTAGGAGAAATCAGTCTGATGCACCATGTAGGATGCTATATACATGTGCAAATAACTATATCTTAACCCTTTATTGGTCGCATAGTACCCTTTGGCGAATGAGTAACCGCCCAAATAACTTGTGTAGCATCAACGCAGTGTTTAATTGGCGAGTTGCTCTCCAGGCACTACGTTGGTGCATCATGATGACAAATTTTGCCCCTTAGTCTAGCGGCTTTGCCGGCAGATGAATCAGAGAATGGGGTCGACATGATGCCCTAGGTGAGGTGCTCAGTACCAGCAGCTTGCAGCCCTGGGTGGGGTGCTCAGTACCAGCAGGTTGCAGCCCCGGGTCAGGTGTTCAGTACCAGCAGCTTGCAGCCCAGGTGGGGTGCTCAGTACCAGCAGGTTGCAGCCCCGGGTCAGGTGCTCAGTACCAGCAGGTTGCAGCCCCGGGTCAGGTGTTCAGTACCAGCAGCTTGCAGCCCAGGTGGGGTGCTCAGTACCAGCAGGTTGCAGCCCCGGGTCAGGTGCTCAGTACCGGCAGCTTGCAGCCCCGGGTCAGGTGCTCAGTACCAGCAGCTTGCAGCCCAGGTGGGGTGCTCAGTACCAGCAGGTTGCAGCCCTGGGTGGGGTGCTCAGTACCAGCAGCTTGCAGCCCTGGGTGAGGTGTTCAGTACCAGCGGGTTGCAGCCCCGGGTCAGGTGCTCAGTACCAGCAGGTTGCAGCCCCGGGTCAGGTGCTCAGTACCGGCAGGTTGCAGCCCCAGGTCAGGTGCTCAGTACCAGCAGGTTGCAGCCCCGGGTCAGGTGCTCAGTACCGGCAGGTTGCAGCCCCGGGTCAGGTGCTCAGTACCAGCAGGTTGCAGCCCCAGGTAGGGTGCTCAGTACCGGCAGGTTGCAGCCCCGGGTCAGGTGCTCAGTACCAGCAGGTTGCAGCCCCGGGTCAGGTGCTCAGTACCGGCAGGTTGCAGCCCCGGGTCAGGTGCTCAGTACCAGTAGGTTGCAGCGGGTTGCAGCCCCGGGTGAGCTGCTCAGTACCAGCGGGTTGCAGCCCTAGGTGAGGTGTTCAGTACCAGCAGGTTGCAGCCCTGGATGAGGTGTTCAGTACCAGCAGGTTGCAGCCCCGGGTGAGGTGCCCAGTACCAGCAGCTTGCAGCCCTGGGTCAGGTGCTCAGTACCAGCAGGTTGCAGCCCTGGGTCAGGTGCTCAGTACCAGCAGGTTGCAGCCCTGGGTCAGGTGCTCAGTACCAGCAGGTTGCAGCCTCGGGTCAGGTGCTCAGTACCAGCAGGTTGCAGCCCTGGGTCAGGTGCTCAGTACCAGAAGGTTGCACACAGACGTTACAGCAGGGCGGTGCCCCATGTGCCTCCAGCCAGCAGCCGCTGGTGGCGCTGCCCTAGCGGCAGGCAGGCAGACCTGGGGTTCAGTCGGGCGGGACGCAGCAGTCAGGACGCCCAACCTGCGTCCCTCCAAACCCACTCACCACAGCGTCTCCCACCATGCCTCCGTGAGCACTTCCGGTGGCGCAGAATTGTCGTCTGCCATGACGGGAAGACGCGCGGGGTCCGGGTTACGCACCCCGGCACCCCCTGACAGGTCAGTCTAGCCTCCTGGAGGAATTAACAGTGACAGGAGGACGGAGACAGCCACCCTGGAGGATGTTTACGTTGTGTGTACAGGCAGCGAACCGGGACAAGGCCCACAAGAAGGGGGGAGGTACAGGAGGAGGGGACTACTATTACCAGCAGCACCAGCAGCAGCACCAGCAGTACCAGTACCACCGACTGGGGAGGACGGCCAGCGCTAGTAGTGCGGCCCACCATGTGGTCAGGTCCGACGTAGGCAGTATACGCAAACTCCGCAAACAGTTCAGGTTGATGCTAAGAAAGGTGAGGTACCCCACATCACGCCCCCAATGTGTATAAAATGGTCGTTACTCCCACCTTTATCTCGGGTGAAAACAGGGATATGGAGGATGGTGTTTGCTTACAGGGGAAGTGTGGTAGAAAATGTAGTTTGTAAAGCTTCATCAAAACTTTTCGGGTTTCCATTATTACCCACGAGATTCCTCACGAATCAGCCAGTTATTATACGCCCTCTTAGACTTTCGTTGTTGATAGACACTTTAATTGGCATGCTTTTACAAATATTAACTCTCTGCATGTGTCCAACTCAATGTGAATCTACCCTGCATTATACATGTACCACTCGTAATATTGATGACACTGGTATGCTTTAGAAGTACATGTAAAACCAGGCCCGTGTTAAAGCATCCAGACACTCATTGTCATTCATGACAATACAACTAGCTGTACGCCATCTAATCACACGGCTCAATCGGATTCGTGTATTGCAATTTAACATTTTAGCATGGGGCCATGGAACTGCCCATTAAAATCTACATACACATTTACATCACAATTCACGTGTAAACACTAGGGCCAGCCTACTACACAAATGGTGCCTTTTATAAGGTTGAGTAACCCTTTAACGGGCGCATGGTGCATAGGTTCACTATGTCCGTTGTCGGCATGATACATGAATGCAGCCCTGGGGAGTAACTCGCCAGGGCTTCACATATGGTTCGTGGCGAGCCTACGGAATTGATAGAAGTCCCAAAGGGTACGTTGGCATGATGCCTGAACGCACTACTTGCCATATCCGCATTCAGGCATCATTACAACAAAGGACATTAAAGCAGTCTGCGGCCCTTAAAGGGTTGAATAATGGATGTGAAATAGGGGGTAAAACTGCACAGGGGCATGTAGAAGTAGGCATGGAGCCGCAGCAGTGGACAAGCATTGTGGAGAGCAGTGTCAATATTTGATGTTGGCAGCAGCAGTGTGGAGCAAGGTGGCACCAGCAGTGAGCAACTCGGAGCTACTCACAGGGATTCCTCAATATGGGACACATTCCTATAGTAATAGCAGTTATTAAGCTGCTCAAACAGCTTACATTTGCTTAATAGTATTTTGCTGTTCCCAGACCCAAGAGTAGGTTTAACAAAAGATAACTGAGGTGCTCAGGGTGCTTATTGGCATGCTTTTGGGTAGAACCTCATCTCGCACACGGAGAAGATCCAATGGTATAAAGAGCTTAAATGGAATCAATAAATTACACTCTAAGTTAAGTATTTAAGGCGATACTGTAGAGATTATCCCTGTCTCTAAGGCAATATCATTCGTCTGAGCAGAACCTCATTCTAGGACACATGGGTATGTCAAATCCAATACTGAAGTATACTTAATTACCAGTTTAGCTGAGGAGGAAAACGTCAAATGGACAAATATCATTCACTTAAACATCTATTCTCAAATTCAAAATCTAGATAAATTAAACTGCATGGTTTACTTAGACATGGGCCATGTGACCGTTTGGCTGCACATGAGAAGGGTAATTAACACATGTCACTTGCATGTTGCTTCATGAATACCACACTCGATACCCAGAGTGAACATTGACATCCCTAGCTGGTTCACAGAAGTGATAATGCAAATGTCATCCGCAAGGCAAAGCCTGTGACATAACCAATAGTCATACAGCTTATTGCTGCTCTGCCTACTGAGTACCGGCCATGCACCAGGCCTGTCTCCGTGCAGCCCTGGCTTCTGTAACATCTTTACATGTCACCATGGCAACCATGTCATATACATGGGGTCCATACCCGGCCACTCTGGGGGATTTGAAAGGGTGATGTAGCATGAGGAGGGCTGGGCGACCAGATGCTGGTTTAACCCTTTAAGGGCCGCCTAGTGCCTTAAAGGCGCAGATCTCGGTACCCCTCCAGCGGCAGTCAGAGTGGAGCCCGGACAGGTACTCAGCCCTATATATAGGGGCGCTGGGGCTTTAATGCCTTTATCGTCTAGATGCATGAAAGCATACCCTGAGTACCCTGGGCTGCCGTATATAAAGGGATGATGACCTGTCATGCCTTAATTTCCTGTCGGGGTGCCAAGTGGTATGTCTTTATTAAATGGTTAGAGGTGTGCTCGGTGGGGAGGAGAGTGAGTAGTGTGGTGGAAGTAGGCAGTGGTGCAGGCTACGAGTATGGATTGGGGCACGGGGGACATGGGGTCGGGAAGTAGTTTATGGCATATGTTGGGAAGCCAATCAGATAGGATGGCAGGTTCCGTAACATATATTGGGTTGGTAGGTAAGCAAGTTAATGGTGTGGTCATTCTTAACAACAGTGGATGGGGGGGGGGGGGGGCAGAGGGCTAACAGGGGAGGAGAGGCAAAGAGATTTCGGCCCATCTTTTTAGGGCGGTGTGTATGATAATTCAATAGTCCAATGCAATACGTGAAATTCATCTTGTTAAAAAGATGACCGCGCACTCCCTTAGCTCTGCATACAAGCAGGATTAGAAAGGCAAGTGTAGGGACTTTGCTACTAGGGATCCTTCTCAGGTGGCCGACCTCAGAGGGCTTATATGTGACGTGAAGGGCAGTAGATTGCCGTATGAGCGGCAACACAATGGGACATGCATGAACACCATCAAGGCTAAGTAGCCATCATTATGGGCGTGTGTTTGCCGCTGTATAGAGCAGTCCACACACAGGGATACATGTGTGTATGGGGGGGGGGGTATGCATTGGGGGGTCTAAACGGGACAGACCCAAAACATATTTTTGGCCCTAAAACTGAAAAGCCGTTTCCCATTGTGACAGCTTTTATCAGTGCTTATCTCGATAGTACCAGCTTAAGTAATGGCCGCATCCATAAGACAACCAGCTTGACCCCTATAGACCACATGGCAATGTACTGTACCCTATACGTGCAGCAGCGGCGGCAGTGCCCTCTACATGTGGGGTGAGGCAGGAGGGGGTTGAGGCTCTACTATTGATCCCTGCCTACTCGGGCTGATCCACTGCCCCACACAAATCCACAACCCACCACCTAGATTGTCCCGCCATCCAACTCTTACGTATACTGCACAACCACTCCTTCTTCTCTTTTTAAAGAATCGATTCCCTGCAGCGCTGCTAGATCCTATTAGGACTGCAGTATTGGATGTCGGTTGAGTTTTATGAAGGAAATGTGTTATAAGACAGTGATTGGCATTCCATTTCTTGATGTATAGAATGTATGATTTATGGATATAAGCTTCTTGATTTAATATACATAATGGTATTTATGCAAAGGCTATATTATACAGTAGCCCAGACATCGTTTATTAATGGCTTACAGAATAGAATAGAGCAGCGTCTTGTCAAACCATGCTACTGTTTTGCACACTTAAAGTCACCTATTGAGGGACCTTTTTCAAGACCACATGCTGTCACTATTTTGGGCAGATTGTCCCTTAGAAGTGTTTGGCCCCGATCGGTATTAAACGTCAGTTGTGAACGTTCCCAAAAAATATAATCATACAGGAGTGTCCAATATTGGTTCTCTCCGTCATAGAACTGCTGGTAGATACCTCCCACTTCCCTCCCGTACACCACATTAGTTAAACCCCCTCCGACCCTCTGTGAGTGTAGGCCAATACTGGGCATTTGACCTTGGTTGACCTAGAAATGACCTAGAGAATATTAACACTGATTACTGGTTCTAATGAGGGTCGGATGCGGGGAGGGCGGGAGGGTGTCTTTTTATAGGCTTTGGGTATCGTGACTAAAAAGCCAAAGAGGGAAATAAACACTGCCGACCGGTAGTAGTAGGCTTCCACGCACGTGTAATCTCGAAGGATAAAAAAGGTGGTTGTGGGAGGAAAAACTAAGGATCACGAAAGGGAAAAAATGTAGAAGGGAAAAGAGAATTCATGATAATTGCGTTGTTGGTAAATGAAGGCTTGCCTAAAACGAGATTTTTTTTTGGTCAGTTCAATGGTTTTGATCTCGGTCAGTTCGTTGCATTCTATTAACTTGATATACCTTAATGGGAGAGGGAGAGAGAACGGTAGAAAACCCTCTATTTGGATTTTCCCCATGCTTTACTACATGTAGTATCCTCGGCTGCCCTAATAAGCTCAGTGATTTACACACTAGTGTCAGCACAGACCACCACCCGGGCCCAACAGACTGCCTCAGGCTATTGACCCCCTTACAGTGATTGCTGCAACCATAAACTGAGCACTACATGTATGTGACAAAATTGAGCATCAGGGGGAAGTGACCTAACGACCAACGTAGGGCACTGTAGATAATGTATAAGGGCAACTAGCTCCGCTAAAAGATAATACAACATAACCATTTTAACGGTACTTGTAGTTGCTCCTGCCACTGAAATGTGTAAAGTTGATGTATTTTGAATATCACAGAAAGGTCATGTGCTTTAAAATCGAGCAGACGTGAGTTGTGAAGTTGAGATATTACAAAAGCGTGTATGGAGATTTTTTGATAAATCTGACATTTCCTAAATCCTCCTTCCAAAGTGCACACGGTTGTTTGCCACAAGTAGATGTCAACAACAAAATAAATGAACAAACAGGCTTAGCTGCCAGCCAAGAAAATCTCTTCTACAGTTACCAAACATCATTTTCCTGTCGATAGACTAATCTTAATTACTGTAAACTTTCCCGTATAATCCGCACCTAGAGTTTGAGGAATTTCTATAACCCGCACCTAGGGTCTAATTTTATAATTCTTAGGATGTCTGTAAAATATTGTCAATATTTAGTTTGCTGCTAGTGTAGTTCAGCAAGAAATAACCAACAAGTATGAACCAAATATTACACATGATTGATGGTTCCAAAAAAAAAGATGGGTGTAAACTGTTCCAATAAAAAGTCGTTTGCTTGAATGGTGGTCTGGTCACGGTCTACGTCACGTGACAGACAGTGGGCGGACGCTGGCGGCCATTTTGTCGGCCATTACCACCATTACTGTAATGATGCAGCGTCTCGGTTCGCTGCCTCCCCATCTATCTGCGTTATGAGGCCCGGTACGCTCTGCTGACCCGTAATGTATCATCAAATGAGCCCTTACTAGGCTGTGCTGCTGTTCAAAACTGGTATATCAATACAGCGGGGTACTATGTGCATCATTATAGATAAGGAATTGCAGGCGTTCATCATGGAATGCCTGGAAAATATTAAGGGGCAATTGATTCAATAGTATACCGGAAGTACTCTCTCTCTGTTCCTGACAGAGGGAGGCTTAGTGCACAATTAGACCGAAAGTACGTTCTGGCGATTTGATGAATTCATCTAAGAAGGCGAAACTAAAGAAATTGAAAATCTTACCCACATATGACCCAGTACATGACCATTTTAGTGGTAAAAGATTCCTTTAACTTTAATGGTTTCATACAGTGTTATATGGCCTATGTCGTCATGATGCATGGATGCAGCCCTGACGAGTACTGATCTCGTGTTGAACTTTCGAGAGTGTATCAACCCCCTAAGGGCGGTATGATGTGGCCCTCACAAGTCTCCCTTCAAGACATGCATCTTGACGTCAACTGGCATACCGTTTAAAACCACTATGCGGCCGTTAAAGGTTTAACAATAGGTGAATAACACGATCTGGTGTAAGTCTAACTGGCCTGTCTACAGAGCCTCATAATCCACCCAATAAAACACCCCGCCCCTACAGCTGTCTCATAAACCGGAACCGGAACTGCCGCATGATGATGACAAATGCCCCAGGGCGTCCATATTGCCCCCTTTACATCCACTCCTATGGCGATATAACCCCTGATTCTACTTGGAACCATGACTTAACAATGTATTAGACGTCACAAATGGAAGAAATCGGAGAGCTAATTTGTGATCAGTATGCATTATTCCCAGGATGGTGTTACGAGTAATAAAGGATTTCAGAGAAAATACTGATTGTGTGAAATGCTGCCATTATTCCCCCTTCATTAAGTCCAGAGATGAGATATTCCGCCTCACTGTGAAGATCTCATAAATGGGCATGGTTTGATAGCTGGGATTCTGAGAAGTCGTGGGTTAGTTCTGGGATCTATTAGTGTTAGGTTGATGCAGAGAGGCATCTCAGCGATGACTGGTCTCCAGTTGCTGATATGGGCTTACTTCATTTTCTGTGGTTTGTGTGATATCGTAGCTAACCTCAACAGAGAACCCCCCTCTGCAGCCCCCTCTTTAGCTCATATAGCCTACCGTCCTAACCTCGTTCGACTTCGGTAATCAGACATAGTTTGAGCCAACTGTCCCATGGTAGACTAGATACCCCTGTGCACCTGTGTAGTCAGAGTGAAACGTATGATGAGACAGCGTAGTCCTGAGGCCGAGAGTTCACCTATAAGGGAGGTCATCCCACTGGCCTATATCCCTCAGGCCATGTCCATGCGGTGTGGGATGTTAAAGAACCCTTGCTACGGTCAACCAGTACTTTGGGGAAAAGCTCAACCATAGTTTTCCTACTACTTGTACATGTATAGTGGCAGATTCCAGGGGCCATTAACTGGATGATACTTGCGGACTAGGGCAACCACACTGGATCCATACCATAATACAAGCACAAGCAACACACTAATCAACCCCCACCAACCCCACAGGTTGGTGCTGCTACATTCTAGACTTTACAAGGCCACATCGAGTAGCCAGGCTGATAAACAGAGTTTTAGACTTAGTACTTCTCCCCGTCCCTGAGAGTACATTGACATATGATTACATATCCATCATCCCACTAGCATGCACGGAGCCAATTCTACACCTACCAATAGGGTATCACTCACCAAGCACATTCTACTGCCCCAGCACTCCACTGCAGGGCTCAGTTTCACAGGACTGTGCTTGGAGGTTGATAGGCGACGCCCCGTTGTCATGGGGATGAAGGGACGCGTGCCGAGTAGCTCTATTTGTCAAGTTCTATTTATAGAACACAGGAGAGTGGCTCTGTCTCTGGTCCCACCAGGTCCCAGCTACAGTCCGTGGGGGACCTTCTGGTGAGGCCCTTTACGTGAAAGGTCATTTCAGGCCACTGCCTATATTGAAGTATCAGATACTGAAAGGACCAAAGCACCACATGATGTAGTGTTCTTCAACACTGGAAAGCATAGGGATATTATTTTAAAAGATTACTTCTACAAAGTGAAAGGCGTTTCATTTTACTCTATTTTGCATTAGTATTCAGCAAGAATCCGTGATTTTACATAACTCGTAGAAATATTTATGTTCCTGCTGTTCAAAAAGTGACAGGTGTTTGATAAGATTTGGTTTGTTGCGTAGTTTAACATCTCATTGACGATGCAGATGAGACTTCCTCAAGTTTCAGTTTTTCACAAGTAAAAAGGTAGGCCTAACTTGGATGATCGTATCCAGGATGATCGAATCGATGAGATGAGCCAAAAGATAGAAATCCCGCTCCTACACATTTACCGAAGCAAGGGTTCTTTAACCTCTGACACCACATAGACATGGTGTGAGAGGGACAGGCCAAAATCTCTTCAATGTGTGTGTATGGACGCATGAAAAGGTAAGGGAGCCGGTTAGAGAGGCGGTGGCCATTTTGGTGTCAGAAGATGACGTCTGAGGTCACTAATGGAGGCTCTGGGTGACACGTCTCCCGCCGCCCCTGAATGGCTGCCTCCAGGGTTATACAGGCTTCAGTCAGCAGGTGATGGATGCACACTACCCCCCTCCTCCAGGGTTGGGCTGGGGTTGCCCCCTATTCCCACCATGAGAGGATGGAGCCCCTTAAGGAGTAACTAACTGTCCCCCTCTATTTACCTCGAGATGGGATCAGGGGGAGGGGGTTGCACAGGGGGTCTTTGTACCTCAATATAATCACCATCAGATCAGCCTTTTCAAGCGATTGTCATAACTGCATTGGTTAGAGCCTGCGATTGCTGGCACTGCTTTGGGAGCTCTAGCAGGAAATTTGAACCCCCTTTGAGCATACATAGGGGAGCCTGAGCGGGTCACGGGGACCTGGTGGGGTGATCCAAGGTCAAGGTCACTCACAGTGGTGCCCCTTAGTGGCGACCGGATGGGACCGGAAGTGATCGACTAGTGCTGCCTGTGTCTGAGGTGATCGACTGGTTCTAATCTTAAAGAGCAGTAAATATCCGGGGAGAGGGCAGTGAGCCGCGGACCGATGTGGGGATGCAGGGGTGAGAGGGAGGTGTGGGGCAGAGGGTAGAGGCCCGGGGCATTTAGCTTTTAGGGTAAGGGACAGGAAGGTAGGATCTATTGGCAGTAGCATATGGGTGCTGTTGGGAGACTGTGGCAAGGGGACATATCACTTAGGTAGATGCCTCCCCTGGCCCTACTTCCTGGGCCCTACTTTCACTCCCCATGCTCGGTACCTTCTGGTGTAACATACCGTAACTACAATGTATTGTAAACCAGGCATATTGTATGGGTTAGAATACCAAGAATAGCAAGCCTATAAAGCCCCATCAATCTGTATGCAAACAGTGTAACCGCTGCCCTTCCCATCGGCTTTGGGTTGCTTACTAACCCGTTAAGGGCCACATGATGCTGTAGTGTGCCATATATATGCCCTTTGTCGTCATGATCGATGCAGGCGGCCCTGGTGAATACTCGCTATGGCTGCAGTCATGCATCATGCCGGATATTATGGAGCAGTGGCGGATTTAGGGGGTGGGCGCGGGGGCGCGCGCCCCCTCCTTTTTGCTTGTAGTTAAGAGTTTAATTGCCTTTTTTAGACCCCGATTTTGGCCAAAAATAGGGGGTGCGCCCCCTCCTTTTGCCTAGAAAAGGGGGCGCGCCCCCTCCTTTTCCAAATCCTGGATCCGCCACTGTGGAGTCTTGAGTGTATCAAACCTACAGAGTCAGCTCGAATGCTCGTCAGGCCTGCATTCAGGCATCATTCATGGGCAGAGCGTATTAAAGCAGTATGCGACCCTTAAAGGTGTTGACACTCGGACAGCCTGAGGCGGGTTCCCACACCTGTTCACCAGCCACACCTCACACCACTAAATAGCCTTGGGCTTAATACCTCAATATGCAGTGAGATTTATAATTAACATGAGACAAAGGTGGCATCGTAAAGGCAGTCCCTACTGCAGGTGTGTACTCTGGAGTCTATCAAGCCTTTAGAGCAGCTCAATGCTTGAATGCAGCATTGGCGAGTTGCTCGCATGCCCTGTAGGTACCGTGCCAACCGTCTTGATAATGCGCCTGGTGTTAAGAGCGCTGGCCTTGTATAAGCACTCGGGTAAGGTGGTCTTCAAATATGTGTTATGCACTAAAATGCGGCTAAATTGAATAGCGCCAGGCCAAGGCGCATGGTCAGGACGGTATACGCAATGTTTACACGTTTAGGTTCATAGTCTGAGCTCCTGCCCTGAGGTCCACTACTCATGTTTCAACTCTTTACGAATATGCTCACTGCTTTGAAATTCAAGGATCGCACTACGCATGAAGCCAGAATTAGAGCTCAGTATTGACAGTTTACTTTGTGAACTTGCATCGCTCCATCACCGAAGACACATCATAATACAACAGACTAAAACAGTTTACCCACTACAGTGGTTTCCACTTTGCCGTCATCTCAACGTATTAGTCTAAATAGAGCAAATAGTCGAAGACAGGGATCTGAGAAAGAGACGGTTGGGGAGTATTTGGAAGGTCCTGAATCAAATACGTTTATAGGCGCCCATGTATACTATGTATGTCCTCCAATGCACACAACAAAATCAAGTGATGTTTTTATGCATCAAACACTTCTGCAATTAGTAGGAATATATATACTATCAGTGTGCAGTTTATGTCCCTCTAGCAAGAAGCATATAGGGTAGGAGGTCTGACTTAGAGCTTTGCCTATGGGTAGAGTGTGACAAGCCACCCCCCTCTAGCCCCATCTCCCCCTCCCCCCCCCCCTCCCCCCCATGAAAGTGAGCGACTTTCTGTGCTCACTGTTGAAGACTATGGAGAACAGGGGGTTTTATGTGGTTCTTTTGAGTCTTTATTAGAGTGATACCAAATGAAAAGAAGGGGTTTTCTGGACCAAAAAATCCTGCTGAATCCAAATCTTGTGATCCCTCAATCTGACAGGCATTCTTCCTCTGTATCACTCTACCTAACTATGTTAAAGGGATCTTTGTATGGCAGCACTGGGATGTTTAAATACTCCAACATACCGCGGTGTATATGTACTTAACAGTGGGGGAAAAACAACAGTAGGACCAGGAGCCTGCCCTGGAGCACCCCAGGAGGTAGGAGAGGCCACCTACCGGGGCGGGATTATCCAGATAATCCTGCAGGAACTGGCGACAGGGGGCCTCTGAAGTCAGGACTGCTGGGGAGTGGAGGCGATCTGTTCGACTCAACTATAGAGGAACGTTCACATATGACGTCACCTGCTATTGCAAGTGGACAGGAGGGGGAGGGGGGGGGGTGCTGGCGAAAGGGTGAAATTTGATCCAGGCCATACATTTGTCAATTTATCCAAAACAGTGACACAAGAGGTCTTGAAAAAGGTCCCAGGATAGGAGACGTAATTTGTGAACGTTCACTATACATGACATTGTCTCGTATCAGAACGTGTAGCGAGGGTCACACTGTCTCTTCTTGTCTTTTGTTTTTGCCCTTGAGAAATTGCAACCTTATCTCGTATTTAGTATTAACCTAATTATCAGAGAAACTCGTTTTCTGATCCTAATATTAGATATCAGTACCAGTGAGTAGATCAATGTCAATCAATTTTCTTTTTCTGCAGAAGGGACTTCTGTAGCTATAGTAACAAATAAAAAGGAGATCAAGAGAGGAAAAAAAGAAAAAAATAATAGGTGGAAGTCAAGTAGCGACACAGCAAACAAATAAGGGCTAACAAGGCCGACACACTGTGTGGCAGACGACTTCCGTACCGCCGCACTTACACCACCCGCCGCCACCCCCTCCGGCGCTCCCTAGACCAATTACAGTAATGGCAGCCTACCCGGGGGAGGGTGTACACTATCGGGCGCAGCCTCCGCTCTCAAACCGATACATACATGTATAAAACTGCGCAAATCCTTGGCCACAACCCCTGTATGGGTGTCAGGCTCCTGCTCCCCAGAGGGGCTTGGTTTTATCCACTGCCAAACCAACAGGAACCGAGTCTCTGAATAGTCTGTCACAATGGATGGAGAGGCAGCTTTATATAGCATGAATGACTGTTAAATGGAAAATGTAATAAGGTCAGGGGCCCTAGTGGAAGAAATACAAAGGTTGAAAGCGCATATGGTAGGATATTAATCTAATGTTGTATTTGTTATCTTTTACCCAATAAAACACTGTAAAAATAGCCTACTCCGTCTGATATATGTAAATCTCGGTGAGATTCAATAGGATCCGATTGGCTGAAGATTGCATTACAAATGGTCAAACCAATTAATGTAAAGTTGTCCCTCAAATGCATGATGTTGTTGTTTGCTATTTGGTCGCTTTGCCATTTGCGCAAAGTGACAGAATAGAAAGCTACACAACGGTTCCCTCACACTGTAATACATCTCCAATTATAACATGAAGCCTGGTTCTATGATATTGATAGGACTGTATTCCTCCTATAGGGAGAGAGAGTGAGGGATGGGGATAGGCTGACAGGTAGCCTTTAAAGAATAGGGGGAACAGATCCAACTGCTATCCACTTATTGGTCCCTTTGAGGTATAGCCAACAAGATATAACTCACCATGAGGAATAACGTAGCCTATATCAGAATATACGAAATGAAAACGATAAATTCATTTCCTGCCCACCCACAATTCCCATTGTCACATATCCCTCATCACATTGCCGATTACGTCGTCAGGATTTGGAGGATATTGGATCGGAGACCATATGGCGATGCAGCATATTTGTCTGCAAAAAGCCCCACCTTCTGCCGGGCTCGGCCTAATCTAATATGGCCTGGAGGAGCAGCCAGTGAAAAAACCCTCTGCAATAACCTTCTGCAATCTGCAGTTGTGCTGGTTGGGGCTGGAGGAGGGGGCATTCATACATCCTGGTGCTACTTTCTGAAGCGGAAGGTCTTCTTCCACGACAGGAAGTAGTTCCTGGTCGCGCGGAAGGATATGGGATCGAGTCAGTGCTGGTCTATGGTGAAATTGATGTCTTGAATTATTGCTCCCCTTTTGAAGAAAAACAAAAACAATGTTAATTCATTTTAAGAAACTGAAATTTAACCCAGGCTTGAGAGTGTAGAGGTGAGCCTTTAACGTATGCCACGTCTACCATTGTCAGTCATACTCAATCCAAGACCCATCCCCTACAACGTGACGTACGTTACGGATCGCCCCTTTAGGCTTAGGCTGAACTTGAATGGTTTTACAAGCTGCCTGGGAAATAGGGCACGTGTCATATACTACTTACCACACCGTCCACATCCACACCCCACACCCTCAGATGAGCTCCACCTCGCCTCCAACCCGGGCTCCAACCCCACCTTCATGTCTTTTAAGACCATTTATACTACATGTATAACCAATTATTTCCCAAAGTCGCCAGGTCGCTTAAATCATTGTATCAGGTCGCTTATTCACCCATCTGCAGATTAAAAATAAAGTGTGTTGATGCTTTAGCGGGATAGGGTCGACAGTCGTAGTAAAAGAATATGTGTTGTGAAAGCATAGGTGACAGTCTGTAAGTGTATATAACTTGATAGATAGGTAGATCATCACTCTGCTCTCGGTTCTTTGTGCATTGTAGATACTAGTATATAACGAGTGCCATATAAGAACATGATTAATTGTGTAACAATACATCAACTTAGGCAGGAAGCCGATGGGCCTTCTCGTCTATCATAACCAGTAGTGGCAGCACATGTATTTAAATTGCAGTCATTTTTCTGGGAGGCCCCCGACTACCCCTACCCCCAAGTTCTCTACAAATTGATAAATCTTCCAGCAATATCAAAATCCAATTATGGGTGGAGAATATGGGCTGGGGTCGTGGAGGGTAGAGGTCTGGTTGTACGGGCTCCCCTTCTACAGTGACTACACGTTACATTTACTGTTTTATTTACATGTTCTGACCCCCGTGCGTCCCTCCGGCATCGGCCGCAGTTAATGCCCCCTGGCGAGGGTTCAACGCACTCACCTGCCCGACCACTAATTCCATTAGTTCCGCGTTATCCCGCCCGAGGCCGCCGCTAGTCCACTTCTCGCACAGCCTCGCGTTATCTCGCGAATCCACGCGGCAGGGGCGTGACTTCCGGTAGTGTAGGTTGAGGGCGCTGCAGCAGTAAGCGGGGTCGTTGGCCGGGTTTTAGGTCGGCCAAAGGGACGGCTATGTAAACGTCATTGCCGACATGTTTAAAAGCGACGGTATTACGACGTAATGCCAACGCAGCTGGGCGATAAATAATCGAATTGGGAGAGTGGAAAGGAAAGGAACCTAGACTACTGTGGGCTGATGGGGAATTCGGTGGGGTAATGGTTCCAAGTTTATCCGCAACAGGCCAAAAAGATGATTTCTGTCCCAGATGTGAAGATCGAGCAGCTTCAAAAGGGAGCCTGCTTGGCGTTGTACAACTACCGCCTAATATATGCAAGAATGATATAAAGTGCCAACTGAACTGCCATATGAGACATTTTATTGTATTCTGAATATTTAAATAATTGCAAGGATATAAGGACAGATTGATTGTTGAGAATTTAATTTTAATCTATTTGAATCATTAATTAGCCACGTTGATACCAAACATGGCATTGACTATATGTGACGCAGCACTATGTGTAAAATTAATTCAATATGGGGCCCCGTTGTTGTGGTGTAAGCCCCTTATCTTTACAGCCCATTAACCACTACAGCAGTATTAGAAGTCGTACACAAAAACAGGCCAGTCTGTCTGAGGACGCCCAGCTTACATTGTTAATGATGCCCTTTAAGGGCCGCATGCTTCTTAGTATCCTTGGTCGTCATAATGCATGAATGCAGCCCCGGGGAGCCACTCGCCGGCGGTACCGATATCATGCTGACCCTCTGGGAGTGGCTGTGTATCAACCCCGTAGGATCGGTGTGATGCTCGGATGCAGCACTGGCGAGTTACTCACCAGAGCTACATTCATGCAATGTGACGACCAAGTGCGTAATGTATTTTAGCGCTATGCAACACTTAAAGGGTTAATGATGCCTAGTGGAAGCTGGTAATGGGCATGAGTATAAACTGTAATAACATTCACCAGTGTATTAAGTATGGAGCGGGTATGGAGCAGCCTCGGCCAGCGTCTATCTTACCAGTTGGATAGCCTGGGAGCAGGCTATCATCCTACCCGAATACACATATTTCAACTAAAGGTGTTGATAGCACAGTAGCCCTTCACCTAATTTTATTACCCCTTTGATTTAGATAATAATCTGTCTGTAGTTGGATGTGTATTGATCAATACACACCCATTTGCGCCACCAAAGTGGCGCAAATGGGTATCAAATAAGATGAATGTCTGCTCCCATACCATACACAGCAAAGGGACCCGGAGCAGTGTTGGTATGGGAGTCCGAGACTGGGTATGGAGTCGATACAATAGCTGTACCCTGTGGGTATAGGAGTAGCCGCAGATAGTAGCTAACATTAACCGGTATACAGAGGCATACAGGGATACATCATAATATAAGGGACTGTGGACCTAGGCACAAAGCCTATGGGAAATAAGACTAAGTGAGGCGGTATCGGATATATGTCTAATGGTGTTTATAGTAGGTTATGGTTTGTGTTGATATAGTGATAGATGGATCTCATTCTGGTACCTAGATTCTATATAGATCTCGGACACCAACTTTTGTATCCACTCCCTCCCTGTCTCCACTCCCTTCCTGCCTCTGATCCTTTTTCCCCCTCTATTCATCCCTGCCCCCTTCCTTCCCTGTCTATTCCCTCCCTGCATCTACCCCCCGCCCGCCGGTCTGCCGCCTGCATTCCCTGTACCTCTGCCCTCGATGACCCGGTAAGAATTGATACATGTAACATGACCCTGTTGGAGTGTACCTGTATCGGTAACATCGTTATGTTAATAGACAAGTACATAACATGCTGCCATGTTACTAGAACATGGTGGTACACCCGTATCGGCCACGCCCTCCCTACACTGACTACCTGTGCTGTATCAGGAGTACAGTGTACAACCAGGCTGGTGACTTCACATTGCAGCTGACCTATCCCCACAGTAGTGCCATGATTAGCCGCCAGGGCGGCAGCACCTGCCTGTGGACCCACACAGCTTGCACCTCCAGGAGTGAAGACGTCTTTTAGGAGAGGAGGACTAGATCTCTGATATCAACTGATTATGATAAAAATGTAGTTATTAACCACAAAGGTAGCTGATCAGGAACAGACATTGGCTGGTTTAGCCCTTTCAGACTAAGTCGGTAAAAGATGACAGTTGTCTTTGTGGAGCACGTGGATTGTGCCTGTGCATAGTGGAAGCTACCTTGACCGAATCTTTGACATTTGTCGTCATGATGCAATAATGCAGCCTCGCTGGTGCTGCATTCATGCATCATGACGACTAAGGGCATGCATTATGGTTAAAGGCAATGTTTGAGTCCATGTATGATAGTGTAGTACGAAGGAGGCTGCCGGGGAGAGAGATATGGACCTGAGTGATATAACGCTGGTAGACCCGGAGGGTGGTGACTAATTCTATATAGAGTAGGCCCATATCATCTTACTAGTTCTGTCATCATGTATTCGTCAATGGAAATCTAATCTAATTGACTCGTGATGGTGGCGATGGTGGAAAGTGAAGGATGGGGGGGGGGGCATGTTTACACCATGACTACAGACTCTTATCTCTGATTGTATCCGACATCTAATGATATTTACGTCCTCACTTATCACTACTTCCTAGCTTATCGTCACAGGGAGTCCTCTCCCTTCCCCCCTCCCCCCCTCCCCCATCTCCCCTAACCACTATCAGCTGATTTCATATGCCACTTGAACAGTACTTGAACTAGATTAAAATCTGGAAGTCCATCAGAAGGTATCGATCTCCAAGGATAAACAGTGTAATAACTTAGTATTTAGGTCGGTTAGAGAATCTGTATGGAGAGTGTGTCATCAGCCTTACTCAACCTGTGTGACCTGCAGGCATTGACCTTGTGACCTGTGACCTGGATGACCTCAGAGTGAGTGGTTCTCTGTGGTTGGGTTTCTGCTCCGGGCTGTCTGGGTTGTCGTGTTGGGACGGGGTGGCACACTCCAAAACTCGTGATATAAACTCCTATAAATATACACGAGTAACTCGGGTCCAGTGGCGCTTTGTGGTAGGCTCTTCTCTTAACGTGACACAACAACAACAACAATAACAATAACAAAAAACAACAACAACAAACGGGGAAAAGGGGCTTCATTAGTGGAGACTTCGTTTGCCCAAATTGATCAAAACTAGTAAAATGTACACACCTAGATCACAATATGTGCCATGGTGTGGTTGAACAAACAGAAACTTTAACTCGGGCCCGATAAAAGCAATCTCGTGTCTTTGGCTTTTTAGGGAAATGCTGTTCATAGCGCCAGGGGCTAGAGTTCGCATGCAAATGTCTTTGTAAAAGGGGAACTCTTTGACTTTTTAAAGAGAATGCTGTTCATAGTCTGCGCTGGCATCAAATCCAGCCAAATCTGTTACACAGCTACAGACTTACTTCATATAGTTTAAAAAAAAATACACGAGACCATAGTGTGTTCAGACATACATGCTACCAATAGATAAGACCATTTGCGACTTTAAAAAAAACGTCCTTTATCTCATGATAAGTGTTGGCCATTTCCATTCCCCTCTACCATCAAGCTCCTGACATCGGTGACAACATGACTAGTCCATGTAGTTTTCCCTTCAAGAGGATGTCATTCTGATTCCAGTCAATGTTGGGACCAAACAATCTTCCTGCTGTCACCATTCTGACGGAAGAAGATAACAAACAGAGATGTAGTAAATATCCTAAAAGTGAGTTTCCAAATTTAACTCAACTGAAATTAAATAACTCTCCCCCCACTTAACACGCACATCATCTGTACGGCAGACAGGTGCGGCCAAATTGGTCCGGCAGAAATAAAATAACACAAAAAGAGACCATCTCCACTAATAGCCGTCTAAAAACAGCGCCACATCAAGTGTCCAACTACCGGCCGTCAGGTCGTGGTACGTGGGACGACACGAGCCTCATGCAAAATATGACAGGTATTTTTATGGCGCCCACTTTTGTCAGATCCCCCCCCCCCCACACACACACAGATAGTGGTGGGACAGGTATGAGGGGAGCAGCTCCTCCCACTTAGTGTCGTCACGTGGTCGGACTGTGCCGCACCGTGAGCTGCTCCCGTCTCCAGCGTCCACTTTGGGTATACCATGTTACAGACATTGTGAATGAGATATGGTGGTTTACTTTAAAGAGCTGACTTCAGTATGGGACGCGGCACGCTAATCATTCAAATGAGGAACATTCATAGATATGTTGTTATATGGACATTCTTGTCCGTTGGAAGGGAGGTGGGGGGTACATGTACTAGGGCCTGAGATGGGTGTATGGGTACCTCCAAACGACCCACGGGAAGGGGGACGCTTGGTCTCAAAATTAGGGGGCGGTGACTCTCGATCGGCACCCTCCAAAAGAGGGGGCAGTAATTGTCTCAATAAGGTGTAAATGATGTAAAAAGGACTCTTATTATCAATGGGTACTGTGCTTTTTGCATCAGGGGTAATTAGTATAACAGAAGTCTCTGAAATAACAGGGGCGGTGGCTTATCTGTGCCTCTACACGATTTTGACCATGTCGCTGTGTCAATTTTTAGCAGAAAGACTGTGTCACTGTGTCGATTTTAAAGTAAATAAGAACTTAGAGAAAAATCTCTGTGGGTTGATTTTTGTCCCCGATTTTTCTGTGTCCGTCGATCCTAAAACGGCCGTGTCGCTGTGTCGCCCGTGTCGATTTTTACCCATGTAGAGGCACTTATCTGTAAGATATGAGGGAGCAGTCCCAGAGAGCTGGGATGTGTATTGTCATACCCAGAGCGTCTGTGGTGACCGGGACACCGAGAAAAAAAGAGGTACAGGGCCCCAGTGTAGGTTATACAACAGGCTGACGTAAGAGATGGGAAAGATATGCCGCTGTTGTGCTCTGTGAATTTATGTGGGGCAGTGATTTGACGGCTCCTGTTTTTAGGTGGGCAGTAGTTTGGCAGTCGAGTGTGAGCACGCCCTCTGGACCTTCTGGTCGAGCCCCCTTAATATACATGTACGTGTAATTCCTGTATCTTTGTCTGCCCCTTGTCTGTCTTGCTCCCCATATCGTTGCCTCCCCTGGGCCTCCCTTCCTTGCACCCCCCCCCCCCCCCAATTCCTCCACCTTGTCCACCCTGGATTATGAATACAGCTCAGTAGGTGTAGCATGAGTCAGGTGTGTGGTTAGAGTTGGCTGTGTCTGCACGCCGCAATCCTTCACATTCCTCAACTTAGTGAGGTGCATCCCAACCTGTCTAAGCAGGCCGTCCTAGGGGGGGGGGGGGGCTGTGTTAGGTTATGCTGAACTGATGTAGTCATTGAAGGTACATGTATTAGGTCGGCTTCCTCTACAGTCTAACATATGCCATCAAAGAAACCACACGTAGAAGGAAACCACATGCAAAAAAAAATGAATAAGGGAAAATACAGAAACATTGGGGAATGTGAATGGCCAAATCAAAAAGAGAGGGGTCACTCAGTGTGCCCTAGACCTAGTTTGAATTGTAAGACCCTTGTCCCCGGACGTTTGTTATGTCAATTATACAAGACAAATTTTAAAAAAAGTACATAACCGATGCAATATGCCCTGGTTTACTGTTTTCTTATTCCTGGACCATAAATAGGATGTCCCCAAAATAAAAGGGAAAAGAAATGAATAAAATGATGATAAGCTTTTAGAAGGAAATAGGCCCAGGAACTCATTGTTCCTTCCTTACCCCTCCCCATGAGCTGTACACATACACATGTAATGTGCTTTGTGTACTTGTGGTGAGATCAGCGCAGGGTGCGTGGGTGAGGTGTTGGGTGTGTGTGTGGGGGGGGGGGGGGGGTGGTAGATGATAACGTATAGTAAAGTCGGTGGTGCATGGTAGGAGGAGGCGTGTTGACTATAGACCAGCACCACCACCACCACGACACGTTCAGTACCGTGTCCGGACCTCACCCTGAGCACTGTCCTGTGGCAGATATACTACTAGTGGGAGTGGGATACACACACAGACCGTACAGCACTGGGCTACCCGTCATCATGATAGAGGTAATGTGGAAAATGCAAGGAAAAATGTCTTGAGGACGCAAATTATCTGAGACTAAGGAATCAAGTCCAATTATAATGGGACATATAAGGCCAGTTCCAGGGCTTCTGAGGAAGTGAGGGATACGAGGTAGTAAATGTTCAAGGAAGTGAGGGTCGACTGTAGACTATTTTAACTTTAAGAGAGGTCTGATTTTCTCGGAATTCGGAATTGCTGAATGAGAAAGGCTTTCATTGAAAATCTTTGAGATTTGAGAATCCGCTAATTGTAGATGGACAGTTAGCGACGTGTTTTGTTTTGATCTGCCCTTGTCAGATAAAGACGTTGATATCTCACCAAGTTACACCAGTGACCTTTAGGATGTCTAACGTGATAAACAGCTAGTCACAGTCCCCAGGATATGTGTGGGATGGAGGTAAATAGTTACATTGTAGTTGTTGGTCTTGAGTCAGAAATGGGTGTTCAGCTATTAGTATGTATGTATTAGCTATAGGCCATGTACTTGGGTGACCTTCTTTGTATACATGTATTATACTGCTTCATGCAGACCCACTTCTACTAAGTCTTATATCTTGTATCATACTTTAAGTTTAATCCATATAGGCCTGCGTACATGAACGTCTATTGTTGTACATAGAGTAGTTCTATACGGACATGTGTGATGGGACGTGGATGCCCCCAGTCCGACTGCAGCCACTACCTGTTATCTAACGTACAGGTGTTGGGCCACACGAGCAAATAGGTAATAAAGGCATCCACCTGTCCTCTATGGTGGTGTAGTCCAGCTAGTCAGTCATCCAGACTAGACCAACACAACGTTATTGGTATGGGTGAGGCTACCTACACAACAGCATTATAGCATAATCGGTATACATGTATATGCTAGGCCAAGGGGAGAGGGTGGAGCTGGATTTGGCAAATCTCAATAACACACAAAATACCTTTGTGGGCCTAGATGATTTCAACATCTGTAGAGTGGACCTCCCTTCCAATAGAATTCGTCTAAATGATTTCGAAATCTCAGAACTCAAGTGAGAAGTCTATAGTGGACTTCCCTGTAAATAGAGTTCAGATACGGCAAATCTGAGTGTGCCAAATGCCACTGACCAAACTGCAGCCATACAAAACAGCTGTATGTGAGGAGGTGTAGGTAGTGGAGTAGGAGTCAAGTGGTATCATAATGATACGTCCCCTCTATTAACTATTTAAGAGCTGCATAGTGTTTTGATGTGCTATGCACTTTATTGTCATGATGCATGCGTGTGTCCTGGCAAGTAACACCAAGACCAGTGTTTCATCAATGCATCATGTCGACCCTATGTGGTTGATACACTCTCAAAGGCCTTAAGGGTCGTTATACATGATGCATGAATGCATTCCTGACCAGTCTAACCATTCATACATCATAACGACAAAGGGCATAGCACATTGAATCACTGTGTGGTCCTTATTAAAAGGGTTAAGTGGTGGAGTGTTAGGTGCAGACAAGTGGTGGAGTGTTAGGTGCAGACAAGTACAAGTAGTGGCAGTCATGTCCTGAGCTGTGTCGTGTTGTAGCCCTCCTTGAGCTGCTCGGAGTAGCTCTGTCCCGGAAGCAGGTCACGTGGAAGTGCCCCTATATAAAGAATATAACATTAATGTATCATACAGCAGTGTAACTAGGTCCCTTGTGTAGGCCGCCATCTTGTCCCCCGAGAACTGGGTCCCCTAGACTATAGTCTCACTCCTGTATGAATAAAAGGGACAGGATTGAAGCTCTGCTCTTTATAAACCAGCATTTAGAAGTGAAGATTATACCAGTTAGTGAGCAGTTCCCTTCCCTGCCGCTACTAGCGTCACCATGGCGCTGCAGTAGACCTGTTAGGGCCCTATAAGGGGTAGAGTTACTCCATACCGATATGGTGTCAAGTGATGCTTGAGGCTAAGATTTCTCCACAGTGTACAACTGTATTGACAATGTGGTCTGTATCACATTCTATTCACCACATTTCCTGATTAAAAAAAGAAGGGATGGAACGACCTGCTTCTGCATGGGGAATTGGCATTGTTCACCTATCTCGGATAAACATAACAGAAATAAATCCGACCTACCTACCCTAGAGTTTTCGCCCATGTAGCTCGAAACACGCTCTTGCCTTTAAATCTATTGGGATTTCATGTTCTATGCTCATACTCAACTCTAAAATACATTGTCGGTATTAGGCACACACAAAAGAGCGCGTTTCTAGTTAACAGATCCTACTTAGCAAAACTGTTCACTTGCCCTCTTCTTCAAGTCAGGAAACTTGCTGTATACAACCAAACAAAGACCTACAAATCTAAGACTTAAGATCAGTCCTGAAATAGAAGTGTGCCTCCTCCCACGCCCTGGAGCTATAAGGGGACGTTATCAGGAAGTGGTGTTTGTAGTGGGTCAGTGGTCCCTCCTGGTGCTACAGCTCTAAGTCAATAAGTGGACCGTGCCCTATACACTGGGGGCATATACCACATAATATGGGTCATACTGTAATGTAGCCTTTGTCCATCTACAGCTTTTTTCCATCTACATCTGGTCTATGTCCAATAGGAACATTCGCAAATAGGTATGATCTGTACACACACTGATGAACGGGCATGTTCATAAATTCCAATCACTGTACGTCTAGATGGATATATATATATATATGGAAATCCCCGGATCAGTGGGTCTGCTACATGAAGGTCCTGCCATCATCACATTGGACAGGTAATTTAGAGAGGGAGGCATTTTCTTTTTATCCCACGAGAGGACCCGTCTGCCTCCACCCACCCACTGTAGTGGGTACCCTTTTCACCCCACCCCCATCGATGGGATTCGTTTTTAATTTGGACCCACCCAACTCCCAGCTGTCAATTAATGATTATCCCTGTAACTGCTATGATTCATGTTCGAAACGTGTATCGAATCCCAATATGACCATTATGGCCTGTAGATGCCAATAAATGCACAAGTGCCGACTTGACACTTTTTAATTCCTCTTCATGTGGTCATCTTTGTTGACTCAGTTTAAGTCGGTATTTTGTGAAAAGGTTAACACATTTCGTTACGTGCCTCTGCCATGCCAAGAGGTGTCGGCAGTTTTTGTCTCGTGTTTTGTTTTGGGTTCTGATCTTTATTCTGGCCAACGTTCATGACTTTACATTGTTTTGAATACTTGACTTTCAGGGGGAAAGGCCAGTTGGTTTATAGTCCCCTTTGAATGGCCAGCAATACTGCTGTGACAAGCCTTAAGATGCCCTATACATAAGAGCACATTTCTCTTTTTCAACGTGTAAAAATACCAGTTCAATTGCTTTTCACTTGGTAGTCAACAAGGGGAAAAAAGGTGAGAATTAAAATCAAGTATGTAAATTAGTTGCGTTTAATATTCAAATTGTAGTGGGAGGTGGTTAATATGATCTTAATTGTCACATAGGAAGCTGACGTGGGCCCAACATCTGGACGCTCTTATCAATTTGTTCTCCGAGTCCTTCTCGTCAGTCAAATTCTTTTGGTGAAACTAATCAGAATGAAATCAGCATTTCAATCATCTTAAATTGAGGATAAGGGGTCGTCCATAGATAATGTCAGGCCGGAGAGGGTGGGAGGTGTTGGTCTGAGTGTGACAAACAATTATAAAGGTATGGGGGAAACGTGACAAGGGGGAGGATGGGTGTTTAAATGGCCCATATATGTGTGACGGGGTATAAGCCATTCGTGAATCTTTTGTCAAAAAGCACAATAGGTGTTTTCTGTGGGAAAAAAAGTCCCATGAAAAACAGTTAAGCATATTTATAAGCAATGGTTGAATCTTTAAACTTGATCCCATAAACCTGCTTTCTAATAGAAGTGCCCTGACCCACGTGCAGTGACACATTCAAGTCTGAGTCACAGTGTACCCCACATGGAATATAATCTTGCTTTAACTTATAAACATGGATATATTCTGCTGATCTCTGACCAAAGTGGTCTAACTACGACCCACGACTCCTCGGGTCTCATTCCCCTGTACGGTAACCCTAGTAACCACCAAACAAACCGTGTCCAGCAACCTGCTGTGACGCTACGCTGGGAGTCTCTGCGTCCGTTTCACTACCGCAGGCATAGAGCCTCACCCCCCACCTACCCCTCTACCCCCGCCGGTCAAGGCCACAACCAATACACAAGACCTACAATACACAAGACCTACAATACACAAGGCCTACAATAAACAAGGCCTACAATACACTAACTTGGCGGTAGTGTATTATAATATTTCACTGAGGCCCTGTGTCACAGTGTGTGTATTTTGTATCCCTGTATGTGGATGAAACAGTAGGCCTAGGGCTAGGTAGGCCTACTACTAGTATGCCTACCTAGCCTAGTATGTAGTAGGCCTACAATGTAGTAGGGCCGGCCAGCTCTAGAATTTTCCACCCCCCTACTTTTGGAACATCTATTGATATCAAATATGATAATTTGATAACTCCTATCAAATAGAGCTGATTTTTTACGAAATAAAGGGTATAGGCCTATACCAATCATGTCATGTGACGGAGGGCTACAAAAAGCACTGGCTGCTATGATAGATACACCCTTTATTGTACTTTATTTCGTTAAATATGCAACCCTAATTACAAGATGCCAGTGACTCAAGGCGACCTATATCGTTTATGGCGACCTATTTGATACAGATCAACATTAAAAAAAATTGTTTTGTATTCCAGCCATGTTCATCTTTCCAGCAAGAGTTTATGGAATTATGTATTTCATGTTTCGGGTGTTAACACCCTACAAGTTATACTAGTAAACACCGGCGATTGACAGATGCCGTGAATACACAGGTGTCGTGAATACACAGGTGCCGGCCAATGCGGTGTGTGTGGGGGGGGGGGGGGGGGGTCATAAAAGGTCAAGGGTCAGATGTGCACTGGAGCGGACAGCACAGTATAGCACGGCTGAGGGCCGATAGGGCTAGCTTTCAGCCGGTCCCATATGGAGCGGGAGAGGATCGGGAGTGCAGTACGGGGGCGGTTTCCAGTCTACTGTGACGCGGGTAGGGCTGTAATGAGTTCCGGGAAATGCCCCTAGGTGGCAGGACTGTGGTGGGTGAGCTCATCGGAAAGGGCGGGGCTTGTTGTGTGACGGTAGTAGCGATATCCACCCCGAAGTTAGCCGGCCAGTTAGCCTGCTGTGTAGAGACCTCGGCCCAACATGAGCCCCAATCTAGATCACAGCTCACTCAGCCTCGCCTCTCTGCCTTATCTCACTGCCAGGTCTCCCAGCCTTGCCTCCCTGCCTCAGGTCTGCCTTGTCTCCCTTCCAGGTCTCCCTGCCTTGCCTCCCTGCCTTGTCTCCCTTCCAGGTCTTCCGGCCTCGCCTCTCTGCCTTATCCCCCTGACCTTGCCAGGTCTCCCAGCTTTGCCTCCCTGCCTTGTCTCCCTGCCTTGCCTCCCTGCCTTGTCTCCCTTCCAGGTCTTCCGGCCTCGCCTCTCTGCCTTATCCCCCTGACCTTGCCAGGTCTCCCAGCTTTGCCTCCCTGCCTTGCCTCCCTGACAGGTCTCTGTGACGTTTCTCTCTTATCCCCCAGTTGTACCCGTATGCGTTGCACCCTGTCATATTTCTGTCAGGTCTGCCAGCCTAGTCTGTCTGTCAGGTCTTAAGGCAATCTATACCAAGTAATCTCCTTTGATATATACATGCTCACATACGCCTGGTAGCCCCACCCCCTCTGCATCTTTATCCTCACTAGACAGTCCCGTGCACTATGAGTGCATCGTCTACAGTGACAATGACTTAGACTACAGGCAGCATCCAGGTAGCATCCAGGCCTGGCATCATTAGGCACATTTTGTCAGCCATCTCCCCTCCTACACGTTACAGTTATGAGCGCCCACCCCATACCGCCCACACCTGCAACCCTGTCACGCTACAGCAGTTAGCCGGACTGGTACCAACACATGAGATTACTGGGGGTTAACTGCAAGATCAGCTGAAAGCAACTACTAGTACTCCAACATCAACTGGGGCCCAACCCTCACAAAGAGATGATTTTACCTCGATTTCACCTCGATATGTCTCACATTCGGACAATTCCAAAAACAACAAAACAAAATACATGTATATAATGCAAATGATGATTTGATATTATTTTTTGGTTAGAATTAGCTATATTTTAATGGGTATAGGGTCAGTGCCAGTTACCACCTGGGAGGTGTTCTCGGCTACAGGAGGAGGAGACAACAGGTACACAGGTGGGCTGAGCGGTACCTGAGTCACTGCACGTAAGCAGCGAGTTACTCGGCCAAAGCTACTCAGTCTGGGTGACAAGTGTTAACCCGTTAAGCGCCGCATAGTGCTTTAATGCGCTATGCCCTTTGTTGGCATCATGCAGGAATGCAGCCATATAGTGAGTATATAACTCGCCAGTGCTGCATTCAAGCATCATGCTGACCCTATGGTGTTTACATTCCCGATGCATGGATTCTGCCCTAGCGAGTCACCTCGCCCGGATTGCATTCATGCAATGATAAAGGACTTTGCACCTTTAAGAGCCCAATGCGACCATTAAATTGTCAGCTGAATCATAATTCTAAGAATAGCCGTTCAAATTAACTCAATTAACTACCTAATTATTTCGATAAATCCTCACACAGGTACCTTTGTGATTTTTTCCCAACATAGCGACAATGAATAGGAACTTAAAATACAGTATAAGAATTCCATGTCAGGCGTTGAATTACTCATTTAAGATGAAATAGAGTACGTAAGATGTGCCTTAGGGGGAAATATGCCATGAATATGCCATGCAAGTGAATCCTGGTGTTAATCAAACCAGGAAAGTGAAGTAATGGTTCCTGTTACCAATTAACACGTTAAGGTGTCTCTGTCGGAACAAGAAGTACAGAGAATATAACACCTCGGCACACCTTAGAAATAAAAGGGGTTTGACCTGGCTCAGGCCTTAGACGTTGTATCCTGGTACAATAGTTGGCCGCCAGGGAAAGAAGGACGCTGCAGTCCCGGAAATCAGCAGGAGTTAGGGAAAAGGTTAACAACATATAGAAGAATGGTAAGGAGGCAAAGGTGCTGAGAAAGGTTGGGATGATCCGGTTGTGACTAGAAATAAATGAGTGTTGTACAATGGCTGAGGGTCATTTCTTTAAGTGTCTAATTATGCTGATATCTTGTTTAAGACAGTGTGCTGTGTGACTGTGCCTTAAGGATGTGGCTCGTGTTAAGGTACAGGAGGAGGTGTGCTCCACCCTCCTCCTGCTGCCTCCACACCACGTGCAGTATTAGGGTTGACACACATGTATTGATTCCCTGTAGCGGCAACCTCTACCCTTCTCCCCCTCTCCCCCTGCCTCTCTCCCTCCCACAATCCTGTCCCCAACCTACATCCCCGTCCACCAGCTCCGCCCTTCTCCCTCAGTCACTCTGACACACTCCATGTTCAGTTCACATCAATAGGGAAACGTCCAATGCCAATATCACTATAATACTATATTGTATTGAGGTTTTTGTTACCGGTCCTCCCTGTAAGCGTGTTGGGAAACATATAAGAAATTTAAAAAAAAATCAGTCTGGGATAAAATGAGGGAATTTATTTCAATTCAGCAGATAATTTTCTAAAATATGGCGTTGGTACGTGCCAGTCCTAGGTAGGTTGCAGCAGCATGGCCTGGTTTGTGTGTGCTGCTGCCTAGTCTGCCACACCCCCTCCCCGCCCCCTTAATCCTCCTGCCTCCTGCGTCTATGACAGCTTCCTCCTGTGCAGGAAATCTTCCCAAATCGTAGCAATGAACATGGATGTGTGATGAATGCAATGCTATTTTAAACAATGATATTAAGGGAAGAGCGTAGGGAAAAACGAGATGGATCCTTTTCGGTCTATAGTCTAAGCAATATGGGTTATAACCTGCTTGGAACATTTACTGGAGGTAGGGGGAGGGGTTACAGTTGCTCATAATAATACTAATAGCTGCATTTCAGGATATATCTTAATGTAGTTAAACGGCATGGGGGGGGGGGGGTATTGAGTTGAGTAGAATGACGGCAGAATGAGTTAGGGCTGCACGTCACCAGGAGGTTAAAGCACAGACAGGTACAGCCCACAGCTGGCCCGTTTATACATGTCCCTCAGTCAAACAAAAATATAAAAAATCTATGTAACTAGAAAGAAGAAGAAAAAGAAGGCACAGAAAAATGTGGTAGAGTAAGACCCCCTCCGCTCCCCACCGAATCATGTATCTCCCAAGCTTACCTGTAGTAGTACAACCCACTTCCCTATCAACCTCTGACATCGGCGCCTCTGGATTTACATTAACTACCTAGCAAACCTCACATAGGAAGTATAGGATAGACAACATCCCCCCCCCCCCCCTCAAAGAATATGACAAGCTAGAACGAGTCTGGCGTGGCGCTTGCTGAAGCGGTGTCCACATCTTCATATCTGACTGCACAGTCATGTTGGCGAAGGTACCCCTACAGTTTTATATGGACCCATACCTCATAGCCTGCCATCATGCTATACATGTATGTATCTTGATCTATGTGCACACATATAATGTAGGTTACATGGAGAATGTATATATGGTTATAGGAGTCACCAATGTGTATAAGGGGCCAATTTGTATCACTTCAATGCAATAACTTGGACAAATTGCAGTTGGTTGGTCTTAGAAATATTACCCAGGTCTCTTTTATTTAAAGACTGTAAGAAGCAGATATTTCCAGTTTAAAACTAAGAAGGCACAGTTGGACCCTGATATACCTAAAATGGATTGTTTTGTCACTTTGGGAGTGACATTTCGATATGGCAGATTGATGCCAATTTAGGCGTAATTGTGCTCACAGACCAAAAGGTGCTGTGGTGCAATTAAAATCTGTGAACAAATTTCCCGCAGGCCCAGTTTTTTAACCCTGGAGAGATGTGCCTCAGGCATTTTGTTATTATAGATTGTGAAAAATGATTGATTTGGAATAGGCATGAATACTAAAATCCGTCTTCGTTGAAAATGGAAAATGATTGATTGAGTCTGCAGATTGCTCGAGAAGATCTAGGTCAGCTAATCTCCCTCTAGTCTAGGCCCTAGATTACCCCCCATGCAAAGGCATCTAGAAAATCTCTGCTTGAAGAGTGAAGGGGGTGAGCCAGAATGACTCAACTGAGTTGGAGATTGATTGGCATGGTGGGGGAGGAGAGTGAGAGGTGAGTCGTTGCCGGTCATGCCGCTAGGGGGCGGGTGTGTGTGAGTGGTGGGGGCGGCCATTACTGACGATGTTGATGATGACTCAGTGGTCGTCTGCTGCCTTGTTGTCAGGGAAACGCAGCGGTCGTCTGCGCGCCGACACACACAGACACACACAAGCACACGGACAGACACTACTCTCGTGAGACGCAGGCAATTCTCAAAGGGATTCCAGCACAGAAGGAGTAAAAACCCACCCGTTCACCAGCGACAATGAATGTGTTTTGACTGAAAATTGTCTGGATCATGAACAGAGATGATCTGCAGTGAGCGTCCCTGTGGTTTGTAAACACACCACTGAGAGCGCCACTGGTGTCCGACTGACTGACTGACTGACTGACTCCCCAGTGTGGCTGCTCCCAGACTGACTACACGGAGGCTGGGGGTATTGTCCAGTCTGAGTCTGCACTGGTGGAGGTGCTACTGTGTCTACTCTGATTGGGAAATACCTGTACATGACTCGAGCCTACCTGTGGAGATCTGATATAGGTGATTCCAGCGCGGGACCAAGTTGTATCATGTTGTGAAATGATTCAGTAGCAGCAGTGGACATATTACAAGTGGATTGGTATCCTGTTTCAGACGACGGATCCTTTTCAAATGTTTCATTGATATCATTCATCATAACGTTTGAATACCCGGAGATTGTTTCATATGACTGGTTTGAAGCTAGAGCAGTTCCACAGCAGAGATAAATCTCAGTATATATACAAGTAGCCGGAGCTAAAACTTACACACATCGGCACCTTGTAAAATACCCCTGTATTAAAGTGCCATGCCGTTGGAATCCTATACTACTACCCTGCAGGCCCGCCCCTAGCCTCAGTCCCTCCAGCACCCACACTACTCCTACCAGTGCCACAGCTGGGTAGAATCCACTGAATGGTTGTGAAGGGAGGAACCGGAGAAGGAGGAGGAGGCGGAGGCAGTGGAGGAGAAGGTGAAACAACAGCTATGGACCTTTCTCCCCGCTACACAACACGGCAGCCCCACCCCAGTCTCCCGCGTCTAACCGCCCCGCCCTCACCCTCAGCCTCCTCCGCCTCGTCAACGTCATCCACGTCGTCAGGGACGTCATCGTCTGTGACGTCTACGTCACAGAAGCAGCGTCCTGGGACGTTGATTTCTGACGCCCTGAGCTGCGTCCGACATCACGTGGCCGGGCTGGTGTCTGCGTCCCCCGACCTGTCCCGCAGTGTGGGCAGTATAACCATGGTAAGGGTGGGCAGAAATGTCGTCTGCCTTTCGGGAGGTTATTGGAAACGTGATGTCAGCACAGGAAGAGCTAATTTCATAGATATTGAAGAAGTGTATAATCATCAATAGTAGTGGTGACGCGCGGGGGGAGAGGAAGGGGGCTTTTATTTATATCACCAATGTAAGAAATTGAGGTGGGTGGGGGTATTTGAACTTCATTTGTAAAATGTATTTGTAAGGTTGAACAGGGTGCCAACATACACAATTTTTTTTAGAAATTGACCCCTGACTTAATAGTACTGGAGAAAGTGTTGGTTAACATTACATGAGATAAGATGATGTGTCCATGAGTTACACGTACAGGAAGTGTGAAACTCATTGGGGGGGGGGGGGGGTTACCTCAGCTAGTTCATAACAGTGTTTCACCTTTATAGCCCAATGCGTAGAACTGTGGACGTTTAGCATGACATTGAATCCTGTTACTAGGATATAAAACGTTTATTTAGAAGGTCCTATAACAGCCGCATATACTACTGAATTTCTGAAACACCCAAAAGCTTTCCGATTTTAAATTAGCACTAGTACTTGATATGAATGAGTTGATACAGATCACTACCATTCTCTCTATCAGATTGACCTTGGGTCCCAGAAAGATATAAAAGAGAGTATTTTCCGGAAGTAGTTGATCATTTTTATCTAGTAGAGTGAGTGAGCCAGGTTGTGGTGTACTTGTGTAATAAATGGTGTCCATGTAGACGTCCAGCTGTGGGCCTGGTGAGGAGCTGGTCCGTGTGGACTTAGGCTGACCAGCCACCCGCTGTCACGGCAGCAGGACAGCAGGCAGCAAAGGAACGTCAAATGTAAGCGAAATAATGCCAATTTTAGGACACTATTTAGGACAGAGATTTACTAATGCCATTTCTTATCCCCGTTTTTGGTTACAATTTGGCACCTTCTGAATGGGGGTAAATTGCACCTTTTTTAAACATCATTGTTTCTGTTACATACTGACTGAATTGAGTTTCAAAGAAGAAACTAAAAGGTTCACTGCAAAATAGCAGACGATAACAAAACATGTATAATGTATGGAACAAGTTTGACATAGCAATCAGATGCTATCTAGTATACCACTAGTGGGCTCCCAGGTACCAGTAGAGGCTGTAGCACTAGTGGGCAGGCTAGGTGGGTGGGTGGGTGTCAATGTGGGATAACCCGAGGATAAGCCGACACAGCGCCACACCCCACTGGTGGATTAGCACCTCAGGGACAGATTAAACCACTGCTGGTGTACTGAAGCTTGGTCAGCTATGGACGGGTGGGTGGTCATGACGAGTGAGTCTATGTAAGATCAGGTGACGTCTTTGTCATGTGTGGTCTTTAAGAGTAAATCCTGAGAACTTCATCCCCTGTATACATGTAAATATTAAGCCTTGGCCTGCTAGCACCGCTATATACATGTAGCACCACTCCTCTTCTTACTATAGGGTACCAAGAGTTGGGGCTTTAAAGGCCCAGCGCCCCTATATATAGAGCTGAGTACCTGTCCCGACTGCACTCTGACTGTCACTGGACGTGCAGTAAGATCTGAGGGTTTAAGAGTAGCTGTTGACTGCTGAGGTCACCGATGACGTAACTGCGTCCAGGTGATGCCCCAAGTCCAACACTACATAACAGAGGCTAGGCAGAGGTCTGCTATTAGACAGAGAGACTAGACTGACTTGTCCTTTATGTGGGACACAATTTGAAGGAATAGGTCAGCTTAACTATATTTGACGCAATACCAAATACTCCCAATTGCGCACAGCTATGTTGAATACTGGTTTCAAATAAGTGCTTGTTTTGTATTAGCGCCGGGAGGAGAGGGGTATCAAAGTGTGTGTTTAACCCTTTAAGGACAGATGTCGCTAAAATATGACATTTGCCGTAATGATGCACCAATGCAGCCCCGGTGAGTAACTCGCCGGTTCTGTGTTGGTGCATAATGCTGACCCTTCAGGACTGTTTCAACCCCGTAGGGTCGGCATGATGCTTGAATGCAACACTGGTAAGATACTTGCCAGGGCTGCATCCATGCATCATGACGACCAAGGTTGGCCACTGGCAATAATGACTCCAAATATGTTACTAAGTAATGACAATGGCAATCTATCGTGCTTACTCAGAGGGGAGTAATTCTCTACCTTCACTCCCACAATTCAAGGTTGATATCAACCTGACCTGTGCTAATAGACCTAACTGTAATGTTACTAATACAACAATGTCGTCGTCAAGTGGCAAGCTGCCAAGGATATACATGTAGGATGTGTCCACAAATAGCTGGTTTAATTGAGTTGCACTCAACCAGGTTTTGTTATTTTCATAAAAAGTACACCATGATGGCGACAGGGGGTGACGATCGAGTATTACAGTAAACAGTGGAAGGTATCGTCAAGTATTGCATATAAGCCTAACCCGTGTATAAACTGCAGCCCTAACTTTGACACATCCTATATTGAAGTCATAGATGTGGTCTGATTTTTTTGCCACTATAATACTGTATTTAATTTCTAAAAACCCTTGTATAAACCGAATTCTCACATTAGGAGGATCCCATAAGCCGCACTGGCGTTCTGAGTCTTGTACAAGTCCGGGCTTCCATGTGAGACTTTACGGTATCTGACATGGGTGCGGGGAGCTGCATCAGCAGGTTTTAGCACTAGTCCAGGCCACACTGTGGTCAACTCTCCTGAATCCTAGAAAATACTACTCTATAGGACATATCCGCATCACCAGGAAAGGTTATAAATGTATACTGAGAATGTCAAAAATAGTACAAAATACAAAGTAGGCTGGTTCGTCCTGTGCTGAGTCATCTGATACGTGTACCGTGTTGACAAGTGTAGTCTCCGTGTAGTGTGAGGTTGAAGATGGACTCATATTGGAGATTATAATGACTTGGCAGAGATAATATTATTCAACAAAATTCGCGTTTCTTTTCAGGTAGTGCTCTACTGGTTTGGCATTTAATTTAGTTGTGTAAATCTATTCTAATCTATCATTTACCAAGTGTGAAGAAATCTCTTTGTCATAGAGCCCGGGTTAAGGAGTTTGAGGAAGTCTTTGTTTTGGAGCAGTAACTCAGTGCTTTGGATCTTCATTTCAGATTCTTTGTTGTCCTCTACGGAAAAGAGAAAAGGCCCAACCCTGCGATAGTCTGGAATTCTAATGACTGCAACTGGACACTACAACTAACCGTTACTGAATACTCCATCAATTAGTTTGTACAAGAACAAATAATCCATACATTAATAACCTATAACTAACAGTTTGTACGTTTTATGTGTTGCAGGGCCCACAGCAGCAGACGAGCTACCATGAACTCGGGCGGCGGTACGGCATCGATGCCGACCTCTCCGACGCCACCCTCCAACTCCACCTGGAGGAAATACGAGAAAACCTCAAGCGCGAAATTAGGAAAGAACTTAAAATCAAGGAGGGAGCCGAGAATTTGCGGAAAGCGACATCGGATAAGAAAGCGCTGGACAATGTAAATAGAATGGTGAAACAGGCGAATAACAAATTGGAGGATTTACATCAGGAATTACAAGAACTGAACGCGCACCTGTTGGTGGCCAACTCTTCCCACACCACCACACCCAACAATGTCACAGGTACGTCTCACTGTTAGAGTTTAATGTACCACTAGTTTTGCTGACCTTTCATAAAGTATGGTATTAACCATTTAAGGGTCACACAGCGCTTTATCGTCGTCAAGCATGAATGCAGCCCTGGTGAGTATGAAGCTAGGTTACATGAATGCATCCATTACAGGTTATAACTCTCAGTAGGGCACCGGAGGCTGTTACGGAGAGAAGGGTCAGTTTTCTACTGGTTATGCCTATCCTTTCCAATCATGTAGATTTCTCCACCCAATTGAGAAAGACCATGAGTGGCTCTTATATTATGCTTAAAGCCTTGATTGGCTGAGGTGAAATGTATAAATAGGCAATTATCGCCATTTCTAGACCAATCAATAGTATTAGTAGGTTTCAAGAGGCTGAAGATCGTCTGTCTCTACCCAGACTACCTTCCTCGAAGTACTCTAATATGTTAAAACGATTAATAAACAACACATTCTAAAACGTAGCATTGTGGGGGAGAGTTGTAGGAAGCCCCCTGTGTAATTTCAGCCCAGAGAACAGTTTAGTAAGCCCAGGGGATTGTGAATCAAAGTAACCTTGCATTTGGGCTAAATTTCCAGAGCTTTTCAGACACTATACTTCAACACCCACAGCAGTGCGCTGTGGCTGTGGGTGTTGCGGGCTATACTAGAATGCATCATGCTGAGCCTTCGGGAGTAACAATAGGGATGGCATGAAGCATGAATACAGCCTTGGTGAGTTACTCGCCAGGACTGCATGAATGCATCTGTATGACAACCAAGGACATAGCACTCTGTAGCCCTTGTTAAGTTATGTAGCTGTCAGCATTACATTCCCTGCAGAGTGGCGAAAAAGTCTGAAAAACATGAAGGTAGTCTGTAGCTCGACACTAGGAAGTGTCTCCCCAACAGGACACGATCGGTCAATAATACATGGCAGTGTCCATGTGGTCGTCCAAGTACAGCATTGTATAACGTGGAGCAGTCTAGGATGAACTACCCACACCTACTCCACATCACGTATTTAGTACATGATGTTCATGGTGGTATGATAATAGGTAAAATACAGGGAAACGACTTTCATTAGTTGATTGTGTGTTTTAAGTATATACCTAATCAGCTTCTTAGATACCATGTTAATTAAACAGCATACAAATATGCAGTTTAAAACATTGATGTAGTTGGTCCTGTAACTGACCACACTAATACAGCCGACCCAGCTCGGTGTGCTGCATACGCCGTGTACCAGGTGGGTTACCTGGTCGGTGCGGTGAGCTGCTCTCTGGGCCTGCCGACCACCAGGTGGGGGAGGGCCGGGGTATTGATTGAGGCAGCAGTTTGCACATGCACATCTACCAGGTAGGCAGAGATACGTGGCTGGAGGCCTTGTGGCTGGAGGCCTTGTGGCTGGAGGCCTTGTGGCTGGAGGCCTTGTGGCTGGAGGCCTTGTGGCTGGAGGCCTTGTGGCTGGAGGCCTTGTGGCTGGGGGCCTTGCGGCTGGGGGCCTTGCCGCTGGAGGCCTTGCCGCTGGAGGCCTTGTGGACGCCTCGTGGTTGGATCCGGCCTTGTGGCTAGAGGTTTTGTGGCTGGATACATTCAGATTAACGTACAAACTACAGTGGTGTTAGTGTTAGACACCTAATGCTGTCAGAGAAGTAAACAAGGACGGTATGGAAGACATACTTGTATTGGCAAATAGAAAGTCCCCTTTACGTCCTTGGGCTCGCTCAGTAGCCTGAGTAGGTGTTTTTGTTGTTGTTGTTTTTTACCTGGTGTTTTAACCTTACAGGAAATAAAATGCTGATTTGGGGATACATGTATATTATGTCATTGTACATAATATATTTAAAAAACAACAACTATGCTACCTATAGTAGCTCTCAGTATCAGGAGGAGCCGAGACAGTTTGAGTAATGTCCGAGTACCCAACCTTAGAGCATCATCCTGTCTAACCTCCAGATGGTACAGCCGGGACACACTGTACGATGTAAAACAAACTCTGTGAAAGTATTGTTATGTCGGGCACTGTGCTACAACGTGCACATGGCTCAAACCTTACCGGGAAACCACACATACAACAGGGGAGGGGGCTCAAAGTGACCTGAAAGGGGAAAAAATGAAAGAAGGAAAAAGTGAAGTATTGAGCGGGATGCACAATCTGTGGCAGTGTTAGCCACAAATGTGACATGTTTACTGGGTCACCCCCCGTCTGTGTACACTAACCCAGTCAACTACTGCAGCTAAAGGGAGTTAGCCCTTTAAGGGCCGCATAGTGCTTTGGTGTGCTATGCCCTCTGATGTATGAATGTAACTCTAAAAGTTTGGGATGTTAGGGTACCTCTTCCTGTTGTATGTATGAATGTAGCCCTAGCGAGTGGACTCGACAGGTCTACATTAATGCATCTTGACGAAAATGGACATAACACAACACTGCGGTACAATGTGTAGAGGTTTTGTTGTAATTACCCGGAAAAGAGTGCTTGGAAAATGGAACACATGTACACTCACAGAGCTATTTCTGCATCATCGTTCCCCCTCCATCCATCCCTCCCTGGTTCCCTCCCCATCCTTCCCTGGTTCCCTCTCCCTTTCTACTTTCCTCCCTCCCCAGAGTAGGTACAGGGGGAGCTGCTAGGTGGCGCCAAAACATGCATGGGTGCGGGATTTTGTGCAAATGGGGATTCCCATAGGAATGGGATACCCCATTAAAGTGAAACCCATTGTGAGCCTCATTTCAGGACTTTAATGAAATGAAATGGCACATTTGACAGCCAGGAAAATGCCAGCAAGGAATAAAGGACAGTTGGCCCAACCAAGATAAGTTTCCTGTCCTATATTACATATTCAATGAATGTGTATATGAAACATGGCAAAAAAAGTAATTAATTATGTAATGGCTTAAGAAGGCTTTATGACTGGGGTAATCATAAATATGGTTTGTGTTATATTCCTGAAGCCTAGGTTTGCAGAGTGAGGCGTGTTGAGGCGGTGTGACATAGAAATCTTGGTGTCAGAGCCTCCCTAGTGAACAAAGAATGTTTATTCAACGTTTGAAAACGTTTCTAAAGGGTTCAGAAAAAACCCATTTATAATACATAGACCTAGTTTGAACATCAATATAACGTTTTAGAAATGAACATTTATGATCTTACCTAGATAAAATGTTAATAGAAAGTTCTGTAAAAAACATGTATATGTATAACCCTATTTTAACGTTTCTAGAAGGTAAAATAATAATGTGTCAAACAGAATGACTTTTGATGATTAGGATGGCTGTATACTAGGAAAGACTCACTATGGTAGATTTTAGATCCTCCAGGGTGTCAAACACAAAAGCCCTATGATGTCTAATCACTCAGCAAAGACCCTCTAACCAGCAAATACTGGATAGCTCTCGCCGGTGAGAGGACAGACATTTAGAGCGTTATCTTAATCTTGAGTCTTAAAGTCTTAATTCAGTATCTTACGTTGGGGCAGCGGTGTTATGTCTTGAGACACCGTCACGATGTTCCTGCTATGGTAGGGGGGGGCTCAGCTCCAGGTAGCCTACCTTTAGCACCGACAGCTTTCTCCAGGCCCCCCTCCCCACCCACCCCTACCCAAGGCGGTCACACCTTGCCCACCCTACCCCATGTATAGAGAGCATGTGGCTGCTCACAGAAGGGCAGGGGTATGGATAATATTCGTAATATTTAGTACTTATTAAGATAACGCTCTACACGTGTGTCCTCTCACGTGGGAGAGCTAACACGTGCGTGCCTCTAACCATACCTATTTTGTGCCTAACAGTGACACCTGTTCCAGTATGTCACACACAACGTCTGGTTTACACAAGCCCTCCTTCAGTGTGTCCTACTAGATGTATGCCCTTCAGGGCATCCCACACAACAGTACTGCCATATAATCACTCTTCCATTATATCTCCAATCCTTTCCAAAGGTTTCCCATAATTTCTCATGCTCACCAAATAGGTGCTCCCGTCCTCCTCAACAGTCCTCCAGTGCCTTACATCTTGCCCATATTATATGTAAACCTTCCTTTAATGACACACATGTCCTCCTAATATTATAGTACATTTCCTATCAAATCCCTAAGTGTCAGGACACATTATACAGTGGGCTACTTTGACTCTATGCAAGGACCAGGTGCCAAATCACACTTTCAGAGAGCAGGCACACTATATTCTATAGTGGAGGAAACTGACCATGTCCAACATTTCAAAAGCAATTTTCTCAGCTTCTTCTCATGCTAGAAACAAAAATAAAAGTGATTTGGAATATGTATGACAAGTAGAAACAGATATCACAGGTGTCATAATTGTTATATGCATCCTTTTTTTCTTCTCCTGTCCCTACCCAGAGGCGTATAGGAAGCAAATCTTCACTGGGGGCAAATAGAAAGACCCCAACCACCTTTAAACATCGGATTATTAAAGTATGTGACTACGATGATGGCATTTATGCACGTTTGTATTGGAATCGTATAGAAAAGAAGTTTGGAGTCCCCTTTAGTTCTGATTGGGGGCCCAAGCAACTCTGTCCCAACTTTTTCTATGTGGGAGAGGTACGATTTGGAAATGTGTGTATTATATTATAGGGTCTTGGAAAATTCCGGGGGGGGGGCAAACACATTCAGGCCCACTTCCTCTGTGATTCAGGGGAGCCCAGGCCCCCCTGCCCCCTTTTCCTACACCACTGCATTCCCTTACTCCGCCCCCTGTGAGTAGTATACAAGAGTTACTGTTGCCTCCCCTGCAGCCTCCAGTATGCATGGCCTCCCTCTTCAATTCCCCATTGCCGCCTGCAGCCCCCTGGGAGTAGTCGCTAACAGTGGGCTGCCAGATGCCATCAGGGTGCTGTGAGATGTGATGCTGGAGGTAACTGGGTCAGGTGGGGTCACTCGGAGGGCCGTGCCGCACGTGCTGACCTGGCTGCATATTTAACACGGCGGGTTGCTGGGTGCAGCTACCCTCCTCACCGTTACCCTGTCTCTGCCACCCCTACCTGTCTGGTAGTAGTATGGGGAAGTAGTGCTATAAAACAGGCCTTGTGCAGTATTGGAATGGGATCTACACCTACCTGTCTGCCGCTCAGGGTGTGCTGCCGTATAAGGTGTGCTGCCCTACCTGTCTGCCACGTAGTGTGTGCTGCCATGTAGTGTGTGCTGCCCTACCTGTCTGCCATGTAGTGTGTGCTGCCATGTAGTGTGTGCTGACCTACCTGTCTGCCATGTAGTGTGTGCTGCCCTACCTGTCTGCCACGTAGTGTGTGCTGCCCTACCTGTCTGCCATGTAGTGTGTGCTGCCATGTAGTGTGTGCTGACCTACCTGTCTGCCATGTAGTGTGTGCTGCCATGTAGTGTGTGCTGACCTACCTGTCTGCCATGTAGTGTGTGCTGCCCTACCTGTCTGCCACGTAGTGTGTGCTGCCCTACCTGTCTGCCATGTAGTGTGTGCTGCCATGTAGTGTGTGCTGACCTACCTGTCTGCCATGTAGTGTGTGCTGCCATGTAGTGTGTGCTGCCCTACCTGTCTGCCATGTAGTGTGTGCTGACCTACCTGTCTGCCACGTAGTGTGTGCTGCCATGTAGTGTGTGCTGCCCTACCTGTCTGCCATGTAGTGTGTGCTGACCTACCTGTCTGCCATGTAGTGTGTGCTGCCATGTAGTGTGTGCCGCCCTACCTGTCTGCCATGTAGTGTGTGCTGCCCTACCTGTCTGCCATGTTGTGTGCTGCCCGACCAAGGACCTCACAAATTAAAGCACTATGTGACTCTTAAAGGATATCATATGGTGGGTGTCTACTATGGCCTTAGACCCTTAAATCCGACACGGCGACATGGATGATTTTGGACCTTAGTAACATGGGACATGAAGAAAAAATAGATAGGGAAATGGGGCATTTCTTAAAATCGATATGGCGATACGCGCAAATCTTAAAATCGACATGGGACATGGGGACCCCATCAAGGGCTCCGCTACAATATTTTGAAGCAGTCAGTGCCAGTGTGGGTAGACTGCCGCCCGACATGAAGCAGTCGGTGCCGGTGTGGGTAGACTGCAGCCCGACATGAAGCAGTCGGTCCCGGTGTGGGTAGACTGCAGCCCGACATGAAGCAGTCAGTGCCGGTGTGGGTAGACTGCAGCCCGGCACGAAGCAGTCAGTGCCGGTGTGGGTAGACTGCAGCCCGGCACGAAGCAGTCAGTGCCGGTGTGGGTAGACTGCAGCCCGACACGAAGCAGTCAGTGCCGGTGTGGGTAGACTGCAGCCCGACACGAAGCAGTCAGTGCCGGTGTGGGTAGACTGCAGCCCGACACGAAGCAGTCAGTGCCTGTGTGGGTAGACTGCAGCCCGACACGAAGCAGTCAGTGCCGGTGTGGGTAGACTGCAGCCCGACACGAAGCAGTCAGTGCCGGTGTGGGTAGACTGCAGCCCGACACGAAGCAGTCAGTGCCGGTGTGGGTAGACTGCAGCCCGACACGAAGCAGTCAGTGCCGGTGTGGGTAGACTGCAGCCCGACACGAAGCAGTCAGTGCCGGTGTGGGTAGACTGCAGCCCGACACGAAGCAGTCAGTGCCGGTGTGGGTAGACTGCAGCCCGACACGAAGCAGTCAGTGCCGGTGTGGGTAGACTGCAGCCCGACATGAAGCAGCTGGTGATATGACGCTCTCACTGAGCGGCCACAATAGGAGCAGGAGGCGGCTCATTTCCCCCCCGGCATCACAATAGGAGACAGTTTCTTATCTTCACAATGCTGTAGGGGATAGTACATTGCAGTATTAGTACCGTTGTAGTAAGGTGTGTGAGTCACAGTGTTTGGGGGTGCTGCCATACGGCGACTGTGGTGGTAAATAACGTGGTATAACCTGACGTTTCATGGCCTAAAATAAAAAGCGCTTTCATGGTATTACATGGTTTACTTAGGGGATTATGTAGGAAATGAAACTTAAACGTGTTAATCTGGTATCTAGGCAACTGGTCCTCACCATGGTGTATGGAGCACTGGTAGAGGGAAGACGAGAACGGGGGGAGGTCAATAGTAAATGGGAAGGAACATGGGAGGAGTGGATTATGAGTGGAGCGGATTATGAGTAAGGGATTACAAAGTGTAGACAGGTTGTTGGAGGGAGGAGAAGGTGAATGAAGTGACGGCTTCCATCCTGTTAGCACTTTAAGTACGGCATAGTGATTTCATGTACAATGCCTTTCATGATGGATGAATGCAGCCCCAGTGAGTAACTTGCCAGGTACTCTGCTGTATAAATGCATCATGCATTCTCAATAGGGTGATATGCGCGCAAAGTGTCGGCATGATGCACCAATGCAGAGCCAGTGAATTACTCATCGGCACTGTGTTTGTACATCATGCTGGTTCAAGGTTGCTTTTAATTAAAACATCCTTAAAGGGTTAACAATACAAATAAATGTACATGTATGAGAGGCAACATTACCTATGTACTTAAAGGGTTAACAGTCTAGATAAATGTACATGTACGAGAGACAACACTACCTCTGTACTTAAAGGGTTAACAATCCTTACACCACAGCGGGCACAGAGAACAAAGCATTTCACACCTCTTTTATACTGCATACAGCTAGTGGTATAAAGTAGTTATAGGCCTAGTACCAATCTGTAGGGGTATTCAGTGAAGGCGCCTCATGCACCTAGGCCACACTTAAAAAAAGTTTGTTTCCGGTGGAGCGGGTAGCCCTTGGAGAAAAAGTCACCTGGCCGGTCCACCGGAAACAAACTTTTTTTAAAGTGTGGCCTTATGAGGCGCCTTCACCGTATTTTGCGTACAGATTGGTACACGTCCTATAACTATTACATATAACTGTACATGTACGAGAGGCAACATTACCTATGTAGTGTGTGCTGCCCTAGTACCTAAAGTCCATATAACTGTACATGTGCGAGAGGCAACTTTACTTCCATACCTAAAGGGTTAACAGTCCATATAACTGTACATGTACGAGAGGCAACTTTACTTCCATACCTAAAGGGTTAACAGTCCATATAACTGTACATGTACAGAGACCATACTGTGGCTGTGTGTTGCTGCGTCACAGAGTCAGATGTTTGTGTACGTAGCCTGAAGGCCGCGGCCACAGGTTAGCGCTATGTCCGCCACTCTTGTTAGTGTTAGGCCTCCAAAAAATAGATATACAGTGTATATTATGTGTAATAGTACTAAATAACAATACACAGAAATGAATATTATGCAGCCTATGTCGTCATCCACACAGGACAGAGATGTACTACATACTGCAGTCAACCAGATAGTCAGAGATGCCCTATTGTATATGGTATGGTATACCCTCTACTATTTCAAGACCTCCCATTAATTGAAAGCAATTAAACTTAGAAAAAACGGCCAATGGTTATGACACCAGTCATAGTACTAGGTAACATTTTCTCCGGTTTCTCCAAGTGCACAAGATGACTGACCATCAAAAATAGTTTTTCTCTGTGCAAGAGCACATGAACCTAACACTGAGCAGATCTAGATACTATATCAGACAGTCTGGCCTCGGTCTGACCTTGCCTCTACTGTGACGTAACGTCATTATGACTGTTACTGTTACGTCATCAGCTCACCCTCTGTGATATGACGCCATGACGAGGTCACTTGGGGTCAGTGTCTATTGCACAATTAGAACCCAATTACATGGTCAGGATTGGAGTGTGGTCTATATTGGTTGTGTATTGCAAAGGTCTGGTTTACCCCGCTGGTAATACCTGTACTCAGGCCCTTTTACAAAAGTTGTTATAACGTGGCTGATGACCAACCACTCTTTTAAAGCTACCTTAACGACACACCACAATCATACACACACACACACAAAAGAAAAATCGAAATTGTACCCCCCCCCTTCTACACACACACACTCTATTTATTTTTTTATTTTTTTTAAAGGCTTTGTAGAACTCTGCTCAAATAGGCTTCAATAAGAACTAAAACTACATGTATACTCCATTTAGAGAAATTATCACATTGTATTGTTATGGCAAATATATATATACATGCAGCAGACACTATCTAAGTATGTCATATGGTTATAATAAGTGTGACACCATCCTCTCATGTTGTTGTTCATCTGTTTTATAGTCGGGGAGAGTGGGTCGTCACCCGAGCGGGAAGGACAAACGCCCGACCACACCCCAATGGACCAACGAGTCATCCAGCTCGAAAAACAACTAGCCATAGAAAGCAAGGTAAGTTCAAACAAAGCCAGTTAAATGTCTACCTCTGGAACTAAACTACATAGTAGCTATTGTAAACATGGTACATTCCTCTTCCGAAAGTTTAAACTATTATCTGTCATGTGGTAAAGACAGTATCTGGCATACATTCTATCCTACCAGTTGGCCATTTAGCATATATACGTGTCTTAATTGAACCAGGGCACAGTAGTGCCAGGTTCTTTAGAGACAGGTATTTTTGCACTTTTTGTCAAAAAAGTGTCTTGCATTCTCTCCCTTTTTTTCCTGTCTAACATTGAGAAATAAAATATTTAAATGCTGGCACAAACAAGTTTTGATCAATGCCAATGTATGCCATCAAAGATTGAAACCAAAAAAGCAATATTTCATACAAAAAATTGATATTGAAAAAGGGTCACTAAAATAGCACAAAACCAACTTTTTCAGGTCAATGCTAAAGGGTGGGGTTTCAAGTAAAGCACAGACCTTCGTGAAGTGTCCCTTTACATGGAATCCTCTTCGTTCTTATATAAAATCAGGGTGAGACGCTTTTTGAGACGCTCTAAGGCCTCTACCTTCGATAACCTTCATGAAATTGAATTTTTTTATTTTTTTTTTGATCTTTTTTTTTGATCTTTTTTTTTTTTATTTTTAAATTTTTTTTTATTATCATTTTTCTTTTGAATCATCTTTTTCTCTTTTTTTAAAATTTCTTTTATTTAATTTTTTTTAAATTATTTAGATAAGGCATGTGACCTATCAAAGTGGGTCAGCGTTTCCTGGAGATTATGATTCTGCTATCAGAAATGAGAAATAATGTATTGTACTAAAATTAGGGACCTGATCATTGGGAATCGATCTTACACTCACACATCAGGGGGACTGCCCTGGTTCACATGTGATATCAATCACATATACCATTCATTTTGTATACCGGTACATGGTTTTAATTAAATACATCTTTGATCAAAGGTTTGTTCATAATCCAATTTCTGGATTGACCGGAAAAACGTGCTGTCTTTCGAATTTGTATCCAAATGACTTTGAAATGACTGACTCAACATCTTGTTTGAAACAGGTGAAACTAGGAGCAGAGAACATGATTGCCATGTACCAAGGACACTCCTCGCGGGAGAAGAAACTACTCGCCGAAGCCAGACAAATGCTCAGTGACGCAAAAACCAAAATAGAAATCATCCGTATGCAAATTCTCAAAGCGCAACAAAAAGGACCTGAGCTGGTGTTTGACTCAGAACGTGAGTGGTGGTTTTTACCCTTTAAGTGGAGGTTGTCATGTTCAGTGTCAGCTGTCTTGTGACTCTTGTCTTTCAACAAAGTGCATGATATGGAGAGAGTCTATGTCTGGGGTTTAGGACTTTGAACTGCCGTATTTGACACTAAGCACCCAGGGCGCTCGCGAAATTATTTTAATGTCATTTCAGTAGTTACCATTATGATATCTCCAAAATCGTGAAAATGTGGTCTTTTCTAATATAAATATATATTTTTTTAAATGGGGAGGGTGGCTTTTGCATGTAATACGATATTGATATTATTTATATTTTTATAATATACTGTTTTGCCATAGTTTTATATGGGATGTATAGTGTTCACTCGATCTACAGGGAAGCATATTGAGGATGTAACATAGATTGGTAAAAATTGTAATCATCGGCATATTACGGTAACACCATGACCGATAGTTCAAATACATTGTAGTATACATTTTGAATGACATTCATTATAAAAGTTGTTAATTCTTTCCCTTACAGACCCAGACAAAGTAGAACATTTATCACCATTAGAAGTCCGGATAGAGGAAATTCGGCATCACATCCGTGTAGAGTCAGCGGTCTTAGAGGGCGCTAAAAACGTCATCAAACTGCTTCAAGCTGCCAAAACTCAGGACAAAAAAGCCTTACAAGAAGTAAGTGTACTCCCCGTGTTAAGTAAATCCCAAACTAACTACTCCCAAAATAATCAGGGTCAACCTACTGGGAAATAATTTAGTTAATGCACACAAACACAGCGAAGGCAGTTATCGTAATTATGTAACGGAAGCCCACGAGGGAAGCGCTGTAATTGGAATAATTTTGTGCGAGTTTTATTCCCTCACGTACAAATATTTTAATTTTTGCAATGTTTTGTTCCAGGCCCAAACTAACTTCACAGAAGCCAGTTGTAAACAAGAGTTGTTTAAATTGTCGTTAGACCGAAGAACAGAGGAACTTGCACCCAATGGTAACTCTACAAAAGCCGACAGCACGGGGACGCTAGACGGTAGTTCACTAAGTTCATATGCACGGAAAAATAGTACGCTAGCAAAAGCCCAGCAACAATATTCTGCCCTGGCCAAGTCAGCAGCGCTCACTGGAAAATTGCAAGTTAGGTAAGGATCAGAGGAATATAAAAGATGTATTAAACTAGGGGATAAAAAACGGCCGTACAATTGAATTAGTTTTCACTACCTTACTTCAGTTCAAGATCAAATGGGAAAGTCTTGAAATAAGTTCATTATTTCTATGATATCCATTTACCATACCACCCTATATCTACTCTCTTTGACCATGTTGACGTTGTTGCTTGATGGCTTGACCTGACAGGTTAGTCGGTGTACAGGGTCTGTTGGACGACATCCCGTGGCTGAGCGACACATTGCGGCGAGGCAGCATCAACGTGACTAGTCCCAGCGAGGGGAAAGGCTTCATGCGCACCAGTAAGAGCTTCCACGGCCGTGGGAGCAGCAAGTCGTACAGCATTAAGGAAGATACCTCCTCCTGTAAGTCCACTGCTACCCGAGAATCTCTCATATAATGTATGACCTACAGTTCAAGTTTTAGGAAATCCTATAATCGGCGATTGGGTCTGATTTTGGCTACCGTAGTACTGTAGTATAATATGTACATATATCTAGGTGTTGAAACCCTGGTAAATCCTGCACCCTGACCTCAGTCTCGGACTCCCATACCAACAGGCAACACTGCTCCGTCCCCTCTGTGTGTAGGATAGACACTGGCCGAGGCTGCCCCGACCTCCATCTATAACCCGCACCTAGGGTCTCCCATAAAGCCTGCGGGTTGAGTGAGACTTTGCAGTTACGAGTTAGTTAGTGTAGGAAAGTTTGACGTGTCCCCTATGGGATGCAACGGGGTTTTGCGTAACCAATTGACTTTACTTTGATTTAGCTGGGTCGATAAGCCCTTTAGTTGTTACTTTTGGCATAAAACCAGTGAGACAAATAAAAGTTGATTTGAAAAAGAAGTCTCAATGCTGTGTGAAACCTTACAAGAAAGGTTTACCCTTTGAATTCCTGCACAGCAATTAATATCATTAGAGGCAAGTGGCACATGATGTAGGGGCGCCTCAGATTGAAATTGATTTAATGAATGTCACAAAAAATGTGTCAGTTAAAACAACTTTCATTAATTGGATGTTTTCCGGCAGTTTGTTTTCTCCCTTCTTCAGTTAAGAGTCTCAATCATAAAAGTTTTAGTGAACGTAGACAAAAAGTTGTGATGAAAATAGTTGGAAACAAATTGCTCATTTCTTCTGGTTCCAGAATGCCATATTCCCCCTTCAACTGCTCCGGCTTCAATTCCCCCACGGTGAAAAAACTCAGTTAAATATGGGCACTTGCTCAAGATGATAATAAGATTATGTCAAATTGGAGATCAGACATGGAAATTGGAATTAAACCCCCAAAGAAGGCTCCCTTTAGGAACCTTTTAAAACTAGGGACTGACTAGGCTATGTTGCAGCATTGTGTACACGTATCACCCAGTAGGTGAGGAAGAATTTGATTTGATTTAAGTTGTGTGATTTGTAATAATAATTTCAATTTTCAATTTTGTGTAGCTGAGGTACTGGCCACGCTCAAGCTGGATAATGTGCTCGTCGGCCAGACGTCATGGAAACCCTGCAGCCAACAATGCTGGGACCAACGCTTTGTCTTTGACCTTGACAGGGTAAGTCAGTCTTATAATAGAGTACTTATCATAGGTTGGGATACATAGATTGAACTGATAACAGCTGTCGTGAAGTAATAGTGTGAAAAGAGACAGAAATTACCAATCGTTAACAAAATCGATCATTAAGAAAGTAAAACTGGACTTTGATTTAAAGACCAAAACTAGTCTTCTCTTGTTTTTAAAGAAGGAAAAGAGCATTTATCAAAGTCCCAAATTAACTCGGTACTCTAGGAAACTGGAAAGCGATTTTCTCTGATCTGATCAATTCCCTATACTACTACTATAGCACGGTTCTGCAGAGAGGTAAATGGTATCTCATTAAATTTAAGCATGGCCGATATGTAATTACTAAATTGGTGATTGTACAGCTTATGAAGCTAGAATCAAAGGGAGCGAAAACAATGTTTCAATTCTATAATATGTCTCTAGTCGCGAGAGCTGGAGATCTGCATCTACTGGCGGGACCAGCGACAGATGTGTGCTGTCAAGTTCCTGCGGTTAGAAGACTTCCTCGACGACCAGCGGCACGGGATGGCCGTCCACCTAGAACCTCAGGGCATCCTCTTCGCAGAAGTAGGGCTCACTCTAATCAAGTCTTGTAATAAGTTATAGTATATACACACCCCAGAGATACCACTTTTACTAATTTTGTTTAAAAATATTTTTTTTTTAAAAGCCCAGAAATTTATAAATTCTGTGATAATTATCCATTATCATTGATCACCTACAATATAGATAGTATTTAAATACTATAATACGCCCTCATGCCTAGTCACTGTGTATTCATTTGAGCATCTACTACAGATAAAATAAGCTTTGTGATATTTCCAAAATATGGTTTTGGTGTGTTATCCCTATCTGTAGGCTCGCAATGAGAGCTTTGATAACTTATAAACTCGATGTGTACGTGTGCCCATTACCCTGTAGTTGTATTGCTCGTCTCACTGACTCACACATGTCCTTCTTCAGATCATCTTCGTCAATCCCACCATCTCCAGAAAGCCAAAGCTACAGCGACAGAAGCGCATCTTCCCCAAACACAAAGGTAAGAGTCAAGACTCAAGGGGTGTAGAAATCTTGGTTCTTGTGAAGTTGATACACGGCAACACGCTGCTGCTCAAAACGTGCCGACATGATACGAAGCCTTGTAAGGAACCAAACCCATTATGTAAATAAGTATATCACATGAACAGCTGGCATTCCGGTCATAAAAAGACTGTAGTGGTTACGAGTTTTGACACCTTTTGGTGCATGACGCTCGGCGGTTAGGACACCTCACTCGGCCGCCACCCCACAGTCACACCTTGCCGCCTACACACCTAGGTGCCACCCCACTCTCTACCCCCTGTCACTGCCAACACCTGTCCAGGTCAGCGACTCGTGGGGGAGAGTGTGTGTCAGTGAGTGAGTGAGTGAAGACAGTGATACTCTAACTCCTATATCAGGTGAAGTCCTATCATACTCGGTGCATTCTGTGAGACCCGTGACAAGCTTCTGGGTACCAGCAACCGTGCTTACCAAACCCCTAAGTCTACTGAGATTCAGAATACAATATAAGTTTATGTGATAGGAGTGGTCTAACACCCATCGGATATACATTGTGGAAAGTTGTGAATGTAAAACAGAGCCGGCTATCAGAGACAGAGTACTGGATAGTTGTGGTCACCACTATTGGTAGTGTTGGGTGTGAGACTGACTGTTTAGGAGCTGTGCCTGTGGACTACTTAGTTGAAGATGGCATTGTGTGCCACATATACCGTCATCCCCGCATATCGGCCTTTAGATTGTAAGTGGTCAGATATATTAAGGCTTCACCATCAGAATGTTACATCTGAATACTGTATCAACACTTTATTCAATTTTCAATTTACTAGAGTTTCTACCAATATCTAGCTGCTTAAATTGAGTTAAAGACAATCTACCGGTAAAAGTTTTACAAACCAAAGGCTAATCTAAGGATGATCGAAGCACAATGATTTCCCATATAGAAATTCTTGCCATAGCTTAGAGATTTTCCCTTTTGAAAGATTTTAGATCTTACATCCAATCAGGAATCTCTCAGTGCTATGGCTATCTTAGGAGGACACACATTTTTCAGGAAGTTCAATATTTGCGATGCTCTATGTATGTCTTGTATTCTCAATTAACTTAATGTATTCTTTTTATTCTTTGCAGGCAAGAACTTCTTGCGGCCTGGTCAAATGAACATCAATGTAGCCACATGGGGACGTCTTATGAAACGTGCGCTCCCGCCGAACTGTAATGAACCGAGCACGCTGAGCCCGCCCAACCAGGGCCTCACCTCACCAGGTTAGTACTCGACCATTACCAGGCCTTTCCGTTTTTCTGCGTCGTAACTTCATTATTTTAAATATTACTATTCCTATATCATGGGGGAATATTGAGCTATTATAAAAACTAAACATAGGGAAGATTTGGTCTTCAGAAGTAAATTTTGTATTCTCCTAGTTGGTAACATGAATTAGAAAGATAATAGATATATATGATATTTGTTAAATTGTTTGGATTTTGATAACTACCCAGTATCACAAGAAATTGTTATACCCAAGCTAATGTGCTTCTGATAATATATTTCAGTTGTCACTTGTTTTGGTAAACATTCACTTTATGTTTCAAAGGTACACTGTATCTTTTGATACACGGTCCTGTTTAATACTATTCGTGTCTGATTTCCCCATTTAGTTTCCATCTTAGCGCCTTTAAGAAGAGAATGATTCTCTTCATTGTTGATAGTTGACTGTCAGTTAGCCTTTGGCAATCACATACACTTACTTCCGAAGCGACTATAATAGTTTTCAACGAAAATTATTATATTGTATGTTCATGAATTCTAGTGATAGGTTGGATCTTGTTCGAGTGATCTTTAATAGCCATCTGTACTAGATCCGAAATTGATACAATCTGTATTGAATACTGATATTGATACAATTTATGTCTAACGATAACGGCAGTATAGATACCCTAGATTTACCTTTATATTTTGTGTCAATGGGTATATGAAGATAAATCTTTCATTTTGTCTTCATATACCTGTCTCATATGCTACATACAACCTCTTGTACTACATATAGAGAGTGTATCTTATTTTGTAAATCGCGATATTCATTTTTAAAGTGTAACAATAACCCATGTAATTTTCAAATTTTTTATGCTGACAAATTTGGTAGAATATTCTCCTAAGAATTCACATATAACTTAACACTCCTGTCATAACTTAAGTCATAGCTAAAGTTACACAAGTAATCCACAATATTAAAATAATTCTATATTGCAATATTTGTACATCATATACTTAACACATGATCATGTTTCTACCCATAAGGTATAATGTCCTCTGACCGGTCGCTACCCGTCCAACACATCAAGTTTGAGCCAACCCTGCCGGAGAGTGAGAAGCGGTTACTGCGGCAAGAAGACCGGGAGGATGACGAGGAGGCAGACCGCCCCCCGGAGCTGCCTCTCACCCCGCCCCCCGCCCTGCCCCCACACGGCATCAACAGGGACATGGACATGGACGAGATACGGGTAGGTGCACTCAGCGTCTCGGTACTACTAACGGTGTGAGCAGCAGGCCTTATTAAGCCCACCACAAATTTCCCGTGTTGATAAGATCAACCAACTGAGCTAGGAACCATGGAAATATCCCTTGTGTGGTGCTGTCCTCCAGATCGAGTCGGGATACTCAAACATGTTTGAAATGTCCTGACTTGATTGGGACCTATCGGATCAGCCAGTCTGGGGTAGGCTGAATGGGTGTAGCTAACTTCTTGTATGCAGACCTATTGAGAAGAGGTTTGGGAAGTATGTGCTTGTGGGGAGAAAAATGAGGAATTATGAAGCACAAAGTAACAGGGAAATAAGCCTGACAAAGACACAATGGTCAAAAAACAAAGAGAGAACATAAGTGCTGACGGACAAACAATTGGTATGGTTGATGGTGCCCCTCTTACATGTAAATAAGGGAGATTGCTAAGGTGAGAGTAAGTCACTAAATAAGGTTAAAGCTAATGGAACACCCTGTCCATAGGCTTCTGTCTAATGCATGTGCTGCTCAGAGCTTATAATAAACCCAATAATCTTACAAGAAGTTATCGAGTAAGGGAATGACAATGGGATACCATCAAGTATATCTATAGAATAAGAATTAGGAAATCTTGCATGCCTCGTCCTTGGGATACCTAGGGTGAAGGAACTTTATGTAGCACAAACGAAGTTAAATATGTAATGATGTCGATTCCCCCACCTCCCCTCTGAATCATTAGATTTAGATTTATGTCTTCAGTTTTCCTAGTCTATGCATGAAGTTGTTTCCTTCGTATCATTAATTGCATGGTATTATGTGTAGAGCTAGTTCAATGTTACGTAGTAGTCAAGTCAGTATCTCTAGTAACCCTTAAACGTGTTTGCCAAGAAAGTAATCTGAAAATTTGATTTATATTTACATCTCCGAAAAGTTATTTTATAATGACCTGCACAAAAATGTCAACATATCTATTCATCTACAAAGTCATATTTGCAGAGTTGATAGTTTTCTGTACATCAGTCTCATCTAGAGCAGTGCTGCCCAGCAAACTCAAAGATGATTAGACCTTGATGATTGATACACTACAAATTCAGAATCTGTGAAAACTAGGAGTAATGATGCCTACTACTACGATATTCTGTGATGATCAAAATTATGGAAATTGAACCCATCAAGATCAACTGTTTGTTAAGGAGATGTGTTTTCTCAAAAAATATAAAATCAGAATTATATTCCTGGTTCTGCTAGTTTTCACAGAATTACATAAAGTACAATTTGAAGTGACCGTTGCTGATGTGAGTTGCTCCGTTGTTGTTGTTGCAGCTCGGCCCGACTGCCGACCCGTCCGGCCATGTAGTGAGCACATCTCTGCATCTACGGCTTCTAACCCGCTTCTCTTACCAACCCGCTATACAGAGATGCCACTTTCCCATCATAATTCCCCCCATAAAACTTTCATATTTACATAAAAGAACTTTTTCTTTGGTTAAACTTAGAAATAATAACATTTAAGATTTCATTTACACACAAAAAAAGGACAAATTTAAAGATTTGGAGTGGCATCTCTGCATTACACACTTTTCCAACCCATTAAACATTACTCCCACATCAGCAAATCTTGTTCCTCCCGACATTCAGTTCATACCATCAAAGGGGAGCTATAAATACCTACACTATTACCAACTACACCCAATTTTCTTTTAAATAAGGGAAAATATGGATCTATATTGTACAGTTTTCACTTCTTGACAATAACTCAGAAAACTGCACAGGGCTTTGTTTGATTGCTATTAAATGGCATTTGCAATTGCATTTTGGTCCCAAGGACGATTATCCTCACCCCCTAGACGTAGCTGTGAAAGCATTAACATTATATAGCCACTTGACTGATCTGTCTGCCTCTGTGTTTCTCTTAGTGTACTATTAGTTGTGATGGTGGTGGCATGGGGGCGCCAGTAGACGTTGACCCTAACCCGTGCGTCTAACACCCAACGCTGCACCGGCCTTGTTAACCCAAAGAATTACTCCCCGCAGAATGCATTTGCCATGGCATGTCTCTTTGTCTTAAACTTCACAGTTTCAGATTTTCTGCCCATGGAGCAAACACAACTAATATACTTTAAAAGAAAGGGAAAAAACAACATCAACTTTTCCCACCAAGTATTAAATTGGCTGCTTCTAGGTCTGGGATAGCATGCCCATCCACTTTCAGAGGTTGCGGAGACTCACACTTATCCTACTTTCTTTACTTTTGACACCTCAGTTGAATTTAGTTTCAATTCAAATAATCTACTTTATAAATAAAATAGACATTCTCATGTACTGTTACAATTTGTTAAGCAGTTTATTTAAAACTATATCCCAAAGATTTACTGACTTGTTTTTAATTGAAAGAAATATTTAATTTAGTTTGTATGCTTAAAATTGCCTGATAGTTTAATAGTCTTGGGCATTGAAGTCTATGCTAAAGAATGCACATTTCGTTATTGAATTTTCTGAAGCACAGTTAAGCCTGACTAAATGATTTGAAATATACTGTCTGTTGAAATATATCCCAAAAATAATATAATTTTTGTTTGACCATAAACTAGCTTCAATAAATAAAACAAACAAAAAACAGCGTCAATTAAGCCTTAACTTGTGTCTTTTCAGGATGCCATCTCAGCCTTTGACTTCCTGCCTGACGACCCGTCAGCAGACAGTTCAGGCCTCATCGACCTGGACCCGTCACCCTACCGGCCGACGCCCGCCCCACGCCGGCACTCACCACCCCCCGTGCCACCCAAACCCAGCCTCCCCGGCTCACACCATCTACCACCCCAGCCTGAATCTAGGTAAGGCAATCACCTCACAGAAATAAGCTTTTTGAAAATTGTATATAATAACTACATGCAACAAGGAAAATTAAATGTTTCCTACTCATTTTAATTTACATGCTCCCCATTAAGACCCACCTCAAGCAAAAGTCTGCTATACCCTTTACATTTTATGTACATGTTTTACCCGTTATCTTTTGATATCAACTTTTATATAATGATACTCAAATATGTCAAACTTCAACAAGAAAAGTTGTAAATCCGCTCCGCCACCCAACTCTTATCATAAAATCAAATTGTTCAAAAAGAAATGCAACAAATATCCACTAACGCAGTACATTTCTACCAACAGCCCACTAGGACCTCTGATCTGTATGGATGACTTCCGTCCAATCGCGGTGCTCGGCCGTGGCCACTTTGGTAAGGTACTTCTATCCGAGTACAAGAACACCAATGAGATGTTTGCCATCAAGGCCCTGAAAAAGGGGGACATCATCGCAAGAGACGAGGTAGAGAGCCTGATGTCGGAGAAGCGGATATTTGAGGTGGCCAACTCGATGCGGCACCCATTCCTGGTCAACCTGTTTGCCTGTTTCCAAACAGAGGTACGTTGTTTGTGAATCTTCCACAATATGAGAACTCAATAAATACTGGATATTACATTGACATATGACCTGTCTGTATTCGAGTCTTACTTAGCCTGTTGCTCTTTCAGTGATACTAGATTTAGCTGTAATATTTTCAGGGCATGGATTATACTTAGTTGTTCTCAATTGATTATTTCACCATGCGTGTCCTGGGTAAAATCCGAACTAGAGCGTATAACAACAATTACTAATGTATCCACGTTGTGAACTTTGCAGGAGCATGTTTGTTTTGTGATGGAGTATGCGTGCGGGGGTGACCTGATGATGCACATTCACAGTGACGTCTTCTCAGAGACGAGGTCTGTCTTCTACGCCGCCTGCGTCGTACTCGGCCTACAGTACCTGCACGAGAAGAACATTGTCTACCGGTCAGTTTGTTACGCCTCTAACAGTGTTGCCACTTGATACTTTAAAAAAAAAAAAAACTTTATTTCAGCAATTTTCCAAATTTATACTTTATTTATACTTTATTTAGATGAAATGCTTTATTTATACTTTATTTTCAAGAAAAGTGGAGAAATTTGCCCTAAATTACAGCATTTTATACTTTAATAAATACTTAATTTTTAATACAATGGGCCAAATGTGTACTTTTTTTTTTGGCAAATAAGCATGGTCGCCAGAACAAGCATGCACACAGTTTTATCTTTCGAGGGAAGCAATTTTTTTCACGCTGCTTGCAAAATATCAGCTTGGATTTTATCTCAACCCCTTGCTCCTGAAATTGCCAAAATAGAATGCACAACTAAGATTTCATAGAAATATAAGTTTTCAGGGACCGTGATTATACTTTATTTGAGCTAGATTTATACTTTATTTCGGTAGCGCTGATACTTTATTTTTTTCATGAAGGACCTGTGGCAACACTGCTCTAAGGGCTGCAGTATAGTTTGTTACGCCCCTAAGGGCCGCAGTATTGTTTGTTACGCCTCTAAGAGCTGCAGTATAGTTTCTTACGCCTCTAAGGGCCGCAGTATAGTTTGTTAACCCTCTAAGGGCCGCAGTATAGTTCGTTAACCCTCTAAGGGCCGCAGTATAGTTCGTTAACCCTCTAAGGGCCGCAGTATAGTTCGTTAACCCTCTAAGGGCCGCAGTATAGTTCGTTAACCCTCTAAGGGCCGCAGTATAGTTCGTTAACCCTCTAAGGGCCGCAGTATAGTTTGTTAACCCTTTAAGGGCCGCAGTATAGTTTGTTTGCATAACATTACCGTAACAAGAACCAACGATTCCAATGGAGAGTATGAACATACTTTTTACTTGTATTTGGAGATGACTAATCCAAGAATTCTCTCATTCTCACCACAGGGACCTGAAGCTTGACAACCTGCTGTTGGACTCAGAGGGTTACCTGAAGATCGCAGACTTTGGTCTGTGTAAGGAGGGTATGGGTTACGGGGACCGGACGACCACGTTCTGCGGCACGCCCGAGTTCTTGGCGCCAGAAGTGCTGACGGAGACGTCGTACACACGGGCCGTCGACTGGTGGGGACTCGGGGTGCTCATCTTTGAGATGCTCGTCGGAGAGGTGAGAAAACCATCATTATTCACTTTCATACGGATAGTATTTATAACTGATGACTTTGATAAGATAATTCTGTTCTACGTGTAAAAAAAACTTTAGCCTAGTAAAGTTTTGTGTAAATTGAATGGTTTTAGGATGCTTTTTCTTTTTAAGAGTTAATGGTATCATAACTCTAGTAGACCTACGACAAAAGTAAGTTCTGTATTAAAGTCTGTAGCACACCATTTATACGGTCATATTTTATTCCAGTCTCCTTTCCCTGGGGATGACGAAGAAGAAGTATTTGATTGCATTGTTAACGAGGAGGTGCGCTACCCTCGTTTCCTCTCCACGGAAGCCATCGCCATCATGAGGCGGGTGAGTACTCACTTTATTGTTAAATTGTCCATTTTTGCAGTATTAAATCATATCAATTAAAAAATTATTGGAAACAAATACTAGTAGGGAGTATGACGCTATGTGAACAGGGAAACAATGGATTGCTGTTAGATATGCCTAACATAAATTTAGTTTTGACTTTATATTGCACAGGGATGAAAGTCTTTAAAAGTTTTTCCCTGAAATCAAGTTTTTTTTAAATCAAAAAAATATAATCAGGATTAGGATATATTTGATAATTACTCAATATAAACTCAAACAAACTTATTTTGTTTGTGTAATCCTATGATAAGACAGCAGAATCATCACTGGTTCATCCTCAGTGGTCCTACCCATACACAGACAGGCTACAGGATAGATGCATAAACATTCATATACTCTATAATGTAGTTATGAGGTATGTTATATCTTCAAGTTCTTTTAACATAGTCGACTTTCATCCCTGATTGCAGTTATTGCGGCGGAACCCCGAACGGAGACTTGGGTCAAGTGAACGGGATGCGGAAGATGTGAAGAAGCAAGCATTCTTCAGGGTGAGTTGGGATTTCTGTTACTTTTTGATATTAGATATATTTTTGAAAGGGATGTTAATTTCATCCCTAAACTTTGTTTTAAAAAAAAGTACCGGTAAGTGACAGTAAACCGATGATGTTTTACACAAAACTTTTGATTCGCAATCTTGCACACTGTTTTTAGTACCGGTACATGTATGATAGCAGTATGAGAGAAATTCAGTTTTGAGAATGCATTTTTATATCGATTTGTTTGAATTTCAGAATATTGGATGGGAAGATTTGCTAATGAGGAAAACAAAGCCGCCGTTTGTGCCAACTGTGGTAAGTTTGAATAAATCAATATTACACAAAATACATAATTTAGCAGAAAATAATGAAGTTCCCACATAACTCCGATTTAAACCCATTCATCCCCTCACTGGATATTTCAAATTGATTTCCAATTCTTTTCTTGCAGCGTCATTCTGAAGATGTGAGTAACTTTGACGAGGAGTTCACGACAGAGCGAGCGGTGCTGACGCCACCCAAAGACCGGCGGCCACTCGGAGGAGACGAACAGACACTGTTTAAGGACTTTGATTACATGGCCGACTGGTGCTGAGATATTAGCCAACAAGCAGGTGAATTATCCATGACTAATAATGGCGGCTAGTAGCTAGAGCGCCCATGCAGCGTCCGCGTGTGATGAACGCCCAGTGTCGAGCTTACCGCGCCGGGACGGTAGTGCCCCCTGGAGGATTAGCCACAAGTCATAGCTGAGCTGGCGCCACCTGGGGGACTGAGGCCACACTAGCGGGAGTCTTACAAACTAAACTGGAGAAATCATAATTATAGGCAAGCAATGGAGCCTGGACAATATAGGAAGGCTTTAGTAATATATAAAGAGAGAGAAATTGACTCTGTTGTGTAATAAAGTTGTGTACATATATATTATAATGCCAAGTTATGTGGAGACTCAACGAAGCTATGGTAGACGAAGCAAGCTCCCGTTTATATACACCCACCATTCAGTGCCAAGGATAATGGTGGAGAACTAAAACCTAGTAATATGGTTGAATGAAAGACCCATTTCTGTCTTGTGGGAGTTGAACCAGTCAGAATGTCATCTGGGACACAGCGGATATATATGTGGTCAGGGAGACCATGGTTTCACAATGCCCGAACGTATACAGTGGAGACGGGATAGATGGAGAGAGGAGTTTCCGAGTGCTTGTGTTGTGCTTTCGCTTAAAACATGAAACACTTGAAGTGGTGCTCAGAAAACTAGGGTGTGTGATTTCCAAAGTCTTACATTATTATAAAAGGAACACATCATAATTTCATGATATGTAGGATCATTTAATAACCAGAAATCAACTCATTATTATGTATCTCAAGATATTTTTGACATTCAACTTGTGGTACCAGTCGATGATAGAGGTGAACTGATACAACGATGAACTATGACAGAAACTCAAATAGAATTATACATAAATCTTTCACTGATATAGAGATCTGAACTTTTTTGCTTAATGTTCCTGTTTTGGAACTCCCCACAAAAATTCTATGCCCGATGCATTGTGATTGCCAACAGTAATTAATTTTATGTATTAAAATAATACGATGTATTTAAAGCGCTGCTCATAATGGGATTAATTGTGAATACCTAATGGAAAAGAAGCAAAATTGTTTTGTTGGTATTGATGTTTGTATTTATTATTTGATTTGTGGAAAGTGCGATCTTGATTTTTCTGGGGATGGGGACAAAAATATAATGTGCAGCGTTCAGTTGATATTCAGCCTATGGATTGTTGGATAAGAAGGACTATGATGTGGCAGATACCACTACAGCATCTGTGTACAGACGCTTCAAAAACTGGAAAGAAATTGTACAGGACTACTCGGGAAAGTACAGGAATACATCAATAACCCTCTGGCTGATTTCAATATAAAGTCATGTTATATGGAGTCAATATTGTTGAGTCTGATCCCTGGTTGTTACACAATATACATGTGACTCCACATGCGACTAATGTGTACCGACATGGTTAAATAGGCACAGAAACAACACTACACCCTGACACCCTGCTCACACTACATGATGCCTGGGGAGGGCATGTAGTCATGATACACACTTTATTCAACTCACCTCTTGTTTATTCTTGATATACTCTCTGTTCAACTCACCTCTATTTAAAGACGATGCACTGACTTGGTGGTTGACTTCCTCTGCTACTCGGTATGCGACCCGTGCTGCCCCCTACAGCTGCTACTCGGTACTGCAGCCACTTGTTAGCCTCTGTTCTGTAACCCGTAAATACATCATTTGTCGAGTCAACAAAACTACATCTCATCACAGTTGGTACACTTGTCAACAAACTGTCACTGTCTCCGCGCCACTCTTTCAATCTGTAAACCACATGGTGTAATGAAACATGGAGTGTTCACAAGACTTGTTGGGTTTCGGGACGAGAAACTAGCTTTTCACGAGTCGGGATTTGATAATCTTGACTCTATATGCACCGATGCCTTCATGTTTGACTATCAATCCTTGTCCTTATACATGTATGTATAACTGTCTATGTCGTCATAATGTACTTCCCTCCTGTATTTGTAAATCCCTTATTTATGTGAGTGTAAATATCTAAGTCCTTACCTTGACATTAGGCCTACTACCAGTTTGTATCATAACAATCATTAACAGAGGTTCAGTTAAATGAAGGAATGGCACAATGATCTAAATTATATAAAATAACTATGATGCTTCTTTTCCCAAATGACTGTGAGCAATAATACTATTTGTGTTTCCATGATACCACCTACTGTCCAGGATATCAACAAAGTTATGTCTATAATGTATAGAATATATGAAATCAGAATTGTTCCTAACGGACACTAAAATACTTACACCGTAACTGACAAAGGCTGGGGGTTTGTTGGGAGTGAAAATTAATTAATCAGTTGCCATAGCAACAGACCGTGATACAAAAAACATGGCAGTTGGTGTATACATAATAACAAATGGGAACTGTAGGGTACAAATGATTCACAAACGGACACAAACTTGTCGCACTCGTACTAGTCTTTATGCAATATGATGTGTGTATGCTGAGATGGTTGTTGTCGTCTTTGTGGTGTTCACAATGTTCATGATTACTCGTTGCGCGATGTGTGGCGCATAACGCTGTCTGCCCTTAGTTGTTAGTGCTCACTAGTCACTGCATTAATTAACAATGAATAGAAAACTGAGCTTACTGTGCGACGTTGTGTGAAGTGTAGTGTGTATATATGTGTATGGATGTGCAGTGAGCGTGGCCACAGAAATTCAGCTTCAATTTCGTACCTCTTAAACCTTTCTTCTTTTAAATAAAAGAAAAGTAGTTATTATTTAACACGGTGCACATATATGCTGATATATGATCTTTGATATCATCATTAACTTTGAACTTAGGAAATAAAGTATTCTTGTTTCTCTTCTGCAATTAATTGAACCTTAGGGGGTTAACATGATTAATTAATTTAGGCTTATAAATGAATATTCGTTCAAAAACAGAAAAACGCCAAAGCACAAAGGTCATTATAGGACCCGAGCTGTGTGTGGTGTGACAATATCACTTTTCAGTTGTCATATTTTAAGTGTACATAGTAGGAGATAATTTGGATATTCTTGTACATATTTTGAAGAGGGAAATGTGATGACAGTGTTTTCAAAGTTACCGATAGTTATGTTCAGTGAGAGATATCAGTCCACTTAGGTACGAAAAGCGTCTGTGTCTGATATTTGTCAAGAGCTGTTTTCGCTATTTATATTATCCCAAATGTCTTAAGTGATGGTTCACATATAATTGTTTACATTGTTGTATTTCCATTATCGACATAAAACTTCCACCTTGTTTCACAAATACTGGACACTTGTGCTTTTTTTTTCTTCTTCTTGGGTTACCAATGCTACTATTACTGATGAAGTTGTCTGTGAATTATTCTCTCTGCTACCTTGTGTTACGGTTCAACAAGCGCATATCTAATTGTTAGCTCATTCGTTCAGCAACCTGAATGTAACTGTATGCAGCCTTTATAAGCTCAAATACATTAGCTTCAAATGTTCCTTAGCCTTCTCTCCAGGCAACTCTTTGAATAGCTGTTGAAAAGGAAAGCGTGTTGAACAGCGTCTAATACTTCACATGTCAAGGGGCGGTCGTTGCGCCCCACCGCGGTTGTGGTAAACCAGTGATATGCGTGGAGAGATAAGCCGAGGTCCGTCCTCGTCGCCAGTACTACTCACCCTTCCTACTTCATGTTTTCACGACACCACAAATGCGTTATCGCCATAACGCCACAACCAAACTGATGGACCTGCCAAGTCGAGTGCTTATAGAAACTACTTTATGGAGAAATGCCAAGGTGCAATTGTAAATTGGGTGTATAAGAAACTGAAAATAGAGAGGAGGCTTGCATTTTTTGTACGTATAGTATGTTTGTGTATATATATATATATGAATATGCCCCAAAGGTGTTTATTATTTACAATACAGGGGTAGGAGCCGGGCCAGCGTTATACGGTGGTCCATGCAGACTGTCTCTGTTGTGTAGCATTATAAAGCATGATATATCTTCTACAAAGGCAAACCAAAAGACCTTATGTACTGTGTAATAAACATTACTGATCACAGGATACCCAGAGTCTTTATTCTCATTCATATATATATATAATGATTCTCTCAGGCATACATTCGATATATATTATATTCATTGGTACATGTATATATGTGAGTATAGCATTAGTCTGTGAGGACCATAGAACATATACCTGGAATATTCGTGTATGGTAGATCTCATACTCCAAGACATTCATACAATGATACAAACTCAGCAAATTTAAACTTGAAACTTGCTCATAGTTAATTATATTTTTGAACCATACCTTAATTCAAACCATTTTTAACGAGTGCCGGCATGCATGTAATATACATTGTATCAGTGTATGTTGTCTTCTGGGCATTCATAACTCATGTATATGGTCCATAGGTTAAGTGAAGTGGTGACCTTTTCAGCCAATCGTGGATTTAATATTTTGCCCCCCCCCCATGATTTGTAGACTGTAGATGCTACATTTCCTGCAACATTAACTGTGCCTATCACGATCTAATGCATACATTTAGAGTACTGTACATTTAAAGTTTGGGCTGTCACAAGCCGCTGGCGTAAGCACTAAGTCAACTTCACGTGATACTTCTCATAAACACTAAAATATTAACACAAAGCACCTGTGGGCAATCTCTGTTTGGGCTTGGATGTATCACGCATTCAAGTTGGCTGTTCTGATCATTGTCTGTTAGGCACCGCAGAATTATGCTTGCATGTAATATTACATACATTACATGTAATTAATGATTTAGTAATTTTAGATTCATGCATGATGTAGCTATGTCTAGAAATTAAATATTTAGGGTCATGTCTGTATCATTCTCTTTTTGGTGTCGAAGATGTACTTTTTGAAGGCCAGCGTGAGCTTGATTGTCTCGGCCGGGCTGGCGTCACTTTCTGCTGCTGCTGCACCCTTTCCTTTCCCTTTCTTGCCTCCCTTTGCCGTCAACAGGGTAGACGCCTTCTCTGATAGGCCACCTTAAAATGGCAGAATTATTGTGAGCATCTAAAGTTGAAAAAAATTGGACGAAATATCCTACATGAATTATTTAAACTCTACTTTTTAATTTAAAGTTAGATGGGTGAAGTGGACAGTATATTTAGGTCAGGAACAGAAATACAGAAAATGTCTGACTTATTTTTTCAAAGGTACCGGTACTGAGTGTTATTTGACGTGATATTTCTTTACATATCTTATCGTCTAAGAAAAAACACACCCTGGATTGTAACTCCATAACCTACCTGGTATTCTGACTTTGAACTTGCCGCTCTGTCCAAAGCTGCCTTCAATGGTTCCCTCCTCACCGGTAGTCAAGGTCACCTTGAGGTTGAGGAAGGCGTCCAGATTTGTCTCCTTCTTAAAGAGCCCTCGGCAGATGACCGAGTACTCATCCGCCTTACGTTCAACCACTCCCTCTTTGGACTTGTTCTTGTAGACCTTGACGCGGGGTAGTATCGTCTCGTGGTACTTCGGGTCTGTGAGCTGCAGTAGGACCCTACCGTGGAAAGCCAACCGACATACATTGGCATGGATGTCTGTGTCTAGTTTGGAGCCGATCACCAAATCACGTTCCCCGCACGGCACGGGATGCTCTAGTTCCAGCAGAGCGAACTGCTCCCGCGGTAACCGCTCACCCTCCACACACTTACTCTGAGCGTCTGAAGGTATCAGTGCCTCTTGGTAAAAATACTCCTTGTCAAAATCAAACTCTGTGGATTGATCACTTTTTGAGGCGGCAGCGGTGGCTACTGCTGATGCTGCAGCAGGGGCGGTTTCATTGTCAGTGTCATAGAGTCCGAAGAAGGTGGCTTTGCCCATGATGGTCTCATGGCCGATGGTGATGTGGAACTTGGCCTTGGTGTTGATGGCGCCCTTGAAGTAGGGTATTTTGGTGACGGAGATGAGGGCAGCGTTTATGGTGGGCAGAGCACCGGGTGTGCACACCACACCGCGCTCCAACTGTTTAGGGTCAAACTGCGTCACGCAGATACCTAAACGGTCACCCTGACAAATAGAGGCACCTTTATCATTTCCACAGAAAATAGAAAAGCAGTTTACATAATGGAGTTTGGCCTTTGTTGCACATAAATTATCTCTTTTCATTCAGAATATATCAGATCTCCAGGTGTTCTAACAATTGTTCATTAGATAATGTTACATGAGGCAGAAAGTAATAACAAAACATAACATTTTTTAGCCACGTTTCTTTTAGTTGAACTTGTCCATTAGTCAAACCAGACTAACCTGCTGAGCTTTCTCCACTGGCACCTTGAACATCTGCATCGACTTGACTTTCTTTGTCACTTTCATGTGCGGAATCTCTATGGTCTATCAAAATAAATATTACAATTTTCAAAATCATTATCTATACTTGTAATGAATATCTCCCTGTAACTACGAATAATATGGATAAAGCTGAAATTCCGTATTTATGTGATCCTTTATATATTTTCTATCTTATATCACATATTAGGGAATAATTACTAAAGTTCGACATTTATAAAACAAAGTCAAAGAATATTATAGAAACATGTACTAACATCATTGATGCGGACAGAGCCGCTGAGCATGGTGCCGGTCATGACGGTGCCTTGTCCACGGATAGAGAAGCAGTGGTCCACCGAGAAGATGAGCGGTCCGCTGGCATCACGCGCCGGTACGTAGCACAGCGACTTGAGGGTGTTGATCAACGTCTCCACGCCCTCTGCTGCTACATCACCGGCCTGAAAATCAGTCACTCTGATTAATAACTAATTAGAAATACATTATATAAACGGTGCCTTTAAATCAGTGTATCTATGCATGTTTATTATCAGGTATCTTACCTCTGGTCCACCCGGTTTTGCTGCGACAGGTATGAACTGACATCCATTGAAGCGGGTTGTCGACAGAACCTTTTGGATCCGTTTGGTCATCTGTAATCAAAAATGACAACACACTTTAGTACTGTACCGGAACTGAAAGTTGTGTAATTTAACCTAGTATTTCTTTTAAAGACACACACAGTGACATACTTGACGTCTAGCAACATAATTAAGGTGCAAATAGAGAGACTTGAATCATGAAAAAATCAAATATACATTTTAACTGGTTCTACCTCATACAATTCATTTCTTAGAGGGATAGGCAGTTTAGGTACTAAATAAAATAAAACCTCGACATTTGGTGGCACAAAAAGATTATGCATGAAACATTTAATCACCTTTTCAATCTTTGCAGCTCTCTCAGCCTGAGGGAGGAGATCTACTTTGTTGAGCACGACAATCATCTTGTTGCAAGTGATCTCTCCGATGACGAGACATTCCGCTGTTTGTGTCTGTACGCCTTTCGTCACATCCACAACAAGCATCATCAGGTCGATAATCTGTGCACCTGTTTGTAAGAATTCACCAAATACAATCTAGGTACACCCATATGTGAAGTACCGGTACATGCACCCCCTGAGACCTCCCATTTAGGGTCAAGTCAGGAATTGCCAGCTGGGGGGGGGGGGGGGGGGGTACTTGGTGGATATAGGGATGGTCATAACAAAAACTGTCCCTTGGTGGGGGGGGGGGGGGGGGGGGGGCAAAACTGGGGGGCAAAAACAACAGTTAGTACAAATGTAATAAATGCCTCAGCCTTTACTTCAAATGAAAGTAGATCTATCTAGCCTTCAAATACAAGTTTCCCCATAATCCTCGTTGTGACATTAGTTCTCTAGGTGACAACATGCCTGCATTTTGTATGGCCTCCCATCCCACCAGAAAATACCAAATCTGCGCTACACATGACTGCCCTCTGTTTAGCGATGCAAGGCCAGCGCCCATTTCCGCGCCAGCTATTCTGTCAACACTGTAAACTGCCTATCTTAATGGGGCTAGCAGGAGGGATAATAATTTTTTCTCAGACTAGAAAATAGGCTTACTCCTGTAGAAATTCATGCTGATCAAGAATATATTAACATTTTTAATCTGCGACTCTGGTATGATGCCTAAAATACCATGTATATCAGCCGTCATGGGACCGCTCGTTTCACAATGTGTGGTGAATGGGGACCAAATTATTGAGAGTATCTTCACATAAAATGGCTCAAATCTGTCAATTTTAACCCGATCAAGTTGATCTTTGGAGATGTGATGCACAAGACCCATGGTCGCGTGTACAGACAATTTCACAGCAATGTAAGGCTTGTACACGATGGGTTAGAATAACAAGTATTTTAAACAATATTCTGACTTCAGAAAGATTTTTCAGAGAAGTTTTTTAATTCCTCAGAATTCCGCATAGACATGGCTATGCATTAACATGTTCTCTATCAATCTAACATGATTAAAACGTGATTGGAGCCAGCGCTTTTTTGCGCTTTTTGATTGCATAACACCCTACATTGGGGTGCAGACTACACACCTGCTATATAAGACACTCCCCCACAAATAATTTTGACCTGTAGCATGATAAATCCACATGAAGCTTGAAGATAAGATGTGAGGGCTCCATTCTAACTGGCTGTAGGTAATTGTGTGTTAATTCTAGCATTTTTCTGGTTCTTATAAATGCTCTATTCAGCTCTCGCAGCCAGCCCAACACATTGGTATATTTAAAGTATCAAAATCATATTACACTCCAATAAAAACATATTTCTCACACTACTACAGTCCTATAGTATTAATCTGTACCATTTTTGAAATTTTCTAAAATTATTTTTTAAGCCACTGATAGGGCTGATTTTGACAGAAAAGAAATAAAAGTTTGGTATTTAGAATGGCGATTATTTCCTTAATAATCCATCTATAGACCTAATTCTTTTTTTACATTTTTACTCTTGTATATATGTTTCAGGAAATATATACATTCTTGGGTCGATAGTCGATTTTTTAATTAGCCTTTAATCGCTACTCTGTTGCTGAATCACGTCATGGGTCAATAAAGTTTGCAACAGAAATCGAGGTAAATGTCAGTAGAAGCAGAGTTTAAAATAAGCAACAACAGGCTCAAAGTTAATCACAAAATGCCAAATAAAAGCCCAAAGTATATTAGATTTACAGCCATAAAAGACTAAAGTCCCTTACCGCCGATGATGGTTCGGATGAGAGAGGCGTGGCCGGGGCAGTCCACCAGCGTGAACTGCAGACGATCCCATGTCCCAAGAGGCTGGATGTGCTCTGGGACGTCAACACAGAATGAAGAAAACCCCAAATCTAGAGTTATTCCACGCTCCTTACTTTGGGGATTCTTATCAAAACTAGCTGTACTTGCAATGGTACTCAGGGCTTTGGCTAAAGTCGTTTTACCGCTGTCGATATGGCCCAAAACCCCAACATTGAAATTTAGCGTGGACGGCGCCATGTTTTGAGGTGAAATGACGTCACACCATGGTGGCGTCCAGGAATAAAGATCGTTTTCTCCTCTATTTGTAATATGTTTTGTCGCAAATGAGACATTCTATTCATGCAAAAAAATATTATCATTTTTATATACTTGTAGATTCATCACACAAATATTTATTTGAGCCAATATGACTTTATTGGGAGTGTATCGAGAGTATTTACAAACATTTAATAAGAGAAACGGGCAAATCTGCGAAACTGTAAAATAAAAAGGTTTAGATGAAATTCGTTATTTTTCAGGATGGACTTTTTTTTCGGGAGCTCCCTAGGGAAAAACTTAATATGAGGCAAGATAATTCTTTAACCAAAGACACGTTGACCCCTCGAAAGGGGGCAGAACAATTTTCATTTTTAAACCTGAACCTACCAGGGCACATCTCAAAGTTTCATCACCGCCTAAAATGAACACTCCCTTATGTTGCATGATTTTTTTTGTTAGGGAGTGCTCATTTTTTAACAACAGGGGGAGCGGGGAGATTTCGCAAATTGTTCACCCCCCCCTAGGGGAGGGTTCATTATTTATGGCCGGGGGGGGGTGAGCATTTGAGGGGGGGCAAATTTTTTTAGGGGTATTCAAAGGGGGGGGGGGCTTTTTTTTTACCCTATTTTTAAGGGGGGCCTTTTTTTTAGGGGTATTCCTAAAAATGTCGCGAATTTAGTAGGCCTACACAGCCTGTGTTATATTTTACCAAATTAGGGAGTGCTCATTTTTTATCAACAGGGGGGGTGGTGGATTTGGGGGGGGGGGGTAAAAAATTTGGACCCCTTGACGGGGCGGGGTTTAAAAAATTTAGACCCATATTGGGGGGGTCAAAAAATTCAACCTGTTTTGAGGGAAAAAGCCTGCGCGTTACTATGCTACAAAGGGGCGCGAACGCGTGCGATTTTCGGCCTGCCGGGGGGGGGGGGGTAAACAATTTTGACCCCTCTAGGGGGGGGGGAAAAAAATTTCGCGCGCTGTGTGCGAAATCTCACTGCCCCCCCCCTATTGTTAAAAAATGAGCACTCCCTTATGTCAATATTTTCAAAATTTTCTAAAATTTTCCTCAAACTCCCAGCAAATTTCTCACTGCATCACTTTTGACACTCAGAATAGCCCACAGTTTTGTCAGTCTTCCAAAAATGTGCCGGCCTCATGTAAGCACTGACGGTATGGAAGCTTCCAAATGTATAAGCACTGGGGCCCTTAAACTCAACGGTATGTAAGTCAAGTGTCCGAGGTTTGACTATTATCACTCACCAGCGAGTATCATGAGACGTTTACACTAAAACACCTTACGAATGGATGTATTTGTTGCAAGGTAGTAAATTGTAGGTAAAAAAGTGCCCAGGATTAAATGCATACAATTAGTAGACACCAACATTGTTTTTGTAATAAAGTTGAAAACGATCCAGGGTGAGGGGGGGGGGGGGGCGCTTCTTTTTCAACCTATTCCGAGGGGGGGGCCTTTTTTTTCAACCTATTCCGAGGGGGGTGGCCAATTAGTTTTGAAGTATTCAATTTGCCAAACGCTCACCCCCCCCCCCCTTGCCACAAATAATGAACACTCCCTAGAGGGGTCAACATTTTTTACCCCCCCTCCCGGCAGGCCGAAAATCGCGCGCATTCGCGCCCCTTTAATTGTAGCATAGTAACGCGCGGGCTTTTTCCCTCAAAACAGGTTGAATTTTTTTTGACCCCCCCCCAAATGGGGTCCAAATTGTTTAACCCCCCGCCCCAAATACACCCCCCCCCTGTTGTTAAAAAATGAGCTCATTTTTTAACAACAGGGGGGGGGGGTGGTGGATTTGGGGGGGGGGGGTAAAAAATTTGGACCCCTTGACCGGGGGGGGGGGTAAAAAATTTAGACCCCTCTTGGGGGGGGGGTGAAAAAAATTCAACCTGTTTTGAGGCAAAAAGCCCGCGCGTTACTATGCTACAAAGGGGCGCAAACGCGCGCGATTTTCGGCCTGCCGGGGGGGGGGTAAAAAATTTCGACCCCTCTAGTAGGGGGGGTGAACAAATTTCGCGCGCTCCGCGCGAAATCTCACCACCCCCCCCCTGTTGTTAAAAAATGAGCACTCCCTTAGTTCAATGGTTGTGAGTTGTTTTTCTGAAGAATAATATTATTTTTTCATCAAATATCACAAGCATAGGCCTACAGTCAAACAGATATGCAACTTGGAATATGTGTCTATAAATAAGATGAATGTAGTCAAACGTGTGTTAACTTGGTTGTGCTAGTCTATAGGTGAGTTCGGTATCAGGTTTTTATTGACCGGATCTACCAGCCTGCCTACTCCCCCAGACCACCCCTCGCAAGGAACAGGCTTCAGTAAAACTTAGCTGGGTCTTTGTGAGGGGTGGGCTCAGGTAGTAGGCAGGCTGGTAGATCCGTTCAATCAAAACCAGGTACCGAACTCACCTTATGTCTTCCTATAATGTCTTCCCTGCTGTGCTTTCTCTTCATACACTATTTCGAAATCCCGTACTCCCAAGTGGACTATTAGAATGCATGTCTAGGCCTGCGCACATTTCCAATGTTTTCATTATGGTGGACCGGGTAGGATTTTGACAGCGACTGTCAACAAAGATTGTTTTCGCGTGTCATTTGAGGAGCACATCTAAAGTCGGATTTATGTGATCTAGATCGACATATTTCAGTGTTCTGCGTATAGCGGACGTCGATTTTGGTGGAGTAGAGCCAGAGAGGAGAGAGGAAGGAAGCATCACGGGGCCCCATCATAGGAGTGGGATGTTGGACAGGAGGAAAGTATCAAAATGAGCATCCTCCGGCCTTCACCTTCGTTTTGACAGCTCTGAGTTGGTGGACTAGCTCATTTCCTCACTATTGAAGAGTGTTAAACCCCATGAGCAGATGGGTTAGCACCCATATGTAGGTTTAGCGTTGTTGCTTGTCTGTTATCATCGCCTGATCTGAATATTAGGCCAGGCTGTTGGCCACCCAAACCTTTTTATTGAGGGTCTGTCTAACGACAGCAGAGTAGAGAACGTCAAGATGCCGAGCACCAACATCAAATTCAATGAATGTGACGTTGTCAAACTTGTACTAGAATTCCTGGACAATCGGGCATTGAATATATCCATGCTCAGCATTGAGCGGGAGTCTGGAGTCATAAATGGGGTGTTTTCGGATGACATGCTTTTCCTACGCCAGCTCATCTTGGACGGGCAGTGGGACGATGTCATGGACTTTATTGAGCCCCTGAAATTGATGGAGAGCTTCAACTCCAAAAAGTTCCAATACATCATCATGAAGCACAAGTATTTGGAGCTGTTATGTATAAAGTCTGAACCAGGACCAATGCAGAATCATGATGTCACAGTGGATGAAGTAGTCAAGTGTCTAAACAGCCTGGAAACCCTGTGTCCAAACAAAGAAGACTACAGTAATCTCTGCCTCCTCCTCACCCTCCCTAGACTCTCTGACCACATGGAATACCAAAACTGGAACCCCAGCAACGCCAGAGTGAAGTGCTTCAAGGATTGTCTCCCAATAGTAGAAAAGTTCCTACCGCTTGATAAACTAGACCGTAAGACCGAAGACCGACACCACCAGTCGAAGAACGACCGCCTGGTTCAGCTGGTTATAAAGGGTGTGTTATACGAGTCGTGTGTCGAGTACTGCCAGCATAAGGCCACCAGCAGCGAATACGATTGTAAGGACATGAAGTTGTCGTCCCTGTTGAGTGGGACAGGTTTTAGTGACGCAGACCTTAGTCTCTTGTCATGGTTACAGGCTATTCCACACAATACATTTTCATGTCCTTTCGAGCAGAAATCGCTGAGCGTCGATGTGAAGCCGCTGGAGAAGCCTTCGTTAGAGGCTTCGTGGTCAGAGCAGATACTAGTCACCCCCATCAAACCCAAGACCTTCCCCCATTCAGCCATCCCTGGCAGGCCGCGGTCAGCCGATATCATGTCGCGCTCCCTGAATCCGCAGTATGACGGGTTAGCTTTTGGCTTGTCACAAGGCCGTAGAGAAAGCGGTGGTAACATCGGTGGCGACATGGGACTTATGTCGAGATCATTCGCAGGTTTCCATCTGAACGCAGGCAAAAAGAACCCCATGACCACCTCGGTGGACAAGCTTTTCGAGGGGGGTGAGATGCTGGACACTCATAGTAGCATTATAGATGGCCTGCCACCAGTGCGCGATGTCAGCACCCCAACTCGCTCTCCACTCCCCAAGCCACCCCTCCCAGCAAGCGCCAAGAGCCCGCGTCCAATGAGTCCAAAACCCACAAGCAACCCGCTAGACAAGACCCCGACGTCTCAGACCCGGGCCATGACTCCAACCCGGTCCTCCTCCCCCAAATCTATGAAGCAGTTCCCAGAACGAGCCAACACGCCGACTCGCTCTGAGCAGGTGGTGGAGGGGGATGTAAAGGACTCGTCAGCTGAACTCTACAAGGAATACCAGAAACAGAGACAGCGGGTTCAGGCGACTCTCGCCCAGCAGGAGAAACAACAGGTGGCATACCGCCAGCAGCTGGAGCATCAGGACCACCAAAAACGCACCTCGTTCGGCATCGACGACAACCGCTTCATAGAGAGCGGGATGATCAGCCCCAGCCACAAGACTAAGAAGTATGAAGAGATTCTAGACAACCAAAGTAAGTCACATTTTTATGCTAGAATAGTATTTCAATTCATACGAAGAAAAGGATTATTACCCAGTTTCTGTATTCATAGATAGCCTAACTCTTGCCTTCCCATTCAGCTCATCAATTTGAGCTGCTCGCTTGACTTCTCACATTGTGACATACATATAGATTATGTTCATGGCAGATTTACACAGCAATGTGTTGCTCATGTTTATTCTAGTGATTTAATTTTCAGATGACAAACATAAACAGTATTCCAGCTTGTTGTCTTCTCCCAGCTGTTAGTCTGTGGTGTCCATTTATATGTCATGACCTTTGCTGTTCTCAGAATTATGTTGAGTACGAGTCTTTGTTGACTAATACAGTGTTGCCGAAATGATATCAGCATATCGGCTTTTGCCGATGTAAAATCCTAATGGCCGATGAAAGGGCCTTGAACACCGGTCATAATGGCCGGCCATGATCTTAGCTTTCCAAAAGTGAAAGAATTTTTCAAATATTCCTATTAGAAGCTGAGCTAGGTCCTTACAACTTGTATACATATTTTTCTGCAAATTTGAGCATATTTAAGTCAATTTTGTTATCATTAAAGAAGTATTACAAATTATATTCAGTTAAAACAAGTAGTGTCACTATTACAATAGTATGAAGTGCGGTGTCGATGTGGCCTGTGTAGAAGGCAAATGGCCTGTGTAAGATCCCAGGACACAGGCCACATTGGCCTGTGTGGATAAAAAGTTTTCGGCAACACTGCTAATATTCGTCATATATGACAATGAAACTTTCCCAATATTAGCCCAATATGAAATACTATGCATGAATATTTATACTTGTGATATATGGTCAATTTCACAGCCATTGACCCGACAGTTTACAGTGTGACACTAATCGCAAAAGGCAAAAAGAAAAGAAAGCTGCCAACCCTGGTACAAAAAAGATTTAGCAGTAGCATGAAAAAGTGACTGGGTCACCTATATTATTACATACAGTTAGTGTTACTCAGACGATGACTGTACCCCAGGTAGTACGACGGGGGAGGTGGGTGTGTGTACGGGGGTGGGTGGGGGGGGGGGGGGGGTCAGAGGCATTGAAGGGGCACCCTGGGTGTAAACAGTGCTGTGGGAGAATTTCAGAAATTCGTCATCATTCTAGACCAGGACCAGACTGAACTGCCTCTGTGAGTCACGACCCGCTTCTAATAGTTGTAGCACCCTCACCACCCGGCTATAGGGAACAGGCTTTACTATGTATAATAGCAAGGCACTGGCTGCTTGCCAGATGCAACCACTCTTTTCCTATTCTAGTGCCACTATGAAATTGCCTGTCCGAAGGGGTAATCTAGTCATGGAGATTACATGCTGTAACTGTTATAACACTTTTGTTATTGCTCCTGGCAATTTCAGTCATTGTCCTATTGGTTTTCTCAGAGTTTCAGAATTGAGAGTCAAATTTCAGTTCAAGTAGGACCTGGGAATTTGAATAGAAGGTGGACATTTTATATCTTCTAGCTCACTTACATGTATTTATAAGTGTTTCGACAAAAAATCCATATACCTAAATAATTACATGACAGGTTTACCTGACAAACAAAGTAGACACATTATAACCCCTGGCAATAAGCTGTAATCTCTGACAGCCCATGTCCACACAGCTAAATGCCTGACTACATGACCTGGAGGACTATGATACCTGGTACCTGATGTGTCAAAGTACTTATAGAGGAGATGTCTTGGTGTACATATATACTCGAGGTGGTGTGATAGGGCTTATAACAGTGTATGTCTATATGTGTCCTGAGTATGGACAGAATGGATGGACAAGTCAGTGTGAGGCATTGGGTAAATATTTTGAGTCCTAGGACTAGCCTGGGGTGGTAGGATAACGAGTGGGGTGGTGTCATAGCACCCCTCCTGGTTATGATAAATAAATACTGACGTCAGGGAGTAAGAAGAACTAGCAGCAACAAATACACACCCCAATGTGTGGGTGGTGTCAGGGAGATAAACTAGATGCAAATAGCAGCATCTAGTATGGCACCAGAAATAGATTCATGACCAGAATTAATAGCCTATCAAATATTCCGGTATATCATATTTGGACATATTCTTACACCTCAAAACAAAGCAACTGAAATATCAACCTGAACGACCCATCTCCGGTCTTGCTCAAAATTTGGCAGGCTGATCGACATCAGACATCTGAATCTGTATCTATATGTTTCGCTAAAAACAGGTAAACCCCCCCCCCCTCCCCCTCCCCCACGAAATTGTGCACCATGCCATGTTCAGAAACCTGCAACTGTAAAGAAACCATGCAAGTCCGAAATCGGTGCATTTGGAATATCAATTTAAGAGGTAGCCAGGGTGAGTCTAAGGGTGAGGGACTTCAGATTGTGATTAACTAGGTGTATAATAGATTGATTGCGGCAGACACACATTGTGTAGCTTCATGTACTGATCATGACTCTTGGTGTATTAACCCTGTCATGACGGCATATTGCCTTAAGGCTGCAGGTTCTGTCCATTTGGCATTGGTGCATCATGGAGCCTGCACCATGCTGACCCGTCGGCAGTGTATCAACCCAGTTGGGTCGTCACTCAAGTTAATACTCTCCGCTGCTGCATTTATGTATCATGGCTGTCACACAGAGGTTGCATAGTATATTAAATGACTCAGCCATCCTTTAAGGGTTAAGTGTGTAGAGTTCACATGGGGACCATGAGGCTGACTGACTACTAGGGCTGTGGGCACTCACTACACGGAGACACATGGCTACCTCAGGGGTTAACGTGGTGTGAGGGGCACTCAGCCGGAATGGGGCTGCTCTCTGCTGCTGGTGTAGTACTGGCTGATGTTTATTTGTGTGCCTCAAAGAGCTGTGTTAGTTTCACCCAAATCCTTTTATGATTATTCATGGAATAATCTCTTCTGTCACACACATGCGAACATAGGCTAAGCCGTTCTATTTTCACAGATTCTACTCTCACAGAGGTAGAAATTGTTTGTTGTTGATGGGTGTTTTTTATTTGTTGTATGTGCTGTTTTGTTATTTGTCCATATTTTATTTCATCTCTAAAAATGTTTTTTAAATGTTTTTTGTTCTCCTCTGGAAAACTGTTCATTTCTTGGTTCATATCTGAAAATCGACCGATTATTCATTTTATTCTCTGGTACAAAATTAAATGTTCAAATATAGATGTACCATATTTGCAATAGCTCACTCTGTGATTCTATTACTTTCCCCCATTTCTCACAATGCTATCTTCATTTTAATGCACAGTAACAACTGACCTTAGCCAATCAAAGGAGTCTGATGCCGACCCGGCGGTACGCGATACTGAGAACCGACTGCCCAATCTGCTTTCTTGCAACCAATCAGAATCCCCTGATTCAGGCCTCCAAACCCCTTTGGCTGTTATAAGACAAGAACTGAGTCTGCCTGATAAGGTTGTGGAACAGATGCAGACTAGAGCCACCTCACTCCCCCCTATACCACATGGAGGCAACACTGACCACCACCACCCTCCAGGGCAAGAACAGCGGAGAACCAAATCTGTATCACCATTTCCTGAGCCTGTGAGACAAAAAGTGGTTTATAGGGCTGGGAGTGGTCCAGGAGCTGTAGTTGTGGGCCTTAGGGGTGAGGCTAAAGCCTCCCATATTGATCTTATACAACCTGAGGGTCAGGGACAGACTACCCAGTCTACTACAGAGGAGCTAGATGCTTTTCCAAAAGTCGTCTGCTGTAAAGAAAATGTAGACGTAGCAGCAGCCAACTCCAACCCCACTGACAGAATGAACAACAACCTTAAAGTCCATATCCCAGCTCAAAAAGATGAAGCAACTCTTGAGATGTCTCCTGTGGACAAGTCTGACACAAAGATTCACAATGATCAAAGTACTTCACAGAAGGTGCCAACGCCATTTACTGCACAAGGAATCAAAGGTATCAAGGTGTCTTTGATATTAAGCATTGTGAGAATACAGTGTGGAGTTGTGGAGATTTTACAGCTTGTTGGACTTGCCCATCCAAGCATGTAGACCTACTCACTGACACCATAACAATAAACCCATAAACCCAATTTAAAGGATTGAAACCTGGGCAGATTGCATTGCTGAATAGTATTAACTGGTGTCTAGGTAGAAATGTACTGCAGAAGTACTGTTAGGGCACCCACCCAAGGGGCATTGAGATGTGGTATATATAAACAGCCCACCCTGGCTCCCCATACACACATCCTCCCCTATACACACAATACCCCCATAGTCCCAGTGAATGCTTCAGAGAACATAGTGTATACATCGTAACATGTGTGATACATCAAGAAGTATAACTTAAAAAAGGTGACCTTTTATGTTCAGTAACACCCAGGGGACATCATAACATCACAGATTACACAAAGGTGCACACAACAGCAACATAATGATTCATAAAAAGGAAAAGAAAGACATAGATCACAATCATGAATAGAGGAATTGAATAACCATCAATCAACTGGTGTTTATTCCCCCCAGTGTGATGTACAGGCATACACAGAGTTAGGGGTCTCTCACTATTCCGCACTAGCTGGATGTCCACTGGACAGCGCCATATTGGACTGGTCCCAGTATGCACCCTCTCCTTTCCAGTCACTAGCTTCAGCAAATAATGTGGACCAGATCAGGGGGGGCTAAAGCTCTGCTTGGAGAGTGGAACTACTACATTCACTGCATGCTAGGACACCTGCAATCTTTTACCTGGAACTACCAATCTAAGGGTCCCGGGTTCGGTCCTTGGTGTGGCTTTTAGTGTAACATAGATGGTTACCAAAAGTGGTTACCAAAAGATAATACCCAAACCTTTTGCAAAGGTTCATAAAATGTTTTACAAAAACGTTTTGCCAAAACTTTTGGTGCAAGCTTTTGCAACCAATGGGGTTAAAATGGTTACCACACCTAGCCTGGAGGGGATTTGAACTTAGGTACTGCTAGTCATGAGTACATTGTCCTAACCACAACCCTATATTGGACAGATAATAAACGGTGTGTCCAGGTACAACCAATGCATAATACACATGTAGAGGCCTAGTGTAATCATTGCTCCACTCTCCCCCTGATGTTGGGCCCCCCCTGAGACCCACACTGCTAGTTCTAAGTGTCCCCAATTGTGGCAGCACTGGTATCCCGCTAGTGAGGAATAGGTCTTGGCAGGAGGTCTAACGGGCCTCCTCCTGGGTCTGGTTTTAACACTAAGTTTGACATTAACAGATCACGATAGGCTTCTGTTCAATGAGGCGACTTTCAGGGCACTCCCTGATAAGTGGAGTTGGTATCGTACCTGACAGCGCCCCCTACCCCCGTGAGACGCCACTGAACTAACATTGTCTGCATCTGTGCAGTGTTTGCGTTTCTAAAAGTCGTCTGCTGCAAATAATAGTTTTTCTCATGGTTTAACAAAAAATACTTACACCACATGAATGAAATATCACGTTCAGGTACATGTATTAACAGCAGACTGCAGTACATCTATTACCTTTCCGATTGTTGTTGTTTCTCATGCTTTTAATGTTCTCGTTATTATGTCCAACTACCAGAATGATAAATTTAGTTTTTGTGAATCTACGCACTACATCATGTGTATTACATTAGTAACAAAAACATATTTCTATTAATGATACAAATGTACAAAGTTTGTGTGAATAGCTATTTTGTAACTAATTCAATAATAATAATTATTCCAAACAACATATTCCCCAGACTGTGTATACTTTACCCCTTTGATCTGTCTACCATGCAAGTTAAATGACTCTAGACTGAAGTAATACATTAGGTTAGACACTATATAAGGGCCGCATACTATTTTACTTTTGCTATGCATCTTGTCAGCATGATGCATGCATGTAGTCCTGGTGATACATTAGAATAAAGAGAAACGATTTTGAAGCCTATTTTGTATAGGACGAATTTTTTCTCAAGTTGGGGGTTCGGCTTATAAATGGAGTCGTCCTATAGGTGGGGTTTTATGGTATTTATATGCTGCTTGCCCAATACAGCAGTGACCGCATCTATGGATGATCGAATCTATGAAATGAATGACCGCATCTATGAGGTGAGGGAGAAAACCACTACCAGGGCACGTCCCCTACTCTTTTCAAAGGACAGCAAGTGTTCTTTTATTTGCCTGTTCCTACCTAACTGGGCTAGTACCATAGTAGGCAGGGCCAGAAAAACCACGGCCTTTGATATCTCAGACGTAGTTCACTGAGGAGATCACAAGGTAGACCATAAGCATGAAGGCTCGGGCCCGCGGATATGGGCAGCGGCTGCCAATACAGCTTGGTTAGTGACAATCACAGTAGTCCACAAAGTGACCCCTCAAGTTTTGTTGCCTTTTACGATTCCGGTATGCCCATTGGTATTATGGAAGGCTCCCGATGAAGTTATTCTACTCCTCCATGCCCCCATCATGAAGGTCCCCACTAACACAGGGGGAATAAGGTTATGATACTTTAATGCAAACCTGATGAGCAGATTTGCATTCGTGTATCAAGGTGACAAAGGACATATATCACATTAAAGCACTATGAGGCCCTTTAATGTTTGATATAGATACAGTTAAAAGAAAAAAAGAAAAGCCTGTATAATATATATATATATATGTATATGTATATGTATATGTATATGTATATGTATATATATATATATATATATATATATATATATATATATATATATATATATATATATATATATATATATATATATATATATATATATAGATGAAGTGTTGATACCATGTCACAGACAATAGCCACAGTACAGCAGCAGCGATAAGCAGCAATGACACACCTGGAAGGCGTTTCACCGTATGTTGATATAAAATATAAGATACGGCCTAAAGATGCGGTCAAGATGCGGACAAAATATCACCAAAGCAAATTTTCCGTTTCTTTTCACCCTCCGCATACCCTCCGTATCTTTTTTTATCAAATTCCAACATACACCCCTGCTATGCCGTATGTAGCAGTCCACATGCGGCCCTCCGTATCTTCACCTCCGTATGTGCTTCTTCTGACCCGCCGCATTTGAATTTGGCGCCATCGACCAGGCTACATCCGGGGGAATACCCGGGGATTCCGTATCTGACGTCATACACACGTGACTTGTGGGCGCCGCCATTTGCAATTTCTCAATAGTAAACACCGAGTCGGGCAAGCGTGCGGAAAGCGATTGTAAGCCACAACAACCACCAAACAACATGGGGAGAGTCAACAAAAGGGTAAGTAGGACATGTCCTTCCTGTGCCATTACATACATGAGATCACGTACATTCCAGCAATGTACTTTGTTGAGCGTGTTATTCTGATTTTAATACATGAACATCGCTGCCAAAGTAGCCGGTCCGTTTTCCCGCTTTACGTGAAAGCAGCTCAGATACTACCGGTACTGCTCTTATACCCCCCTTACAACTGTGTTATGGCAAAATATATAGCTTATTTCGATACAACTGTCCCCCTTTGTGTGATACACCATACAACATAGCTTACATAGCATTTTCAATGAATTCAGGAGGATGATACTACCTCAGAGGAGGAGGTCAGTGACAGCCAACCCCCCACTACCCAATCTGAAGCCGAATCAAAAAAAACAAGGTCTTTCAAGGGCCTTTTAGGCAATCTGGATGCGCTCAGCCTGCTGGTGGGCACAAACAGAAAATTAACGGGCCAGCCTGCTTTCCCTATATTTCATGTATGTATTATGTCAATGTGAAAAAAAGCACAACACTTCTTCTCCAATTGCATTATATGTTCATATATCAGTCCGTTCTAAAAATTATTTTACATTATTATCATTAAAGTACAACTGTCTCACGGGGTATATGTAATGTTTTGCAGCCCCCCCCTAACAAGGACGATCCGGAGTATCAGTCGTCAGAGGAAGAGGAAGAGATCAGTCCGACGGACTTCGAGGGAGATGGGGGCGACCAAGCCATATCCTATATATTGGCTCTCATCAAAAGGAACCGGGAAAAGAATGCTCGTGGAAAGGGGAAGGCCCCCTCCAGCGAACACCCGTCCAATGGTGGGCCTCATACCACACAGACCAAGAAAAGGAAGAGAGACAGTGATGACCCCACCTACATACCTCCTGCACCAGCAACTGTACCACAGGTAAACGTGGAGCAGCCCTCTACCCCCACCCCCAAACGTGGTAGGGGGGGTAAGGGACGTGGGAAAGGGCGTGGAAAATCAGTTGTCAACGATTCAGTGGCATCCGCCTCTGCTGTAAATACCTCTAAGGCAGCTCGGGCCAAAAGTGAGCACTGGAGACCGGATGAACTTGAAGCGCTGATAAAGGGGGCGAACCACCTAAAGCCCGTCTTGAAGGGACGGTTTAAGCATGCCAGTGATGGGGTAGCACTGAAGAAGCTGGCATGGGGCGAGCTAGTTGGTGAGTATATTTAAAACATTGTTCACATTCCTTTGATATGCACCCCAGCAAAGTGAGCTGTATACCGTATCATTTCATGTGAATCACTTTATAATGACATGTTTTACCTGTATACAGTATCATTTTGATTTTGTTGTATGTCTGTCATGTGTGTACCCTTACCATTTTTAGCATTGAGTAAATCCTTTATCCCTGTTCAACGTCACAGTATACTACATTATATATAAAGGACAGAACAATACATATACTTGACATTTCATAACATTCTCCTTTTTCTGCCAGACTATGTGGCGGCGAACGGTGGGCGCGGCCGAGATGTCATAAAATGTCAAAACAAGCTGAAATACTTCGTGCAGGAGAGCAAGAGGAAGGTACGCATACACATATGGTTTTAATATGTGACACGTTTTTTTTTTGTTTTTATTTTACCACAGGTATTTAAAAATATATCTAAATAGAATGCCAAAATATATGCAGTCTCATTATTGCCTGTGTTACCTACCTTGTTACCACACCTTGCTCTATTTTATAGTAATATTATAAATATTTTTTTCTATAGCGTCAACTGATAGATATGAAATACAAGACGGGCAGTGGACAGAGGGACGAGAAAGACCAGCTAAACGAACTGGAGCAGGCCGCATGCGATTATGCGGGGAAAGAAGTAATCCTAGGTGAGCATAAAGCCCAAGCGCATCATATATCTCCTTCCTGTATACTCCACCTCAAGTGCCCATATATAATTTCCTTCCTTTGTACTGCGTATCATTTGAATTGAGGGAAGGCCACATACCATATGTAAAACACATACTACAGGTGAAAAAAATACAGTTTAAATTATATCTTTTACTTTACTGTGCTATAGGGATAGAAGGAATGCAGCCTCCCAGTATCAAAGGGGGCGGGCGGCCCCGGTTCGTTTCCTGTTACGATCCCGACCGAGCATCAAAGACTGACTATGCCGCTATGGGTCTGCCCTCTTCCGCACTAGCTGCTATAGCTGAAGGGGACATGCTTAAAGACGACGACGGTGAGATATGTTTGAACTTTTATACTGTAAAATAATATACCCCACATAGGTATCTGGATATATATTCCCTTATTCTTGTTTTACCTATGTGCTGTAAACAAGTCTAAATACATTCACATGATATCTGATTGTAAAATTTTTTTTGTCTCCAGTATTTTATCCTGTTTTTGATTTTGCATTTATGACTGTGGAATCTATTCTTTTTCTATATATTATACGGTAATGATATGGCTTACACACACAGCAGAGATGCACCTACTTTGCCTTATTTTATAACATATCGTACATGTACATGATGCAGCTAATTCTATTTAACTTACAACATATACAAAATCAAAACTTATGGTGTATAACATATATTTTTGTATCCACAGAGGAAGACACGGCCGCTGGGGAGGAAAGTGGAGAGGAGGAGGAGTACAACGAGGTTCCAGATCCACCGCCCGCTGCCCTGCAAGCTGAGCCGGATGACGTGTCCACTACAGAAGCATGTGACGCCATGTTCGGGGATATAGACCGGTCTCCTATTCAACGTATTTCCCGCAGAGACATGTTAGATTTAGTCGCCAGAATAAATGCCAAAACAGCCGATCCGGAAGGCCAATGCAGCAAAAAGAAAAAAGTTTCCAAAACTGAATCCGTTCTTATGTCCTCTGGAAGAAGTAGCGGAGAGTCGCAATTGGCTACGGCACTCAAGACACTAAAGTTGAAAGTTTTGCCTCAAAAAACAGTTCAGGCAGAGCCTGCAGTGCTTCCCCAACCTGCGGCAAAACCTACTGCAAAACCTACATATAACCCTTCTGCTCCTGATACTGCTCACCGTACTGCTCAGCCTGGTCCAAGCATGCAGAAAAAAGCTGAACGTGTTCGGGGGAGGAGACCATCTTTCTCTTCCATTTTGAACGAGGAGGAGATTGACTTAACTTCTCAACACTCTTCTCCTGGTCCCGTTTCACATGTGGACACGGATGACGCCAACAAGAAGCAATACTCGGAGAAGGAGGTAGCCGAGCTGATACATTTGGCGCTGAAAGGGCAGTTTGAAACCAGTACCCCTAAACATAAACCCCCCCCTGCAGAGCCTGTTCTACCAGATCCCATAGAAATAGAGGAAGAAGAAATAGAACCTGAATTTGTACCAATAAAAACCCCACATAACACTCCTGCCTTGTCCCGTATACAACGCACCGCATCTGCTAACCGGAAAGCCCTATTCAAATCTTTTACGGAGGAAAAAGCACAGGAGGATTTCAGTGAAGCTATAAGAAAAGAAATGGAAAAAGTCACATTGGCTTTCAGAGATAACTTGAAGACAATGGCGGATGACCAGGCCAACTGCCAGCAGGATATGGCCAGGTGTAACCGGGAAATGAAAGACAGCACCAGAACTGTCATGATAGCTGCATCTGACAATGCGAAGCAAATCGCTGAGGCGATGAAGAAACAACAAGAGCAGCTAGATACCTGGACAGCAGAGTCAGCTGCCACCACTGCGCAGAACAACGAGGAATTTATTGCCATAACAGACAAACTGTCTGATCATGTTCTTGGCAAACAGGCCGCAATGGTGCAACAACTGAATTTAGTCAGAGGTGCTATTACCAATACGGGTGTCCGTGTTGCGAAAGCAGAGGAAACTATGATGTCAGGCGTAGTGGGTATGGTGGACAGTCTGACCACTCTAGCCAACAGCATTAAAGACTTGATGACGGATGTACAGAGCGTGGCAGAGATGCATAAAAAGGAGAGCGAGAGAGCCAACTCTGCTCTTGCTTTGTTGACTAGAAACTTTGAGATCCTTGCGGTGGCACAGGGGAAGCTGAACCGGGCACATGTAGTGAATTCTGTTATTTCATGTAAGTATTACATATGTTAGTCCTTCGGGAAACAAGCTACCTGCTCCTTTACTTACCATATTTTATCCACCTCACTATATGTATGCTCTGCTTTATATGTACTGCAGAAATCAAGATATTGTCAGGATATTATACAATGATTTTATCCGTTAATATGTCTCAAGTAAAACTCTAAAAACAGAAACATGTGATGGAAGAATGTTTTATTATTTTTCACTGGTAATTAAATGTATATGTGTAATTCTTTTCTCAGTGAACAAGAGCAGCGTGGAGGAACCGGAGGAGGACGATCACAACCGAAACCCGTTACCCTCTACTTCAAACATCACAGCCAGTTTGACGCATCCCGAGCCACCCAAAGAGGGAGAGGAGGCCAACTACCTGTGTTCCCCCAAGCCCCAGCTTCATCCAACAAAATGTGTGGTAAACGCTCATGGTAAGCACGCTATATACCATATCTTTATTTTCATATTATTTCTTCCATATAAAAGTATGTATCTACGGTACCGTAAAATGCACAAGATATGTATCACAAGTACACATGTATCAACACTGTATAAGTTAATACCATATCTTTTTTCCCTACATATGTTTACACACATATCTGTATGGTAGCAACCAGGGAGAAAATGACAACATTCTTTTCAATTGTATCTCTCTATAGCCAATGTCTTGAAACAAGATTCTAGTTGTTACAACCGGTCCCACAGTGTATGATACAACAATTTGTTTTCCACCTTTACATATATATCAACAATTGTATGTGAATAAAAAGAGCCAGAATATATTACAGTGTAAAATTTAATGCATGCTTAAAATACATATACTTATATTTTTTTCCTTTCTTTATAGTCATACAGACGGAGGACGTCCATTCCGACAGTGGACTGCCACACTACCAGGTCCTGAACAAGGATGAGGTAGTGCTGATCCAGGAAGTAGCAGAAGACGTGGAGCAGAACAGGGAACCGGCAGTAACTGACGAAGAACACGTGCAAATGGTTCTGGGTTTGGCATCCGCGGAGGAGAGCGAGAGTGAAGTGACAACACTACCCAAAAGGTCCACGCGAGTCAAAACCAGGAAAAATCCCAAATGAAAAGCAGGCGGACTGGGTCGAACTGTATATATTTTAACACAAAGGGGTTGCATGTTATAACACTCCACGGCGCTATTATACACCGAAATATATTTCACGTCATATTTGTTGGTACCAAATTCATGTATATCAGGTACTTCATGTTGTAACATAAGTTGACTGGTTGTCACAGAATTCATGTATATTAGGTGGTTCATGTTGTTAGATAAGTTCACTGCTTGTCGCGTTTCACAGCCTCCGGGTTGAAGTACCTGCTGATGTACTCTTTACGCATGTTATTGAAGGGGACGCGTTCTCCCGGTGCCACATTCACGGGTTGCTCCACAGGTGCTTTGTATCCCACGAAGGAATCCTTGGCGTAGAAGTCCTTCTTGATTGGGAGTCCGGCAATTCTAGCACAGTTGTTCAGTGCTACACATGCCTCTATGATGCGCCCAGCTCGTACGGGTTCGTGGAAGAGATATCCTCCACTTGTATCGAGACACCTACCGAAACAGATACATTTTAATGTTACATAGTATTAGGGTTTTATATTCTGAGACATATCAGGTATGGTGCTATGTAATTGTATTTTAACATGTCTCTTTTAGTATTAGGTATATATCAGAAGTATGATGGCAGAATGTACAGAGGTACATGTGTTATATGAATGATTACTGGACAGGCTGTTTTGATGTACACATTTGTACAGTGTCATAGTATTATGTGTATCATTAATAGGACACAATTTTGGGCATTGTGCTATGTGGTACTACCGTAGCCAGGTATGGAGTATTTTTTGATATGATATGCAACATGTTATGTGATATTACCTCCAACGCTGCTTTACGTTTCCGATCACTCGCTCCACCAAAGATCTGGTCTTACGGTGCCATTTGTTGTAGGCCACATCGTCTGCGGTGTACTCTACTTTGGTCGGAGTAAGCAGGTAGTCTGTCAATACGTATCTGTAGTATAACAAAGTGTGTGATATATTTCTGTATCATATGGACAAATGAGTGAGAGAAACAACATGTATATTTTTGATAAAAGTTTTTGTCTTAGGACAAAGTATTACTGTGCTATGCCAAACTCAGGTCATACAAGAAATATATTTATTTTTTGGTTGTTAGTTGTACTGTAAGGAATAACTATTTATCTGCTATGCCAAAGTCAGGGCACAGGAAAATTTAATTATTTTACTTACCCAGAATCTCCCAACAGGAAGAACCCTTTGAAGTCATTCCTCTCCCCCAGGAACTTGATTTCACTTCCGTTCATAATGTAAATGTCATTCTGGGAGCCTGGGTATGACGCGTCCACATGACGTACGATACCGTCCAGATCACATATGATCTGCAAAATATAACATTCCATTTTTGGGTAACATGTGTGTGAAATATTTTTATTTTTACCCGTTGAAAGGTACATATAGAATTTAAGTCAACTGTTATATAGCGATAAGATTGTGCTGTACTATTTTTTAAAATAGGGACAAGATATGTTATGCATGCAAAGTTTCATGTTTTTTGTGTACTTTGATTTTACTCACCATCGCGTTTATACTATAATAGCCTTTGTAGCAGTAGTATTGGTTTTCGTCACGGGTATAACCCCTAGGGCAGGCTATTGGTATGTGAGTACCGTCAACTAGTCCAAACAGTTTGGGTTTCTTCATTTTCTTGTACCAACGATACGCCAGGTTAGCTTTCTCGTTCGTGCTGTCTGGCCAGCTGACATATCGGGCAAGGTTGTGATGAAAGAAGTCAGAAACTGACTTGACTGCTCTGCATACGGTACTGCGGGACACACCGTGCACATCCGCTATGTCGGTGTAGTTTGACCCCGTGGCAAAGTAGCGTATAGCTACACAGAACTGTTTTAAAATAAAAAATCATTTTGTTACACTTTAATTAATGCCTTGTTATATTTCATTTGGGATAGTAGAATACATTCAGTCCTATGGCATATGAAGGGAACATAAGTCATGTATATGGAAAAAGCATAGCATATTATGAGTGCAGGGCAGAAGCCAAAATCAAACTTTATATTAATGGAAAAAAAATTAACAATATAGGAATAAGGGAAGACATATAGCCATAGTGGGGTGTAGGGGTGGTACATACCTTTATCCTATGTGGTACAGCATGTTTGCCCCGTAACAACTTGTCCTCTAGGCTGTCCACATAGTCTTTTATCAGGCATTTGGTGATTGCCTTCGTAAGGCGGTATCGCTGAAGGAATTTCTTCTCCCCATACTTGATGAACGGATCCACCCGCTGGTAATACTCTCTCTGAGTCTGAAGCACATAGCCTATTCTGGGACCCATCTTGGCTCTATCCAAATAGTGCGCCAAAATATATGGGGGTCAAGGGTCAAGGGTCAACTGCCAAGGTGAAGGTCGCTGAATTTGGCCAATACATATAGTGCAGAATTCACATACGGCCCACTATACACACATACGGCCCTAAAAAACAGGGTATATGTGCATAATTTGACATAGCACCCCCCCCCCTACCCCTCCGTATATCTTGTAGTAAATACGCCAAAGATGCGGAATTTTTGTGCTCCGTATGTTGAGCTGAAACGCAATTATCGCCGTATGTGAATACGGAGGGCCGTATGTACATACGGCCTCCGTATGTTTTTCCGTAAGATGCGGACATGTCGAGCTGAAACGCAAAAATGAACTGAAACGCAAAAAAACGACATACGGACCCTCCGTATGATACGGTGAAACGGCTTCCTGGGGCTTCATCCATTATAGCTCCCTACCTACTGATACTGTGGGCCCATCACGTCTTATGGCGCGGTGACAGTGTCAGCTTGATGTAATAATGAAGGCTAAGTGTCATACCCTGCTATAATATATGAGGCTGGGGGAGCCGAGCTATAGGGTAGGGTTACATCCAGTATAGACACCCAGCATTCAAACACTAGACAGCACTGGTAGCATTGACTGCCATCTTCTACGGTCGGACTCTGATGTCCCACCCTGAACCCACCCCCCACTTCCACCCGTAGGGTTATAGGAGCTCATACGGACCCAGGGAGGAGGGGCTTACAACCGCTTAATCCCAAATCTTCCCCAGACTCCCTCCGTCTCTAACTGGATCCTAAAAGAGACAGCATGGGATTTCCTGAGAGATTTGCGGAGGGCAGGGGGTCCAGGGGATAAGAGTGTTTCCTTCTAGGTCTAGATGGCTAAATGGTCATATTGGATCTGGTACCATAGCCACACTGTGGGTTTGCAAGGCCCCAGCTCAGTTTGCAATAGTGAGTACATAATGGGTATAAGAACAATGGATTAACGTTACCTCATATAAGAGACGTGTGGGTGCCATGGTCCCTTATTCAATTGTCTGCCAATGCTGCCAATTGCCTTTTCCCAATTGCAAACTGCCAATTTTTGCAGGCAGGGTTACTTCCAAATTAGAACTTTAGGTTTGTGAATGAGGGTCAACTGTAGACAACCTATTGAATCCCAAATTTTACACAAAGTACATTTTGTATTTTCTACTCCGGATGGGCCATCAGATGTCCAGAGAGATGGCAGAGTTGTTAAGTTATACGCCCTATATTAGAGCTCTTCGCTTTGAGTTGTGTCCAGGAATATGCAGGGCTAACTACCCGTCTCCCCTGCAGCACAGCAGCAGCACAACATCAGACGTATTGATCTGCAACTGGTGCAGGAGGAGACCATGCTACTGGAGGACAATGCCTCACAACAGGTTAACACCAGCCATAGGCCAATTGTATAAACATGTAATATATGCTGGCTATAGTGTGCTGAACATAGGGGCTCTGGATGAGGGGGGTTCCCTGCCGATGTAAGAAAAGGCTATGTCCCACATTGTCTCTGTCCCTTAATAGTCATGTCCCATGTCGAAAGAAAGGGCTATGCCCCATGTCGATTTCAAGAAATGTCACATGTCGCTAGGGCTCACGTCCCATGTCGATATCAAGAAAATGTCGATTAAAATTTAATGGTCCAGACACATAGCATATAGCTCTAGGTGATAATGGGGGTGGATGAGAAGTAAGTACTGCATGTTTGTCACTTGGAGAGAAGGTATTTGTGAGTCCTAGACGACACTTCTGTGCTATTACCTTTAAAATTGGCCAAATCATGGAAGGAAAGGAAAATGGCTCAAAGCTACATTGAATATGCACATAATAGCCAAGACTCCCCTATAGAGCGACGCAGACTGCAAAACAGGGCGATCTTGGAATTTTTGTTGGCATTTTGGGTACATTTTGCGCAAGTTTCGTCGATTCAGTGCAGCAATCCTGCCAAAATATATGTCAGAACATAGGACTGAAGATCCCAGTGTTTCGCAGCCATCAGTGTCACCCTAATGGAGACCAGGCTATAGTGTGTACAGTCTTCTCAGTATTTAAGAGCTGCATGTACTACAGTATATGGCGTTGACAGTTTCTATAGATGTTGAATGGGCTAGATTCCTATTTAAAGCGTCTGTCTGTTTGCTAAATAACTAAATGTTTGATTCATAAAAGGAACTTAAAGTGACCTGCTTAAAGATTTGGTAACATCATCTTTTTAGACTACATGTATAATCAAACCAAGTACGTGTTCAATAGCTGCTGCAATATGTAATACTTATGAAGTCACTATACTGATAAAACTCCCCAGTAGCTGAGCACTGTAAACTACTTCATACAAAAAAACTGTCCCGGGTGAGCTGGATATATGTCTAGCCCTTAGAAACTGCTTAAGAAAGGAAGCCTGATAGCATTGGTGGTGTACAGCCGAGTAAGATATCCCTCATGGGAATAGATGAAATGGTCCTCCACTCCTCCCCCTCCCCTGCATGCCATACAGAGGTAGCCTCCCAGGAGATACTACAGGGCCCATATTAATATCACAATGTGTACGGGTTCTGAGTCAAGTAACACTATATATACTGCAGGTGAAGGATAACATGAGGAATAATGATGATATCTGATGGTCCCTTCTCTTTGATATCGGATAATATACAATCCCTTTTTTCATATGGCCCCTTCTAAATGAGATTGAAGATTCATTGATGCCTCCAATATAGAGACATGTATTCTGAAAAAAAACCAAAAAAAACACCAGAAATATACAAAAACATAGTAGATTTATAGATATTGTCCCTGCACCCTCTATGTTAATATCATAGAAAGTGTACCAATAAAACATAGTCCCGTTATAGAAATGTCTTTACCTCTGTCACATATAAAAATCGTCCAGGGAAAAGAGTAATAGAATGTTTAGCTTCCTGTTAAGTACTGTGATCGCTGTGTGGGCATTCTCTGGGGAAATCATCAGCCATCTCCTTAATACTAGTAGATGTGGAGGAGGAGGGGGGAAATAAAAGGGAGGAAAGGAGAAATTGCCTGCTCTGATAGATCGGTCTGTAGTAGTATTACATTATTTAGCACTGCAGACGAGTCTGGGATTCTTTTATGTAGGTCTGATTATGATAGGCACACGTACAGACGGATACTGTTACTGTCTAAAGAGAACCTTCCAGAAAACCAATCATTACTTCTGCAACGCTTATGATAAAAAACAGGCCAAGTATGGTCTCTAAAACAGAAAAAGAAGACCAATTAGTGCAGCATGCTGAGAGCAAGTATTACAAGGCGCTGTGCTAGACTGCTGTAGAGGCAATTGCCCTGATGGTTGTTGCTCTGGTTGCATGTCTGGTTTCTGCAGACCCCGGTAGCCTACTATACAGGTCTATAGAGGCCATTTCATGGCATCAAGTTACATATAGAGCAGGTCAAGCGTACAGAAGCAGGTTGATAAGAAATACTCCTACTCAGTGGGAATATGGGGATATATCTCCACTGCTAATAAAGGTTTTAGACTTGAGCAAGTCTACAAGCATCAGTCGCCTCATGTTTTAAACAATGATATGGACAGCGTCAACGCCCAGGACAAATGAGCCGGATAAAAAGCAGAACCAAATTTTACATGCTAAAGACTAATGAAGCTAGTTCTTAGGACTTTTAACCGGTGTATATGTAGGAGGTGAGAGGCTAGATGTTTAACCGCAATCCTTGGACGGATCTGAATCAGGATCTACTACTGTCCTTCTACTTGGCACCTGCTGCATATAAAGAGTGGCAATAGGCTCTAGGACCCTGAATCTGGAAACTACAGTCAGAGGCTTAACTGTAAACACCACTAACTTTCCGATATCTGACAGAAAAAGAGACCAAATGGACTATGATGGCATTGAGTAAGTAATTACACAGTTATACGGTAGGTTAGGCTGGGAGGCGGTGGCCGTGCGCTGCGGTACCTGGTGGAGTGGGGACAGAGAGCGGACTGTGTCCGGCATAGTAATGAGAGTACCCAGCCTGCTGGTCACCACCTCATCACTCTGTCTACCTCTCACTGCCACTGAGAACTGGACACCACCAGCCCCAGGCCCCAGCCTTTGGCTCCAGCCTCACCCTGAGCCCTACCCTACCAGGGGTGGGCATATGTGAAAACCCTGGAGCCAATACCAGACTGCCTGTAGCCAAGCTTTGGGAAAGAGGGGCAGCTATCATGGCATGATGGGCCTTACCCTACACCCGTTGAAAAAAAAAGAAAATTGTGGATTTTCAGGCATTGAAGGTGAAATGCATAACTTTGGGTAATTACTTAAGTCATTTTTTTCATATATATAAAATATATAAATAGATAAAGGAGCAATGCACGGCAATAATTTCAGAGGGTCCGGGGGTATTACCCCAGCGCATTTTTGAATTGTAAGACTTGAACTGGTGCATTTTGATGCATTTTAGCTCACAATTTTGGGGGCATGCCCCAAGAAGATTTTGAAAGTCTAGACTTGAAATAGTCTGTTCTGATGCATTTTGGCACCCAATATATATTATGGCTTAGAAAATTTGGAAGGGCTAGTTTTAAAATTATGCAATGTGGTGAATTTTAGGACACAATATTGGAGCCCATATCTAGATTTATCTCCTATATCATTAAAATGATGCAATCTGGTGCATTCAACATACTTCAATATATGATAATAAAGGCTCAGATCTGTTCTTATCCTCTACGACCGGGGTTTGGAATTCATTTTGGAAAGACAGATCAATGGTAGAAATTCTCCATTGAAGACAAGTTTAAACTTTTGAGATTGACACTACTGGGGGGTTTATAGATTTGGGTTTCAGAAAGGGTCAGGATTGGGCATCAGGATAGGCCAATTTTAATATAGAAAACGGACTAGTTTGAGCATCAGACTGGGCCAAGCCTGTTCATCAGAATGGGCTATGTTTGGACTTTAGAAAGGGTCAGATTCGGTCCTCAGAAAGGGTCAGATTTTGACATCAGAAAAGGCCATGTTTGGGCATCAGAAAGGCAAAGCTTGGCGGTCAGGAATTGGACATCATAAAGGGCCAGGTGTGAGCATAAGAGTTATATAAAGGGAGATTTTGGCAGGGAGATTTTGAAAATATTGAAGTCAAATGCTGTATTTTCATGCAATTTAAAGATATATATTACAACTTTGGTTCTAGTTGGAATATTTACTAAATTCTTTCAGTTTTGAACAGCTTGAGATCAGCAGGTTTCTCTGAGAGCTTTGTCGCCAATTTCAAGGACAGTGTCGCCACTTTTTGGCGACATTGCGACAGCTGCCCACCCCTGCCCTACACTATGACCTGCACAGACTGAACAGTGCAACTCTCACCAAGGCAATGCTGTAAGTACCAATTTACAGCACTGATGATGGAGCAACCAGCCATCTCTGCTACCGCATGGCTTAACACTTGCCCATCATGCTGGGGGCAAGCCTGTCATCACGCTGTCACCCTAAGCAGTGCACTTGGTACTCAATGCCAATCCAAATAACATTTTCATTTCAACAATTGTAACACCTCTGTCAGTAAACGTCAATCATTGTCCAACTGGTATATAACTCCTGCAATGCCCCAATCCTAATGCAACTGCCATGCCAATCCTAGACCAACTTCCATACCAATCCCTATAGGTCAAATCCCACAACGCGAAAAGGGGTCCAGAAAATGTTGATTATTGACATAAAAACAATGGGCAACTGTTGCCAATATTGTAAATCGCAACACTTGTACCGTGAACTTATGCCTCTCCAAATCCCACAGTGGTCAATAATAGGCAAGCAAAGTGTTGTGTGTAGGACTGGTTGATGGATCTGTTTGAGGGGAGTTACTTCACAGTATGATTTGTCCTCACTATTCCCTCTCAATCAGCCTTAAGATATTTGGAGTGTCCCCCATATATAAACCAAATCGTTGACATATTCCAATAAGCAACATTTTCTAGGCCCTCTGGGGGAAAATATCTAACTCTTTTGATCCTTGTGTTTTCCCAAATCACAAGACAAAGGCAACACTTTCTCACTGATTTGGGCCTGTCTTAGCTAATATAGGGCCCAAAATCGGCAATAAGACCAATTCACAACATTTTCTGACCCTCTCTTGCGTTGTGGGATTCGACCTTATACTAGTATCACACCTGGCCCCATCAGGACCCACGATGGCATGATGGATTGGGATTATTCCAGGCAATGGCAGGGATGGCCGATTGCTCATCAGTGCTGTAAATGGATACTTATTGCATTGCCTTGGTGAGGGCACTGGTCATTATGCAGGTCATTGTGTAGGATGGGGCTCAGGGTGAGGCTGGAGGTGTCCAGTTCTCAGTGGCAGCAGTCAGTGGAAATGGCTACTTTCTCTTCCTGCATTCCCCCAGTGATGCTAGGCCTAGACACGTCTGTCTATTGCCTCCCAGTCTCCAGTTTACTACTGTAGCCTCCAGTATTGGCGTCTAGATGTCGCATATCACTAAGGTGCAAAATGCCCATGTTGATTTATTAGTATTCAGCCCAAATGTAAATGCTCCGTATTCAAACCAAACTGCCCTCGCCAGCCCTCGCTGCAGTGGTCCAGCATCCATGGCACTACGTTAGTATTAGCTATTTAGCCCAACTTTTACCCCCCCCCCCCTCAACCCTTAGCCCTGTCCAGCATCCAGGACACTATCCTTCAATTCTCAGCCCAAACACTACAGCCGTCTACAATGCGCGATACCATCCTCTAGTTTTCAGCCCAATGCTATACCCTCCCAGCCCCAGAACTGTCAGCCTACAGCCGTCTACAATGTACGATACCACCCTCTAGTTTTCAGCCCAATGCTATACCCTCCAAGCCCCAGAACTGTCAGCCTACAGCCGTCCCGCCTTCCTGACAGGCCATGTCCACTGCCCCTGCTGCTGGCCTGCCTGCAGGTTGGCAGACTGCCAGAGTTTCATCCAATAAGATGGACTAATGTCTGCTTTGGACAGCTAGGTGCGGCAGGAGCACACAGATATACACGGGGCAGGTATTCAACAGCAGTCTCTCTAGATGTGAGACGCTCTGGCACCTAGAGGCACTAAGCTTTATCCACCCTACTGCAGATACTTGGCATAGGGAATACTTGTTATGGAAGGCCCTGGTAGGTGTGTATGGAACAGGAATTCCCTATATGTAAGGTATTGTGTACTACGCATCTTGATCTTGAAGTGCAAGTTCAGCAATCGCCTGTCAAAAAAAGCTTACCACAATAAGACATAACTTTCATAGGCCAAAAAGGCTGGTGTCTGGGAAGATATTTGGAAGCTTATACTTGAACCTTCTAGCATTTGAAATTGCGGTTTACAGTCAAATAACATTTTAAGTATCCATAGTTTAGCTGTCTATAAGATATTACACGTACCATACCGTAAATTCTCGAATACAACCAACGTCTATGGGAGATGTGAGAGCTATGCTAGGATTTATGGTAGCAGTGACCCTTATAGCAATCGCATTATGGTCGGTAGTTTCTAGATGTATCTAATAGACCAACATGCTACATAGTATGTTAACACACCATACAGCTATGTAGCTAGACACAGAGCACTGTTAGTACGTGTACTGGATGCATGTACAAGTAATATAGTAGAACGGAGCTCAGAATAACGTCCAGCGAGGCTTATACAGAGAGTAGAGGCTTTATACTGCAGAACCATGCATACTTTCCCTTATCTTCTAGACATGTACCTCTTTGAAGAACGAGCGTTACCCAGGGTTTAAATCATGCACAATTTAGGAATGTGCCCTATTTTTTTTTTTTTTTTTTTTTTAAACCTCTACTTTAGACCCATATTAAGTACAAAAATGCCAGGGAAATAAAAAAAGGAATCCCCCTACCTCAGCTGCTCATTCAGGTTATACACAGTACTAATACATTGTACCAAAGGCATCGTCAGTGGATGTAGCGTTTATTCAGGCAGAACCTCAGAAGGATGCATTCACCAGTACAGCGTCAAGCCATGCTCAGCTCAATTACGACACACCCCAGGTACGAACAACCTGGTCTGGGCAAATACAGCAGAGGAGGAAATAATAAAATCACCACCACAATGTGAGCGGACCAAGATGGATTGCGGGCTCCCTCAGGTAGGCAGGTGGCTTTAGGAAAATACCAATGGTTCACGACAAGGGAACTGTTTTAGTCTTAGGGGAGGGGACATGTGGGATTCTAGTCCAGTTCCTGGTCACCTTCCACAAAGCGGCAAAGGCCCAAGTGTTAGATGTGCCATTTTGTGCTACCAATCTCGCACAGTAGTCGCGCGGCATAGATATGAACAATATCCTGTACATACCTTGCAGGGCCCGATGTCCTTAGCGAATTCCCAACAAAAAGGCGCAGACACATTCTATCCCTTACATATATAACAGCAGGAGTGTGGTAGATGGCTACCTACTAGACTGGGGGAATCCCTGCCATCAGCCAGTGGTACCTACTGATAGCTACTGATGGTAAATGGTGGAGAGGCGGCATCAAATCCACCCCTGCCACACTGCACGGTTGCCAGAGCAGCTTTTATTACATTGCTTTGCCTCATTTATTTTAAGGGGGAGAAAAGGGGCCTGCATTTATCTTTTCCCTATTAGCACGATGTAAAGAACGCTAATTGGTCATGGTTACACAGTAAGTTCACTCTGGTTTCCAGTATCAAGATTAACATTTGACCTTCCTTATTGACCTTGGGTGACCTTATACTAGTTCTTGACCTCTGACCTTTATTGTAGTGTGTGCTATTACGAGTTAGTGTTAACAGGACATGTACTTGGCTGATCATGCGCATTTACGACATGACCAGTATTTAGCTAAGACCCGTTTAATCAGACTTGGCACAGGGTCAAATCAAGGTCTCTCCCCTGAGGGTATTAATTACGAGATAAGCAGGTTACGTTATCGATACGAGAGTCTGGCATCCCATTCATTGTCATTGGTGACAGAAGTTTTATCCTCCATAAATGTAAGGTTAAAGCAGCCCTCCCATCACTGACATGGTTATTATTAGATATGCAATGCAGCATATCCAAAAGGCAATGCAGTATATTAGACAGACAATGCAGCATATTAGACACCAAAATTACGGCGTAAAGCAACCCAGCAACCAACCAACAACCCATTAGACACCAATCCACTGGTACTATCCAGAAATATTTAACTGGGATGTGAACTAAATGCATTTCCCCTTAGCTTTAGGTCCGAAAAACAGTTAAGATGTGTAAAGAACAACATGATGTCAGCATGGGCACCAATGCATTTAGGAATTATGCAGACCATGGCAATCCTGAGCAATACAAGGGATTGGTGGTATAACCTTTCATTGCTCTCTTTATTTACCTTTAATATTGGGTTAGAGCAAATTCATCTCAACCTAGCCATGGGCGTGGATTTTGAAGAGGATAACTAAACAAATACCAAACCAAACCAAGCCTCGACTGTAAAATGTACACAGATTTACTTTTCAATGGGTTTCACTATAGACCAAGATTGTACAACTGTATTGATTCTGATGTTGACATGTTCTCACTTGGTCGGAGTGAAGGGGGTCGGGCTTGGGAGAGTGCAGCAAGTGACTGTAAGATCAAACAAAATGCCTTTAGAGTTGGAAAGGGATATTGATATTTTACAGCCATGGCTGGGAAGGGAATAATTGGATGAACATTGGAAATATAGGAGTTTAATAGGAGAGAGATATCAGCTACATACTGAGCTTAGGGACTGTACAGTTAGGCAGATTTGACGCAGATAGTAGTGTTTGAAGAATGAGGGACCCTAAACCCCTAAAGCTTCAAGTTTTCAGAAAGTTAGACAGAAGTGGGCGAAAGTGAGAGATGTAAAGTGAGAGGTGAGTGAGAATTACATTCTGGTCTGGGTAATTGGGGTTTGGGAAACTTCAGCAGTAATTGGGTTAAGAAGAGTTACTCACCGTAGTGGGTGCCCTTCACCCATACAGCATGATACAGGGGAGGGGTTAAGGGAGAGCTGTGAACCAGGGCACTGTAGTACACTTAACAGGGTTAGCCAGAGTTCAGCACTAAGCCAACTCCTCCATCCAACGGTATTTTAATTAGTCAAATATATTATATATTTTTCGCCAGCTTTCCATGAGAGACTCAGACTATGAGGAACAAAGTGGGGGTTATCTTAACAAATTAGGCTCTGGCGATGTATTATTTATAACGTTTGACAACAGTCAGCTCAGTGGCGCACCGCCTTAAGATGAAGACAATCCCCGTAAACCCAGCTGGAGGTGTAGAAGGGGGAGCCGTGAGAGCCTGAGGGGGCAGTCCCCTACCCACACCTTAGCATGAATAGCCCCCTCCAGGTCGCCTCCAGGGCCTAACCCCAGTCGTTCATCAAAGCTATCCCATAGTGTATCCTGGCAGGGCCTTGGGGCAGGTTGAGAAGTGAGGCATTGAGGGGGTGGGTGGGGGAGTTAGTAGGATTATACAAATGCAGAAGTTGGGCTGCATGCCAGAGTAGTCTTATCATAGGTATAGATCTACTGCCAACCCATATATCGCTAATACTGAGTGTGCTAGGATATATTGTTATCTTTTTGTATGTATCCATATATGGAATAAACGAGGACCTGGATTCAAGATAATATATTGTACATGCACTTTAGAACCTAAAGTTGATGAGTAAACGGAATAAGCAAGTGTCGTGTTCCCATTATCAAATTACTTTTGATTGAACGTTATCATATCTATAAAGGTTTGTACGTGGTAGTACCTTAGACTTTTTTTTTTTAAGCGTGTCAACTTGACCACGGTGCGAACGTGTAGTAATTGCATACAATGTTAGCTATTAGCTGGAAGCAATTATACACCATAGCATAGACAATATCCCGGATTCCGTGTTCAAGTGTTTCTATACTGTAATAGCGGTTTAATCGTGTACTTGTGTGTGTCCATGGCCCATTGACACTGACTTGTGTGCTGTATGTGTACACTATAAGCACCACCCTGGAGAGGTGTATGTGTACAGCAGCTGGAGAGGACCTCTGTGGATCATTGACCAGTGCCTCCTGTGTGCTCAACACGAACACGCTAACGGTAGCTCACCACACAGTTAGCTACTGGGACTATTAAGTAAAAGCATATGTTGCCAGCAGACTGACTGGATTCCCTGAAACACTAATTTGGACATCGAGCTTAGTTTTGTTGATCATAGAGAGACATTTTAAACTACATTACATTTACATGGCACAGTTACTTCAGCCAGGTATTTTTGCAGTACCGGTAATGTTTTCTTCATAAATTACCTACAGGAGAGATCAACTCATTAATCCACTACTACTAGCCCACACCAGGCTTATCTTCCGTGTACCGGGGGAACAGATAGGGAACAGTGGTCAGTCAGTCTGCTCCACCCCATCCACCTCTACCCCACATCCGTTTTGTCACCGACGAGGGTTTTTCATGTGAGTGTGGCCCAGCTGAGGGGTTGATTCGAGCTGACTCAGCATTTTCTATAACAGCTAGTGGTTGTCCTTTTCTGTCTGTGGGTGTTATCTCAACTCCCTGCCAATCATGTGGAGCTCCAATAACAGGGGACACGTGCCCATTGGAATTGATACGGTTCAAATATACGCGTATAGATATTTACCCGGCAAATATCTATCACGAAAGGATTGACTTGGTACAATGTTGATATAAAAGCAGTTGATATCACACATTCAATTAATGTCTCATTGAAATCAGCTAGCAGCCCGGTGGCTAACATGAGTAATATGAGCCATGGATAACTGCAGCATCTCAATAATAAAACTGCTTGTAGATTATTCAGTGTCTTGTTTGTGTTTGAGCTGTTTGTACGGTCCTGTCTGTCGAGCCTTAAATATGGCATGTGTATTGATATAGGATTTGCAGAGATGGCATAATATTGTATATAACATGTAAAGCTAAACAAATATTCACATGCCTGTACATTTTTAGTACCTGATATGAAAGGCAAACATAACGATGGAATAATATATGAAGAAGTTATAATATATTGAAAGCACTGTTGAAAGCACTGTTGAAAGCACATCCTTTGAGAAATGTAAAGGATTTATATTGGTAAAATCCTCCTCATACATACACATCTAGGGTGCCATGATATAAAGACATTTCTCATGTGTCGTGATGCCTCGTTGCAGAAAGCAAAGACCCGCAGTCGCCGAAGCCGACCGGGCCCATACTAAAACATAACAAAACAGGAGAGGACAAATCCAAAGGTAAAAGTCTAGTTTAACCTTGGTCAGCACTTGCCAGGTAGGTTTTATAATGCTTCAAGTCATCGTGCAATATGTCTCAATCCTTCACCTTCTCCCACACGTATTTCCTGCTTTTCACATTCAATATGCTCACAGTGTTTCCCCTCATATTTACATTTGTAGTTGACACAGCATTCCTGATAGCAAAATGCATCTTTCACAGCTCACACTATGATGGTAGTCTCCCGTTTGAATCAATATTTATTATGCTAATTGATACACTTTGCATTATTAGACTTTCACTCCATGTCAACAACATCATGAAAGTGGTAATTCTCTTTGAAAGTAAATATTTTTGAACATACATGTATTTTCCTAAATGGATTCAACAATGACACGGAGCATTGTATTTAAAACCCATAAACTTTCTGCCTGCACATTTGCTCTGACAATTAGATTGTGGCCGTGCTTGCAGTGCTTCTAGTTACCTTTATAATGCAAACTCTACCTGGGGCTATGAGCTACTCGGAGCTGCTCAATGCGTGCCTCACAGTGGTAACCCTTTAAGGGCCACGTACTGCTTTATGGGTCATGGCCTTTGTGGTCTTGGTGCATGAATGCAACTCTTAACAAATAGTTCGCCAGTGCTGCATTCGTGCATCATGCCGAGGCCTCTGGAGAGTATCATGCTTGAATGCAGCACTGGTAGGTAGATGCACCAGAGCTTCCACGTATCATGACTATCAAGGACATAGCACACTAAAGTACTATGTGGCTCTTACATGGTTAATGTCCTCAATATAACAGGCCTATCTGCTCATCAGTAATGTCCGCCAGTTCTAGGTCATGTAATCACCCACATTACTAATGCATAGATATTCAGGAAGGCGCCTTGATGTGCTCTAAACGTACCCCTCCATGTATCTAGCTACATTGTACAACATTTAGAAACTCTCAGAACAAACTAGATATATGTCATAGCAAGAATTTTCGAAAAAGAACAGTTGAAATTACTAAACTGCTGATTTCCAACCTAACCTAAATGATATTTCTAGGATATATCTGATGCTGTAAATCATTTTAAATTTGACAGATCTCACTGGTGGTTGAAATATACGACCTGGTATTTGGGGCACAGTTGTATTCAATACATGAGTTTATGTTTTGGAGTAATAAATTATGTATGCACTGCACGAATTGAAATTATGTGTCTGGTATGGCGATATGAATGTGAAATATGAGAATATGAAGGCTGCCATTAATAAGTATTTTACAAACTCCCTAATGAAAACAGTTGAAAGTCACCGGCTCTTGCTCTAATATAAGCACAATAACTCTTCCCTTGGTCCATTATTATACACATATTAGTTAAGGGTTGAAATGACAAAGTGTATCCTAAGGCGGTACAACCTTAAATTAGGTAATGGATTTCAAGTAGCTGTTACATCAATTAATCCATTGCACTTAGGGATAAAACTGTTCTAATAGAGGAAGCCATAGTCCTACATGTGTTGTAATTGAGTTGGTTGAGTTTTACTCATTACATTATCAAGATTTTTATCAAGATGTTCAGAGATGATATGAAGCCAACAGGCTGCAGGTGATATCATATAGTAAACATGTGTACACAGTTCATCCAATACTGCTCCTGGGGGGTATTGACGACAAAAATGGTAATAGTAATAGTGATGTAAAATGATGAGTGGAATGGTAGAATTGTGACTGATCGGCAGCAGTGTTAAATGGGAAAATACGATAGAAAATTACACATTTATCTATATATTATTGGAAAACCAGGAATTGTAGCAACAATCATTGTACCAAACGTCCTCTGTTAAAGATATTCCATAAACATTTATGGGAATAGTTCTGGGTTTGTCTGAGCAAAGAACAACCCCTGGAGGCTCCTACAGGAGAGTTCTCCTCCTGCCTCTCATAAATAAAGACAGTCCTGCAGCAAATACCTCCTCATGCCCCATTGGCTATACACCAGCTCCTGACAAAAGTTCTAAATTGTAACCGCAACTACTGTTTCATGTGCATGTGCCATATTTATATAGGGCTAACCTATAGAGGACAAGAGTACTGTAACTATTCAATATGTGCATACCTGATGAATTTTAACTGACGCTGCAACACAAAAAAGTTAAGGCTCACCCATATTAACGAATGCTTGTCCCTAAAGCCTAACTCAAACACACAAAGGGACTACTTTTGTCTTCAGAAATGACATAAAATCGTATGAAATGGTAGTATCTAATTACGTCAAAGAAGGTTGTCTAGTAGTTGGGGGACAGCGTTTAGACCAGTCTAGCTGCTTTGTCAGAGTGGTAGCAGTTCTTCCCTAATAGCCTCTGCCTCCATGGCCCATCATACTCACAATAAAGGATGAGTATCATGATCCACTTTGTTATCGCCAGGAGACAAATGCAGCCGAGATAAGGGGTTGTATAAAGGCTTATGAGATGGATCTATCTCTGTATGGGATGCCAACCCTCATCCCTACAGTAGCTGTATGCCGCTCTACTACATTGTAGTACACAACCCACCGTCATTGGCGCTACTTGTGCTGTGGTACATATGTATAGTCTATAGAACATAATTATGAGGCTTCAATAGAACTCGTCCATTGTAATGTGATGTTAGGCTTTAAACCTAAACTTGCAACTTGGTCGCCCTCAAAATGGATGTACGTATTTATATAAAGTGTATGTAAGTAAGTTAAGTTTAAATATTCGCGAACCTATTCCTCCGCCTCTGGCAGTTCTTTTGTTGTACCCAGTTCGAAGATTGCAACCAGCACCCAAATAGGTAAATATCCTTGTTGGCGGGTCCTTGGATTAGTAGCAGTATAGGTACAACCTATTAGATGCTGTACCTCAGTCGGACATTGAACTGCCGACCTGCTGCATGTTAGGCGCGTCCCTACCTATAAATCCACTTCTACGATAATACCTATAGTAAGGCTGATTAAATATATGTAATACCTAAACATGTCTACTTCATGTTACTTGAAGTAGACATGATAAACAATCTAATCAAAATACCCAGATGTATTCAATTTGGCATGGACATAGCACACCATCAAGGGATAGTTGAAAGGAAGCATTATACAGCACATTTATCACTGCCTCCCAGTGTTGTGTGTAGCAGGGGCAGAGTAAGCACCCATTTCTGGTCGCTGTAGTTTAATGCATTCTAGTCATGCATGCCTGATATGGCTGGATTGATTCCAGTCTGACTTCTATTCAGACATTAGACATGTGATTGATAGCACAGCCACATTTGGCCAATACCCAATGCCCCATTCCTCCATGTATGTGTTGGCCACACAGGGAGCATCGCTGGAGGAGTTCTTCCACCAATCATCTCTGAAATATTACACATGTATACAACCGTTTCGGGAGCTAATAATCAATTACCCCATCATCCCCCCGTTCCCTGCCTAAACAGTCATGTATTGATCGCAGTTCTGAGAATTAACAGGACCTGTCATGGTTTTAGGGTCCTTAAGTGTGGAGGCTTTACATTTCTAAAGCAGGGCACACGGGCACCTGCCCCCCCCCCCGAAACAGAACAGAGACCATTGGATTGAATCATCGTCAGTGTTGGATATATGTCAGCCTACAGGTGTTGGGACGGCTTGCTGACAAATTAGCAGCAGGTCCTCTGACTTCTGTAAAGGGGCGGCCCGATCCATTCTGAGAGCCCTGAGACTTAGGGACCCTTGAAGGGCCGCATAGCGCATTATGCCCTTGGTTGTCATGATGCACGAATGCAACCCCGAAGGGTCGTTATGATGTACAAATACAGCCCTTAAAGTTTATTAAAGGCAGTGAGGCATTTGGAGGGTGTAACACTGGATACAATCACGTACAGCTACACCCCCCCCCCCCCACCCAGGCCCACGCTCCTCCTCCTAGTCATATTTCCCGAAGACCGTCTATTCAGAGACACTTAAGCACGTCCATTAGGCACAGGAACCTCCCGTGGGCCTACCTTAAGGGGTGTTAGTAGGGAGGGGCAGGAGGGCTTTAAGCATACAGTTATTCTCAGTGGGGAGTCGTCAAATCATATAACACATTATCATGTCTGCAAAACAAATGTATTCTATAGTCATTCATTTTAGAGCTCTTCATAAATCTTTGTTAAGAGCTATAATTTCTTTATAATTACTACACTCTATTTTCCCGTGGTATGTATCAGATGGTCCCTAACAAAAAGTAGCACGAGCAAATGGTATTAAGTTCATTAAGCCATCTAAATATATTTTTTACTCATTAGACTTCTAGAATAACATAGTATATATGTGTCTAAACCCACAGTAGCATGCCATGATGATTTAGCAATAGGTCTCCATTGCCTGTAGAGGTATTGGTTGTAATAACACATAAGCTATTATCATAGCTGCTATTACCATAGCTCTCCCTTGCACTATTAGGCTTTCATTGTACTGAGCCAAGGGATTTTGGAACCGGTACAAATCCCACCCAATCCAGGCAATAGTGAATGACCAATAATGACATTTTTGACCTTTAGGTACTTGACCTCACAAGTGTTTTATCGGATTCTCCTGAGCCAGCCCTGCGTGCAGAACACGTAGCGCCCAGTACATATAAGAGTGAGGTTTAAATGTGGATGTGGTCAATGCAATAAATGAGCTATTTATCATCAAGGGGACTAGACAATTGATTATGAAGTCTCCCATAACATACTCTAAACGTAAGGACCATAGAGGAGTGACTTGGCATAGGCCGCCATGCTGTGTATGGTAAAGTCACGAGGTCAGGTTGGCATGTGTCCCGACACTACATCCACCTGGCAGGCAGTAAATAGGCAGTCCCCAGTGATACAGCCACCTGGGCATCTTCCAGAGCAATATGCAGTTGTTAAGTCATATGGGTAGTTGATCTTCTGACCTTTACATTCCCGCCCCTCGGTGAAAGCCTTTAGACCCCCACATGTTACTCCCCTGACACTAGAACCAGGACAAGTACTCAAGGGCCCAATGACTTTTACGAGCTTTGTATTCTAGAGCTGCCATATTTTTGGGAATCTGGTTCCAGCCTAAATCTCGCGAGATATCCCGAGATCAGAACAATATGGCTACTCACGACCAAGCATTCAGATTTATCATTAGCCTACCCCAATCAGCCCCTCAGCAATCATAATTTGGAAATTACAGGGAAAATGTCTGGAAAAACAAATCATTCGAGTCCAAACGTGATGGACATCAGATGGCAGTTGCAAGGACTACTGTCTGAATTTAGTGAAGGACCCGAGGTAGTAAGTGTCCGAGGTAATAAGGGGCCATTTGTATATTATCATGCCATATCTAGACCTCTCCCTCGGTCTCTCCTTCCGTCGGCGGTCGCTCATTCCCTACCCCTCCTTGTCAGTCTGCTTCTCCAAACCATTGCTCCTTAGTTTATATTCCCACACTCTATACCTTTGTCACTAGCTGGTAGCTTTACCAGTTATTGATTAGACTCAGTTTTGCCACGGTGCAAACAGTTTTTGAGTAGATTCAAAGTGAGGCCACAACTGGACCTTAGTCTGCCTTTCATGTAATACACTGATATTCTATGGTCCCTATATGACCAATCTCTCAGTCACTATGGTGCCTTACCAAGTTAAGTATTTTTTTGGCTCCCTCTGCCGTCAACCTAAGCTATACTTAATATTGTCAGGTTGGCCAGTACTGACCAACTCACCTTAGGGTTCTCCTTTTCAGTGAGTTTTAGGCTATTAAAGTCATTTTGAGTAAGGCATTTAATAGTCATATGTTGTTTTGGTCATGCCTGACCCATGTCCCTCTGACTAACCTGGGATAGCCACTTCAGACTAAGGGATGGGGCATTTAGATTTTCTGTATACAGCACCCTTTGTCCAGCATCCACCAGACACACCAGACCCATCTGCCTCTCTCTGCTTATGATGTATTGCCTTCCCAGGCAGGGTGCAGGCAGGGTTGGCTTTGTCCGCCAGAGGGGGCAGCAGTGGGTCATAAAGGTCAACGGAAGCGGAAGCAGTGTGCAGACTGACCGGATGCACATGGGAGAAGCTACACCCAATCAGAAACTGAGCCCACATAGCCTTCTTTAGATACATACTTCATGTGCCATTTATCCAACTTGCCTGTATCTATATAGGGCGACTATAGAAAACGCCCGATATTAGTGTTGGTATCCAATACCATCTCTCCCGTATTGTCATTTCCCTTTTAATAACCCAACAGCTGTTTAGAATGGGAGTTGTAGTTAAGGTTTTTACAATGGAGGTTGATAGAATAACAGATGCAGGTATCAATATTCTCTGTTGGAGATAGCTATGGCTTGCTTATTGTCGAAGTTTGTAGTCTGCAAGTATTCGAGAGTCAAGTCTGGTTCAGCAAAGACACTTTATTATTTCCAATGGCAATCAAATAAAGAAGGTAATATCTCACTAGTGTGAAGATTACCAATTTCCTTTCCAAATAGACGATGCACAGCCATGCGAATACAACACACTAAGTCCCACACATTCATGATAATGGCCACAAAGCCGAAGCACGATATGTCACCTGCATCTTGAACGAGCACTGTCACCATATTGTGTCTTAGCCTTCATGCATTTGTCGATATCTCTACCACCGCCCTTATTTCATCGTTGTGCCTCAACAGGCTTCTATGCAGTTAGTAGGTCTAAAATGGCAATATTATCAGACTCATCCACTACTATTATTTCCTTAAGACTGGTTCTAAAAGGTCATTGAAGCTCAAGAAGTTTATCAAAAATACATCAAGAGATGGTCTACCACAGCAGAGGATACAAATTGCAATACAGCGCATGTCGTAATTTTGAAATCTGAGTAGAAAAGAGGCGCAGCCTCTGTATACATATACGGACGCATCTTCAACATATCTTCATACTACTATGACGCTGTCTCCTGACAACTATATAGGACACAACCTATGGGCCTCTGACTGGACATGTTGTCTGTATTCTGTGTAAAACATAAACTGCATGTCAAGTATACGGTGACTAATGGTGAATCTTCTCGTCCTTGTTCCACTTTCTCTTACAGGAAAGCTAAACGTGTCGTGGTCTGACAGTGACGATCTCGGTAGGTGCTGGTCAATGTGTCCGTATGTCTCTGTCTGCATGCAAGGGGTTAGTGGTTCTCAGATAACCAGTGGTCAAAGTGGTAAAGTAATACCCTAACCGTGGTGGTACCTAAATTGTTCAATTCCCAGTGGTGATACTGAAATTATTGGTAGTGATACTGGAATTCATAGTGGTGGTACTTAGAGTATTAGTGGTGATACTGAAAATGATAGAAGTGATACTGAAATCTTAGTGGCGATACCTTCATTCTAAAATTCTTATTGGTTAAACTGAAATTTGTAGTGATACCATGATGCCTACATTCTGAAATAATCAGTGGTGTTTAAAGACAGGGAATGAGTAGCAAAGTAGAACGTCACGTGCACGGGAATTGAGACTGAAAACAAAAATTTCTTGAAAGAAACAGTTTGATGTAGGTTTCCCGCGAGTCAGATAAATGTATGGCTAATTATGGGAAAAGAAAGTAGCAAAGTCGTTTGCAGCGAGATAGGTAAAGCCAGGTGAAAAAACAGATTTTTGGTTCAAAATTTATTTTTGAAAGACCATTGCAGATGAGATGTACGTTATATTACTGTTGTTGTTTGTAAGACGTAAGTTGTTTGTTATAGTTCAAGAGTTGTGACCTAATCTATCTAAACTCTCCCTTTTTCTAGCTGATTTCTTTGAAAATCGACATCTGAGTAGTTGTCACAGTGTTAGGATATAGGAGTTTCCGTATCATGGCTAATGAGCCGTACTTTGGGTCGTATTTAGAATAGCTGTTAGAGAAACGACGTCAAATTGAAGGCAAGAATATAATATGCATAGTTTGTGGCACATGCATTATAACACTATATAACTAATCGAACCCAAATGTTTAATAATTGGTGGTGGATAATGGTCATATAAAAATTAAAACTATAAATTGTTTAACTAGCTATGCCAAGCTATATGCTTAACCTCATGCAATGATCTATCTTTCTTTATATTGTTCATTACAATGCTAAATTTGCTAATAAGCCACACTATGCCAGTCTCTATATTTCTATTATCCTTGAATGTAACTTTCAGCAGATGTCCTTAGGTCCTACATAATTATTTGTTATCTTTAATTGTATTTTAATTGATTTAATTGCTCCTCAGTGCTTCCTATCTGGTTTAAAATCGGATTAGTAAATTGGAATGATTAACTGTGTTGTTTGTATTAGAAACTTAAAGAACCTGTGACACGATATTTACATTTTCCCTTCTCCCAAGCATTAGATAGATCCAGACCATACAGTAAATATGACACACATAAGGGTATGCTGACTCCTACAACCACCACGCACGGCCCCACTGCCTGCTGCACCCTGCACCCACACCGCCATGCAGCCCGCCTTATCAGCTGGCCATGTTGTGACGTCACAGGAGTCCTGCAGGCAGGTTTGAGAGGCAGTAGGAGTAGGAGTATTTCTACTCTCGACCTTCCAAAATCTTCCAGCCCAAAATGAATGTCCCAGTTCCAATGAGCAAGGTTAAATACAAAGCTGGGCCGTAATATATTATGTGTCAAAATAACCAGATGGCACCATTTGAAGGCAAGTTTAGACGTTTAAAGTTGTCCAAAAGACATTCCCTCCAAATACAAAGTTCCAGCCACAATAATGCAGGATAAATACAGATCTAAGCCATTACAATACATGTGCCTAAATGCATGTCTAAAGATCTCAAATTTTCTTTAGCAGGGGGATGCACCCGAACCCCCCCCCCCCCCCCCCCCCCCCACTTTCACAACTGACAAAGTTTAAAAAAATATCGACATGGGGGTTTAAAAATAAATTAATACAGGTGACACAGGATTTTAAAAATTGATGGATACAACATTTTCCTAAATGCCCTAGTATATTACTAATCCTGTCTCTCCTAAAAGTAACACAGTGACATGCTCAAAAATATGTAGAGGCACATGTATACATGGCCACAAGTACGCCAGCATGGGTCGTCCAAGCCATAATGACACCTCTCAACCCATTAATATTCTCAGATTTTGTTGTGCATCATGATATTGCGTATTCATATGAGCTCTCTTCATGGGCAGAACCAAAAGAGGTGCCATAGTCTAGGTGGGGAGGAAAGGGAATCAAGATAATAAGTTGCTTCGGGGCACAACTTGCGTGGTCAGTAGCATCCTCTACATGTATGTGGAATCCACATGCTCTTGTCAATAAGTCCACGGGCCATACACACAACATTTACTGTCATGATGCACCAATGCATTGCTGGCAAGTAACAAGGTGCCTTCAACGTACATGTACCAGGGTACATGTATATATACATTAAGTTTGAGTAGGCCTATACATGTATCTATAGGTTTCCAAGAAATTACAAATAGATAATAACTAGAGCCATTATAATTGATTTTTTTTTATATACTTGCATAAAAAGAAAAGTACTACCGGTATACTTAGTATAGTGTACCAGTAATATAGTAGCACACACCTAATAGCTCTAGGTTTCTTTGAAATGTGGTCCCTAATTTTTATGTCTAAAGTATTGTTAATATTCTCCGTTTTAAGTAAAGCAACGCCAATTACGAGCAAAGTTTGCATACTATAGATTCTTGTTGTGAATGTTAAGTGATATATACCCTGTCAAAGGCCTTCCGCCCCCGCCCCTCTCATACACAGAAAGCTGTGGAGCTGCTACTGCCATGCAGCTTGTGGCCGGCCTCTCACACCTAGTGGAGGACTCACGCTACGTCATAGGCCACGTGACCTGCTACCGGCCTCTGTGCGGGAGCATCCTCACCCGGGGCAGGTTGTAGTAAACCTAACCCTCACATTCGGCACCTGGGTCTATTTGCGATGTTTGTCAACATGAGCATGTGCGTGGATCTGTCAAACTTTTTAATTCTTTATGAAAGGCATGGCACTGACAAACTAATGTATAATCTTCATCAAATGAGAACACGTTATTGATATTAAACCCAAATTGGGCCATAACTATTGTAAAGAGCCTTTCGGGAGTTTGACAGAAGCTCTGTTTGTAAACAACATTTGAAATCTCAACTGCCATGCCCGAAAATTAAGTCCCTGTTTTACCAAATTGTAACTATTACCATGACACATTATTAAAGAATAATGTTTAGATAGATATATTTCATAAGAATAAATCACAAACTTTACAGGCTTATTGTAAATTTGGCTATACAATGGATTGGGACTACTTTCTGTGTGATATGTGTGTCAAAGGGGAGTGATAGAGCGCCCACTGATACCCCCATGTAAACCGTCCTAGGCTCCAGTGACGGCTACATTATAGTCCGGCGCTGTGACCCACGCTGTGACCCAGTTTGGTGCGGGAGGGGAGCCATTGTTATGGTGTGGAAGCTACGTCTGCGGTCACTACTCACTTACCCTATAAGCTGCTGCAGTTAGAGGTACATTATAAAGCCTAGTCGGACACCGTAAATACGATGGTACAAAGTAGTTGGGGACGTTACAGTGGCCCTTTAAGTTGAACCATATACATGTATAATCAATTATCGCGAATCTATTATCGATCATACTAGTTCCCATCTGTACAGAGCACTGTATGAAAATTATTGTTGGCCAGCCATATCAGCGAGCCCCGTGCCGGTATTAATAACTGGGTATATATTAATGAGCAACGGGCTGATTGCAGTTCCTAATTAGATCATGACGTTAACAAGGGGCTAATGGAGTGGTTGGTCATACCGTGATATAGATGCTGTTATTACACAAAGTTTTTAGCATTGTCTGTCAGAAATGTCGTCTGCTTCAATAAAATTTCCTATCCTGAAAATACAAAGCAATCATCATCACGTATAAGGTATTGGAGAGCAACTGAATCTACGTGGATAGACCTGCCAATTCTGAATTTGGGTTTCTAATCGCCATTGTACTTTCTGCTAGGAAAAAATAAAAAGGGAATGGGCAGCAAGGGTTATGTCTAAAAGTAAGATTCGGTCAGAAAGAGAGTTCACTGAGGCCAAAAAAAAAGAAGGTGTGTTTCAGGTTACATGGTCTGAAAATCTAGGGTAGGTAGGTAGATTTTTTAAATTTAAAAAAAATAAATTTTTTTTACTTTAGCCTGAAAAGTATCCACAAATTGACTCACGAACTACAATGCTGACTCGCCGACGACCGCCTCGACTCGTGAACTATCAGATCGACCCTTAAATAGCCCCAAAATGACCCAAAATAAAAATATTTTTTCAAAATTGCATAAAAATGTCTAGGGTCGGCCCTGTTTTGCTAGGTAGGGTTGGGTAACCTGAAACACACCTTTTTTTAAAATTTGGCCTGACTAGGCCAATATCTCATGAGGTGGGCCTCATCAGGCACATGGATGAACCGATCTTGAGTAGGCTTACAACTAGGCCTATATGATGTGTTCTTGAGGTACCAATCTTGAGCTACTTTTCTTTGCCCTCTGAGAAGGGTTCACCCCTAATACTATATTGATACCTGTGTAAATCTTCACAGCGAAGGTGCGATCGGACATCGATTGGCACGGAGGGTGTTTTGCACCGTTTCCATGGTAACAACCAATAGTAGCCAAGTCGGTAGTTTGGTACAGTTGTATCGACCAGTCAGCAGTGGGGTAGTTGGCACCAGTCACATGTCAACTAGATACAATGTTAGATCACACCGTCATATTTTCATTGGCCACGTAAATAGTGAACACTCAAGCATTGTCAAGCACTAAATCTCCCTTTATAGATGGAGATCGTAGACAGTGGGTTAGCTTTGATGTAGGGTAGGCACGAACTGTATACTAGAAAGGAAACATAGTTGCTATAAGCGTACACACAGAAAAGTAGAGGAGTCGCCACGACTCTGACAGCCAGAGTCGCAATTTGTCTCCCACGTGACACCTGTGGAGGAGAGTCTGACTCTCCGTTCCTGAAGAGTCAACAGCAATTGACCCCTCAAAGGAGCAGGAGTCAAAATCGATACTTGAATACATGAGTAGCCTGCAGGTAAGGTGGATCCTGCACTTATAGGGTAGAGTGGGGGCAACAGGTGTATATAATTTTTGGGCAGGCCAGCTTAGGCCTGTGAGAGAAGTGAGTAGGTAAGGTTATTGCCCAAGAGAGGTCAATAACAAGACATGTTGTCATGTCCACCACTTCTCCCTATGTGAAAGGGCTAACTTAGGCTATATCTGCCTCACACTACATTCTACGGACCATTGGCCACATATAAGATGCCAATATCAGATCTATATGAAGTAGTAAGCAGTGCCACACATTATATCTCACACAGTTAGTGCCCAGCCTTATGTTTATTTCCCATACCCACAAATATGGTGACTAACTTCTATGCTGTTGATGTTCTTGGAATGTATTGTATAGTTTGTCATCACATTTGATTCAGGTAAGTTAACTGGAAAGCTTATCCATTGACATCCCTTAACTCTTTAAGGACGACCAAAAATTGGTATAGCTAGCTGTGGAGGCGAGTTTTCTAGCAGGAATTTGCTGTAAGGGCGAGGCTTTGTTGGTTGCCATAGAGTTATGATGACTATAGTCGATGCTCGTCCTGCCATGGCATCAACTATAGTCGATGCTCGCCCTGCCATGGCATCAACTATAGTTGATGCTCGTCCACAAAGGGTTAACCACACTATTTAGACATAGTGGACCTATCTATAAAGAATTAAAACTGTGTGGCATGTAACAATTATCTAAAGTATAGATAGTGGCTCTGCCTTGTGGTTGCCACTGGTACCAAATTAGTGTTGGTTGCCCCACCAAGTGGTTTCATATGCAACTACTATCAGAGTCAACACATTTTTTATTTGACTCTTCATGAAGGGTCAAACTACAAATGACTCTGCTGTGGGCAGAGTCAACTGCACTTGACTCTGCACTGATAGAGTCAAGAGGGAGAGTCAATTTGTACAAGGAGCAAGGGGTATGACTGGAGTAGCTGTGACTCCTCCACCAGAGTCATCATGACTCTGCTACCAGAGTCAACTAGAGTTGACTATGGTAAAAGAGTCATGGCGACGCCTTTACTTCTCTCTGTGTAGGAGACTGGAATTGTATATCATTGGCCACTCCAGTGGGGAAGATGAAGATGTACCAATCTGTACGCGAAATACAGTGAACGAGCCTTATAGGCTCCTTCACTGCATACCACTACAGATTGGTACCAGTCCTATAACTACTTTATGCCACTAGCTGTATACAGTATACAAGAGGTGTGAAATGCTTTGTTCTCTGCGCCCGCTGTGGTATAAAGTTTTGTACATAGCAATGCACATAACCATGACCTATGTCTAGTGCCGAAGTGACAATTCGTCTCTTTAGAAAAACAGAACGATTGGAACACGTATAATGTGGAACAAAGCCACCAAGTCATTCAATTATACACCCCTACACATATGTTCTTCAAACTTTAGTTGGTCATTTAGTAGCATGTTCAGAGTTGGAACAGCGCCATATTATCCTGTCCGCTAGTTGAGAGCCCCATATGATGGACCAGGCGGCGTGCATAGATAGTGTCCTCAGTGGTCCGCCGCTAAACGATCCGCCTTTTTAGCCGCCAAATCCCATTACACGAGGTCAGAGGCCGAGTCAATGGTCAACAGTCCTACCTCACTGCGGCTCACATATTAACATATGTGTCAGAATTGTCAAGTTGTCAGAATATTGCTATTTATGTGACATAGTGAATCATTATTGGAAATGCAGTGGAGTATACATGTAATGATCATCGTTCATTGGGCAACACCAGTGATTCATCTACATTTCTATGGACGTACGTGTTCATGAAATTGAGAACAGGTATATTGCATTAAATACCCATTGTCTGTCTGTGGTATTGCCTGAATGAATAAAGAATCACACTGGTTGTTATTGGCTTTACTACATGCATAGAGGAAATACAACCCATTTTCGTCCTTAATTACCTAGGGCCTACTTTGTATGGCATTCGAGATTTTTGGCAATATGACTCTCAGCTGAATTAGCTGAATAGGGATATTGTATAATCTCCATAGCTGCCAGCATTAGGGGATCTGATATACCATGGCCGTATTGTAGTGCTGATATACTCGTACATTTTGATACGGAGCCCACATGAATGTCTCATAGTTTAATCATAGCTTGCCCATTGTGTGGGTCTGCGGGTCATGATATATGGCAATAGTACCATCAATACCCACATGCCCATACAACTCTATGCTGTAGTATGTAATAGCGACTGCTATAGTGTATCTCTGGTAGCACAGTATAGTGGTACCTGTCGCTCAATTGGAACCTATCATAACAAGGAGTATATGTGCAGATGGTCACACTTATCATAGGGACACGAAAGCCTTAATTGAAAAGTAAGAAGGGAACACGAAGGTACCATTCAGAATTTAGGACTGGGTGTAGTATAGAACATCATATGTCATGTTCAATGAACAAGGCATAGCTGATTTGGAACCAGACCATAATATATATATATATATATATATATATATATATATATATATATATATATATATATATATATGTGGTAAACGTATAGGAGGGATTCGGAGAGAGAGGATCAAGAAAGTGAGTAGTATATGGAAAGTGCAGTGGGCACTATGAGCATTAACCCTTTAAGGACCGCATAGTGCTTCAATGCAATATGCCCATTGTATGTTGTCATAATGCATGAATGCAACCCTGGCGAGTCTTCTCGTCAGGGCTGCATTCATGCATCATGCCGAGAGTATCAACACCGTGACTAAATGCAGCACAAGCAGTTACTAGCCAGAAGTACATGTGTTCTTGCATCATGAAAACTTAGGACATAGCACATTAAAGCGCGATGCAGTCCCCATACAAAATGGTATGGTGCAATAATGAAATCGGTCATGCAATAGAAGATGGAATGACTGAGGCTTTCAATAATGTCTAATATACCATCTCGTGAAACCAAGAGGTGTTTTTTGTCAAGCGCTCTCCCTGACTATATTAGGTGCTCTATAACACTCCGCCTGCCGCCGAGGACGAATTCTAATCCCTCTCAGGGCTCAGAGATGGCTTCAGATGTGGTTGTCATGACGACGGCTAGTTTGTCTTCTGCCATAACGTGGGCACTTCCTCCTACACAGTATAGAATATTCCTGATATCAATGTACACACATACACACACACACCCACAGGACGTGGTGCTACTGTCCAGTTACTGCCATTGTGGGCTATCACATGAACTGTGTGTAGCCCCACCGAATCTATCATCTTTTTATGAGTTTAATCATCCTGGACATCATTTCAATAGAGACAGTTCCCTCCAGAGAATATATTAATGTTGTTGCCTCACAGAAGGCATCTCGCATATCTACGCCTTCCAAATCAACATTAAAGTAAAAAACAAGTCTTGGTTATTTGATAAACGACTATTATGTTTTAAATAGTTGGCTTATCTGTTAAATCATGACAACAGACAGGGGGGAAAGGTTCCCCATTCCAGAAATATAAATCAAAGGATAAAACATATTGAAATGTTTTGTGATTTAGGTAGTGCTAATCATTACGACAAAAAAAAGGTGCAGCCTGCGCGCCACAAGCCTGGTCGGCAGGTTAGCAGGTAGAGCGACCTGCTGCCATAGACCTTCTATTGTAAATGGCTGACAGAACTCAAGTTGACGTCTATTACCCTCTTCAGCCATCGGCGCTTGACCCCTGCTGGTCCTACCTTGGTCTAGAACAAGGCTAGGGTCCTGAGACATGCATGGCCATTTTGTAGGGAGGTTCTTAAGGAAGTGACCTCATTCCATCCCGTAATGCTGATTGGTTTCCAGCAAACCCTCTGTTCCTGACTGTTAGCAGCAGGCAAGATGGCACTAGTACTGCCTAGAGGTTAAAAGTACCAGCAGGGGTAACCAAATGGATGAATGGCAAGTTTCTAGGCTCCTTCTTGAGTTAGATAGGAGTAGCCATGTCCAGTCTGACACCAGCAGCAAAGGTAGTACTAACCGGAACAGCAACGTATTGATTCGTGAAATCGACGTCTCAAGTGAGCAGAAATAGTCAGATGTATAAGCACGATAAGTCATGCTATGTATCGACGTTTTGGACAAGCTGTACCATATCCAATCTTGAAAAGATTGCATTACAATATTTCTTCTTTTTACGATCGGATTTTGATATGCCAGGTTTCAGCTTTTTGTGCATCGGACGTCAAAGTTACTGAAGGTATTGATTCATATTGCTTGGATTTTTTTCCTGATGATACTATTTTTAATACATAATGTTGAACATTGTGTCACTATACTAGCATTAGGGCTGGTTAAATCATCTGTTGAATTAGCCCATCCCATTAAAAGTAAATTGCCTTTTACCATATGGTGCTAATCTAAGCTTTCATGATAAGGCTTCCCACGTCAGAACAAAACATAGACTTGGTTGGACACGATGCCATACACAGACATCGTCTGTGGTAGAAGCTGGTATATCATTATGGCGATGTTAACAGGCCCAGTGAAGGCATCAATTAGCAGGCCTCTGTTCTACGTAATATACAGCTGTAATGTAGTTCCTGTGAATAATGAATTTGTCGTTGAAAAGTATCCCCATAGAGGAGGACAGTAAATTTTTGACACTATAAAGGCATTGCCAGTAGTTAATTTCCTCATTAAAGTATAGTTAATGATTATTCAAATCTGGCGGTGAAATATCAAGGTGTTTCTGGACGTGATGTATGTTATTGCCAGAGTAGCTTTTTAATTAGCAGGTCTGGTGGTGAGAGGGTCAAACTGCTGCAGTCATATCGATCATCGGCAGGGTGCCTGGAGTGGGCGTTTTAACCCTTTAAGGACCGCATGTCGCCTTAAACCCCCACCTCATCTAGAAAGGCCCAGAGTGTTAGTCCCAGCTCAGTTCTGATTGTTACTGGAGGGGCAGCAAGCATTTCGCCTTCTAAGCAACATTTGTCGTCATATTTGAAGTATTCTAATCTCGTATCGTTGGTATGGTGCATTCATGAGTTATTTGCCAGTGATGCATTTATCCACCATGACGGCAAAGGTCACAGTACATTTAGGTACCGTGTTAAGAGGTGTTACATGTGTTGTAGTATTGGTGTGCAGATTGGCAGGTAGCAATTACGATGATCCAATTAATAGGGGTGTATGGAATACTTCTGATTGGGGCAAAGCCTCCAAAAGCTAAGCTTTCATAGACTGAGTGGACAGATGTTTTTCTGCTGGCCCTAGGCATTCACTGATGGAATCAGAAGTATAACTTGTAAAGGTAGGTGTACATTAGGAAATTGTTATACTGTCAACCTGGTACCAGTGATATCTTTCAGGACTGGGGTTGATCTAGAGGAAATATCACAAGCAGTAGCCATTGTGATATTTTTACGTAGGATTATATACTAACATAGTATAGTGTATGAAGCTGTTATACAGGGCTGAAAATGGGTATACCCTAAAAGATCTCAAGATAGAGTAGGTGGGGAAATGAGAAACAATTGGGCCAGGTTAAACCCCAGACCACACTCTCCATACAAATGCACACACAATCCTATATACGCACCTTACAAAACGTGATGTAAAGGGCCGATGCTGTGCTTGGAGAGCATTCAGACATGATCGATGTAACTGGGGTGGGCAGTACATAGGGGAGGGGGGGGGCTCAGGAGGGGGCAGTATGGTGGGGAGTGTGTGGTGGGGGGGGGGGGCGGGGTTGTGAGCAGACTGGGACCTAGCTCTATAGATTGATGGATAGCTTCACAACACACGCTGCGAGAAGACCATAGCCTGTTCGACATAAGATGAATTATGTTTATCCATGAATAAGTCCTGAGGTAAATTGGGTTAAGTGCTAGATTTCACCATCAGTCATCACTTGAAAGGGGTTAATATCATTGGCAATTACCAACGTTTTAAACTTAACCACTACTAAGATAGCAACTACGTGTCTTTCAGAGGACAGCAATTCAGTGTGTATTATCAATGTGAATCGTGAGCCAAGAGTACTTGAATCACTCTTAGTTTTCGATATTTCAATGTACAACCTATATCTTACTTAATCAATAAACTTTGAATTTAAACGCAATGCCATGGTACTTAAATATAGCAAATATATTTATGAATATAGATCGGATAAAGAGGCAATGCTTTTATACTGCTCATGTAAATGTCTTCTATATTCTGATTTTAATTGATGTTTTCATTAAGTAGAGTGACGGGTGCTCTTTCAATACGTGATGTATGTAAATGCTTATCTACAGAAATGACACTATAGGCTGGGCTGCCAAGTATGAATTAATGGCAGGGTTCGTCGGACTTTTTACTCTCTCCTCCCGACGCTAGCGGTTTAACATATACCTGTATATGATTACATATGGTATCTACTTATTGCATAACCTATAGACTTGAACAATTGGGAAACATTACAGAAATAACAGATCACCCTAATCACATTTCCATGCATGCAGTTGTGCATTATACAAGGTGAACGAACAAGAGGGAGAAAACCAACAAATAAGTACTCTGGTTAGAGAGTATTAGTCGATTGTACATTGCATTATTCGTAGTATCATTACCACAGTATGCTATTTATGGAAGTGATCCACAAATGGTGGCAGACCCCGTCTGCAAGACTTCCCTCCAAGGTGACATAGATTCTGGTTGGATGTGAATAGATTGGCTTAAAGATGGTATTATAAGCTAATAGACTTCCGAAACCTTTTCTTCAAAATGGATATAATTGTAATGTCAAGGGTTTTGTTAATATTTTAGCTGATATGCAGGGCTCAATGTTCAATATATTTGTCTATAAATGCATGATTTGAGATAGAAAACAATGTTGCTTATTCACCTCACTGACTCAGTGTCCCCCCTATGTGAGCATATTGGGAACTAAGCTAATAGGGAAAGCACTGAGCCATGCAGTATAAACACATAGGGAGTTTTAGTGTCGACCTACAGCAAAAATGATTGCACTACATGTGTTAACCTTATGGATTTAGACACTGCTAATTCTTTTAAAATTTAGGGAGTATGTATAGGATAGGATATGCAATAATAAGATGGCATGATTAAAAAGTCATCAAATTTTAGCTGACACACCAGCTTTAACTTGGCTATTAGTCTGATTAAATAGTGCATTTAACCCAATGGGCACAGAACATTGAGTCAACATTGATAAATGGTTGTCAATGTTGGTTCAAAGTTGATTCAATGTTGAACTGGATTTTGTGGCCATAGGGAAGCATCGCTATGAATAACATTTCAATCTGAAAATAGCAACTGTTGAGAATTTTATACTAAGGCTATATGGCAGTACGTATATAGCAAATGAAATTTTAATGAAATGCTTCTCTTGTGTCAAGGCCATTAGTTATACTACTTACTGCTTTAATGGAGATCAAGATTTAATTATCTATATTTGATTCCAAGTCATGGAGAGTTTATTGATTCTGTCATCCATTTACTTTCTTGTCTATACTGGAGAAATTATGGCTCACAGCTCAAGTGCTGCAGTCAGCAGAAACGTGCCGCCCCTCACCAGGGTGTCATGAAACTGATCCTCAGTCTGGCGGCAGCTCAAATAGCCCTTAACGAGATGCTGGTCTGGGGACGGTAAGTACAGGGGGCTGCCTGTATGGCCACAACGTGTGGGTGGGCGAGGAAGAGACTCTCATGGTATTCCATATTAAATTGTTAGTTATAGAATGCATCTTGAATCGGGATAAAGATATTTGTCTTTATATTGGGGGAGAGATTTGTTTACATGGTGTATCGTCAAGGTTGATTAAGCAGGTACACACGTGTATCTGGGACATGGTCAGAATACCCGTTTAGTCCAACTTGTGAACGACGGAGACCAGCGTTTCTTTACCTAAGATGCCATATGTACCACTTTACCAAATAAAATTTAAAAAATGTCTGCGGTATGATGGCCTATCGCGTTTTTTTCTGTGGGCTTTTGGCCATAAAATGTTAGGTAAATTCTCTAACGATATGGGGCGAGAAAACACATCAAAATTGGCTTTGAAAAGTGCCATTTGACCTACAGGCATATAGGCTACCAGATGGGAGTAATATCTTGAATCAGTATGCCTATGTTTTGCTGTCTCTAATATCATCAGGGAATTAGTAGCCCTAGCTATGTTTCTGTGAATGGTCAACCCAGCCGCGATTCTCGTCACCTTGCAGACACATCTAGACTAAACAATCATCACTATGTCAGAGCTCTACAGTACACTACAACATCTTTGACTCAGGGTATTAACCCTGAGTAATATACACCTACTGATTTTGCGTTTTAAGACAATTTTGTGACATAGGAGAATCTTTATATTTTGGTTATCGTCCGACATAGACAAAAGTCGACAAAAACATGAGACAGGCAAGGTCGGGGGACAGGATCTAGCGCAAAATTTTTTCTAAAAATCTAAATTTTTCTTGACTAAATTGAACTGCGATCTTTACGAATTTATTTCTCTCTTTCGCTATTATGTAAATGTATGAAAACAAAGCTACCGCCGCCATGGGCCTCCATAGGCTGCAAGGCATTAAATTTTTGGGTGCAAGATAGAAATGACATTTTGAGCGAATTTGCCCGTATTTCTCTCTTTCTACCCCCAAAGCGGGCAAAATCTGGGCACATTCTACCGCCAGGACCTATGCAACAAGTCACATCCACTCTATATCTATGTGTTAAGACAGGGGATGCACGGCAAAGGCATGGACGCGTAACACACGCCGCCCTGTAGCCGACCGACACAGCGAAACGGAAACGGCGATGGTGTCGCTGCTGATGCTCCGATCGACTCGCTTTACGGCCGAGATGTAAAACAGCGGTTACGCGCTGCTGGGCGCTGACGCCGACAGCCACCTGCTCGCCCCCAGCCACCTGCTTTCCCACAGCCACCTGCTCACCTACAGCCACCACCTGGAATTTGATTATATATGACTTCCAATATATGAAATTAGGGTAGCTTTTTCTGGCGATTACGATTCTGCCGTCAGAAATGAGAAATAATGTATTGTGCTCAAATTAGATCACTCATTCGAATTCATTTCTGATGCCAGAATTGACAGATTACCCTGAGTCATCTGTGAGGACACTCACACACTCCATTTTTTTTCCTGTAGGCATACAGTAGTCATAAAGACCACACTGTATATGGCCTTCAGCTATGGGCACTATACGGCTCTATCATCATGATACTCGACCAGCTTTGTAAGCTGGTATTCTTTTTCCTGTTACAGTGTTAGCCACTATGATATATTGATCTTGTGAACATCCAAGACAACACTGGGGATAATGTATCATCGACATTCTTAGCTCTGGGATAAGGTCTACAGGTTTTGAGTGATCTAGCCCGCCTTGACTTATCATTGAGTCGATACTTTTGCTACCATGCATGATTCCTCGCATATAATTAGCACACGGTGCTATTTATAAAATTGTTTCCGCGTGTTCGAGTTAAAAACATCAAAGCAACTGAACATACTTGTAGAATTCAGATGTTTCTGATAATGGATATTAGATAAACTCTAATAGACTGGGTAAGTATCCATGCACAGATTAGGCTTATACTAGAGGATTTAGGAGAGGGTTAGCACTAGTTGATATCAGCCTAAGCCACCGATATGTAGATACATACTTAGATTATCATGCATCATGGCCAGACGGGAGTCTGTGATGTTTGGTCATTTAGATGCACTATTTCAGTGTAGAGAACTGTAAATGTTGAAGTATGCCCACTCCCAACGACATATATGTATATTGTAATTATGAAGATTACACTCTTACACATTTTGCAGTTGAGTGAAAACAACAGATCAGGGAGGGACAGTTCATTAAAAATAAACCTACTGCATTTGATCATGATGTATTACTAATGAATCCAATCCATTAAACTGCTCCCTTACAAGAAGAAATAACATATCACCAATAACAACAAATAGTCGTAATTATAAAAGAAGTCAATCCTATCAAATCATACTCTCTGTCAGTGCAGAGCATCCTGTATAATTACCACAACATATGGTCGTGCTGCTAACCAAGTTGATTCAAAAAGTGTTAGCCTAGAGGTTGGTAATTTGGGCACGGGCTGCTCTACCAAATTGAAAGGTCTTCGAGCCTGCAACGCCATCTTGCAGTAAATCCTACACAGTGTGTTTGGTGGGAATCCTCTATAGTCTTATGGCAGGGAAGAAAAATGAATGCTATCACGTCAGTAGGGAATTCCCTGCCCTCTGGAGCTATTTTTAAAGGAGCTTGGTTAAAATTGGCAACAAAAAAGAGGAATACCCAAGCCACCGGGAACTGGGTTAAAAAGTGTCAACAAAAATGAGGAATACATATATATAGAGAGAGAGAGAGCGCAGGAGAGAAACAGTAGCTATTTATATTGTAGATGGATGAGAGAGAGGTGGGGGAGGCAGCGAGCCGTGTGGTCCCCGCGGCTGGTGACAGTCTGTTTTACACGCTATATGGAAACACTGATGAGATTTATACAACATTGATGAGATTTCGGTTACACTGATGAAATTCCGCTGTGGCCACACTGTCGGTGCTAAGCCTAGGTCTGGCCAGAGGGTACTACAAGGGACACTTTGTACATGTCCTATTCTATTTGCTCTAGTATAAACTAATAGAGTCGGTTCTCACTAGGCCCTTGGGAGTGTGTCGACCATACATCCTTAACTAACAACTGTATAGAGTATGATATCAATGACCAGCTAGTAGAAGGCATCTGTAGCTCTTAACAACGTGTTCTAGTAACCCATCGATAGCTAGGCAACCAACGGCATCACCATGATCATAACCTATCCACAGCTCGTGACCAACACCAACTAGGGACCCATCTGTAGCTAGCGACAAGCATCAGCTAATGACCCCATCCATAGTTAGATCCTTAGCTTAGCTGGCAATGTATCAATAGCTCGGGACAAGTTCACAACCCAGCTGTAGCTATGCATCTGTAGCTCGGGACAACACATCTTTAGCTAATAATGCGTAGCTCAGGACAAGCCATCTGTAGCTATGCATCCGTAGCTCAGGACAAGCGATCTGTAGCTATGCATCCGTAGCCCAGGACAAGCCATCTGTAGCTATGCATCCGTAGCTCAGGACAAGCCATCTGTAGCTATGCATTTCTATAGCTAGCAACCTACATTGAACAGTCAGTGACCTATCTGTATCCAGTGCCCAGCATCAATTAGTGGGTCTGAATAGTTCTAGATATTTCTGGGAGCAGTTCTCTTAGACAGAGACTAAATTGACAAGCAGCTGATGGACAGCGTGTTTTTCAGAGGATGTTGCTGTTGTGGAGTGGGTGAGATATAACTGTCCTATGATGGTGTGGTGATTTCCCCGATGGCCACCCACCTCTAGGTTATCAGACATGCACCACCCGCACAACGAGCCGTCTCTGCCGAGCACCACATCTCCATGCCTCAGGACATGGGTGATCCACAGCATTATCAGATATGGCCCTTGAACCTTCAAATATCCAATTCAAGTCCATAAAGGCCCAGTTTGTGACATCATGAATTTTTCAAAATGGCGCTTATTGCGTTTTGGAACGAAACTCTTCAAGTGTTAATGTCCTAAATACATTTTTTGAACACACTATATGATGAACAGGCTCTCTAGAAACTAGTCAATTTGGAATCAACTGTACTAATGTACAGTCGATGAGAGACCCTTCTGTGGTCATTGGGGGTCCTGCTATGTCACAGGCCTAGTGTATGCAGAAGGTCTGTCTTACAAACCACTGCTTTACTAACATCTATTACACAAACAGGCGCGTATGTAAGTTAATATGGACAGCTAAGTATCTAGAGATATGCATGGGACTCCCATTGGCCCTGTAAACCTTGACTTTGTCTGCAATGAGGACCTCTCTAGTTCACCCCACATTCGAAACATGGGGATCTCTCACCAGCCAAGTACTTGGCTGGCCTGCTGGCTATCTAGAAACCTCAAGCAGACACATGCAGTGAACTAGATCGAAACTGCAGGGTCCTTTTCAATACGGTTGTCTATCCTCCTCATGTTGGACGTAAGTGAAGTAAGGATACGGAAAATGAAGTTCAAAAAGTTTGATTGATATGGGTTTTAGTATCACACAAAGAGAGCTTGATTTCACTAGTTCACCCCGTCACGGCATATCAGTGGTTAATCCTACAAACCAATGACTAGCATTTGCTGCAGGTCCCTGTTAGGGTTAACACACGATGTTCGTCTGATCTACAGAATAATGACTCGTTCAATTGTCAATTTTGAGAGGTTAGTTCAATTTGAAATGTCTAGTAGAAGGAATTGGGTCTTCATTAATTGAGGCTTGGGCTGGACTCGGGCTGGCCTCTGGTCTGATCCCAGCCCTGATCCTGACAGGGCTCCTATACCTGAAGGCTAACAGCCGCCATATATAGGAAGCACGAGACTGATTTATAACAGGCCGGGGGTAGAACAGTATGGGGTGCAGAGTGCTTTTACAGGTTATGATTATACACTGAATGTTTCAGGGTTGATATTAAGATGTTTGACGGAGCTGGAAACGGCATATCTAATTACTGGACATCGATTCTCTCTCTTTGTAGCTCTATAGTGATCGATGCCCAGTTTTATACTTCAGACCAGTGGCTCATTTTGGCTGTTTTTTGCCTCACAGATTGCTTCTAGGGCAAAATCCTGACTAGGTGCCAATATATTCTCTATGCCAATGTGTAATATGAGGGTAGAAAACACTGGAACCTCAGTTAGAAAAAATCCTACTGAACAGTTTTTGAGAAAATTAGGGTTTTGTTGCATATTTTTGGTGTTTTTAGTACATTTCCTACATAAACCGTGAACGCCAGCATTTCTCACTTTTCAGGTGTTTAGAATCAGAATTTGACTTTTTTTTATTCGCAGTAGGATTTCTGAGTATCGAGCCATTCTAGAAAAGCTATTCTTTGGAAAAAATACTTAGTATTTCTTGATGATTTTCGTTGCACAAATTTAGGGTTGTAATATAAAAACTGCATTGTCATCCAATCAAAGTGTTTATGCACTGTTGATGGTCACCCCCTCCCACCCTCTTCACTCTGCATTGAAGGAGAACAGGCAGGGGAAGTACACTTGTCCGTATATAGCTGTTGACCTGCTTGCTGGGTGCATTTTCAATTTATGGGGTGCCAACTGTTCATGAAAGAAAAATCAAATAGAATTTTTTTTTTTTTTTAGTATCAGATTAATGTTACTACAATTCGTGATAGCACTTAAAGCATTGTATTTGCATTAATATGAATGGTAGCAACCTTATGGGGTGCCAACTATTCATGAAAGAAAAATCGATAAGAATTTGTTTTTTATTAGCATTAAATTGATCCAACTACAATTCGAGATTGCATTTCAAGCATCGGGGCATTCAATGAATGGTAGTCATCTTAAATATATGAGGTGCCAACTGTTCATGAATTTAAAAAAAAAGAATAGAATTAGTTTTTTTATTAGTATCAGATTAATGCAACTACAATTCGTGATTGCACTTAAAGCATTGTGGCATGCAATGACTGGTAACCACCTTGAATGTATGGGGTGCCAACTGTTCATGAAAGAAAAGAAAAAAAGTTGTTTTTTTTAGAATCAAATTAATTCAACTGCAATTCAAGATTGCATTTAAGCATTATGGCATTCAATGACTGGTGGCCATCTTGAACCTATGGGGTGCCAACTCTTCATGAAAAAACAACTAAATTGGATTTTTTTAACAGTATAAAATTAATGCAACTACATTTCAAGATTGCATTTAAAGCATTGTGGCATTCAATGAATGGTGGCCATCCTAAACCTATGGGGTGCCAACTGTGTTTGAAAAAGGTATCAAATAGACATTTTCTTATAATAGATATCAAATTAATGCAGCTACAATTCTTCATTGCACTGAAAGCATTGTGGCATTTAGTAAATGGTAGCCATCTTGAATGGGTTGAATGAAGGAAAAATCAAATAGGATTTGTTTTTTTGATCAAATTAATGCAACTACAAGTCAAGATTGCATTTCAAGCATCGGGACATTCAATGAGTGATAGCCATCTTGAATCTATGGGATGCCAACTGTTCATGAAAAAAAAATAGAATAGATTTTTTTTTATTAGTATCAAATTACTGCAACTGCAATTCGAGATTACATTGAAAGCATGGTGGCATTCAATGAATGGTTGCAATCTTGAATTTTGAAATGAACATATGCACAGAAAAATCAAATAGAATATTTTTTTTTTTTTTAGTATCAGATTAATGTAACTACAATTTGTGATAGCACTTAAAGCATTGTATTTGCATTAATATGAATGGTAGCCACCTTATGGGGTGCCAACTATTCATGAAAGAAAAATCGATAAGAATTTGTTTGGGGTGCCAACTGTTCATGAAAGAAAAAAAAGAAAGTTGTTTTTTTTAGAATCAAATTAATTCAACTGCAATTCAAGATTGCATTTAAGCATTATGGCATTCAATGACTGGTGGCCATCTTGAAGCTATGGGGTGCCAACTCTTCATGAAAAAACAATCAATTGGATGTTTTTAACAGTATAAAATTAATGCAACTACATTTCAAGACATATTCATAGGCATGAACATGGTGTTCTCCTTCATTATAGATATTCATGGATTTCTACTTCTACTTAATATAGCTTTCTGTTAGAAGGATTCTGTTACATGGATGTCGATGTCCAGTTTTAGATATATATCCATATAGTGCATTGGAGTGCTATAATGTTGGACTGCTGTATATTTGAGGATATCTTAACAAATCGAATGATTCAGGAGCTATTCTGGCGTTGACTAAAGTGGCCCATTTCATCTGTGATCACATTACCTATACCACATTGCCTCCCCAAAACGCTATTTCATGTCAGAAATAAAGCCTCACAACGTCCAAATTAAAAAGTGTTGACTACCTTGAATTGACTCTATGCATGGGACTATCATGTGCTTATATATGGCAATGGACATATGTTTGTTTGACCTTTAATGGCAGCGCCAACCTACGACAACGAAATCTATATCCAGCTGAATCAACTACATATGAATTCAACCAACTATAGATATAGGTATGTTGCCCCTGTCACAGACAAACAGTTCAAGTGTAACCTTGGCACCCCACACACATGCTTGTCACACTGGAGCCTATAATGGTGGAGGGGTGGTGCCTGTGTGTGTGTGTGGGGGGGGGGGGGGGTGCTAGTGATTTGTCTGCTGCAGAAGCCGTCCCTACAGCTGCCATCTTGTTATCTCAAGGTCTCTGAGACAGGACAGCAGGGAGGGGGGGGGGCACATTGAGGAACTTTCAAGCACGTTGGTAATGAAATTTTGTTTCATTGTTTGCACAGATTCGTGATATGATATCCAAATATATGACATTTCTTCTCTGTATAGCTATGCTATCTTCCTGGCTAACACTGGAGGGGTTAATGATTCTGTCATGTTACACTGATAATATTGATGCAGACACGTGAAATAAATAGATATAGACATCCATTCAGAGCAATGGTCGTGAACCTTGTACTTCCATTCCTGTTCTGAGAAAAGACCTCCAAACTGTCTACAACCTCTCATCACCACCTCTGCCCCTACCCATACCCCTCCACGTGACAAGCCCAATATAGTTAATCTTCCAAGTGATAAGAACTCGAGAGGATTACCATGGCTAAGTGGAGTGGGTGTTACCTAGGTGTCTTGAGCCGCCAGTCTCATACATGAGACGTCAGTATAAAATATCTAAATTTGGCACAGGCTGATGTCAAAATGAAAGTATAGTCATAGTCCCAAGTCTTCAGTATAAGAAAAAAGAAATTGTTTAATATATTCCGTCTACTATAGACAGAGGGTTAGAATCAAAGGATGACAGATAATACTGCTGATTTTATTTGAACTGATAGTCGGTGCCGTCTACTATATACAAGAGCTAGTCAAGACGACAAACATGAAACCACTCCATCACTGCCTGCACTCTGAAGTCTGGCTCTAGGCAAAGACTAGACCCCGGGCCTAGACTCACAAGCAGTCCGAGCAGACAAGGGGATGTGTCATCTGGTCTCATAATAAAGTCATCTCGGGCCACAATGATCACAATGATTAACTGTTATGAATCATTTAGAACCGGGTATATTGTACATACAATGCCATTTGATGAACATGAGGAAGTGTGATTCCTGATGTATTAAACAACAGTGTAGATATCCCAAAATTCAGGTGGGGCTCCTGCTTGGGAGTCCCCATGTCCCCTGTAGATTTTAAGAAATGCACTTGACACGTGCCGATTTTAAGAAATGTCCCATGTCTCCCCATGCCCCCTGTCGATTTTAAGAAATGCTCGTGACACCATGTGGATTTTTAAGAAATGCCCCATGTCTCATGTCACTATTTATTTCTCCCGGCCCTTCTCACTATATACAAGCCCCGAAAAAAAACATATCACTATGTCGAATTCAGGGATCTAGGGCAATTCAGGTACTAACTACTGTAGTACAATCAGCGAGATAATGTACTATACCCCATGGTACAATACACTAGAACTTTTGTATGTAAATATGTTGAAGTGAAGGGATTTGTAACCCTCTCAGAGACATACCAAAGCCCCGGACCAAAGCCTTTAGATACAACAAGTCGTGGACACTAGCACACCATTGGCACCCATACACTGACCCTTGGTCCTATATAAAAAGATTGCCAGTTGAAACACGGACGTCGATGACTCGGCTCACTCGCTCTCCATCCGTTAGAGGGCGTCTGGTCACGTGACAGATCAATAGCTGACCACGTGACCCGGGCCGGTACCGGGGGTCCGGCCGTCTGCCCTCACCGTGGGCTCCATGAATCTATGATGTGTGCAAATACTGCTCTAACAGTCTACAACTGCCTGTAGTGGGCTGTGGCGCTGCAACTGATGCTGGGTAGGGAGTGGGGGGGGGGACCAAAATAAAATTGGAACCCTTGAAGGAGGAGACCAAAAATATTTGGGCCCCTTGAAGGGGGGATCAAAAAACTTGCACCCCTTTTTAGCGAAAAAGCCAGTGCATTATGATAGCTCAAAGTGGTTGGATGCGCTCAATTTCAACCTGCCTGAGTGGGGGACCGAAATAATTTTGACCCCTCCCACAGGGGGACCAAAAACATTTTGACACGCTCACGCGAAAATCCACCCCCGTCAGTTCTTAAAAAATTACCACTCCCTTTGTATGACTCGTACATATGTACATGTACATATCACGTTGCGGTTGGTCAGGAGATTTGGGAGGTCGATATGAAACGAAAGTCGACAGGTTGATTTGATACCCCTTCATTGGACCGTATTTATACTACATGTGTTAGAGTAGGTCTATGTATACATGCAGTTAATAATGCGGGCGTTATATGAATCCACCAATACTAAGCCACTGATATTAATCAACAAACTTCTTCTATATGCGCTGTTTTTTGTGAGAATTCCACGTACTGATTATGTTGCTATGAGAATGGTTGTAGACAAACCCCCACCAGGGGGGACAAAGCAACCGGGGGGACATGCCCCCCTCCCCTCACGGGGGACATGCCCCCCCCCCCCCCAATTTGGCAAACCCCAAAAAAAGTCAAATCTAAAAGGTAAAAAGAAAATGTGTCAAAAAGGGAAAACCTTCGTCCTCTGAAACTGCTTGCCACACACCTGCCCATATCGATCCTATGCTATGTCTTAGATACTAGATAAACACTCTTTATAACCATTGTGTATTAAATGTGTGCACCTGCTAGAGCCATTATTGGCATTATTATACCACCCATATGAAAGTCTTATGGCCATGGCTCCCGACCACGACTCCCTAAATGTCGTGCGACGGCTGTATGTCCACGCCGTCATGGTTTGGATCAGTACAACATAGCGTCTCTCTCAGTCTGTGACAGGTCTCACAGCCTGCTGATTGATCTGAGTGATCCGTGTCCTCTTTTCACACGAGGTGGCGCCACCACCAACCACCTTTAAATATTAACCTCCTGCCCCATACGCCCACTCCCCTGCCCCATGGTCACACACATCCTAGTACGCACACGGCCAGCCTACTTTAAAAATCCTATTTTGGTCCATGCGTCCAATGGAATACAGTTCCAATGGGCAATTGCATTCCTATGATAACAAGGTTAAGATAAAAATGGTATTCAATGATGGGAGACCATATATAACCGTGTATTTACGTGCGATATTTGTCAATTTATTCACACATTGATATATGCATGGGGGAGGGGCATATATACAATATGTATGATATAAATAATAAAGCAGATCCAATAGAAAGCCAACTTTACGCATAGATGTAATTTAAATGCTATTAATTGGAATGCTTAAGGCTCATTTGATTCACATGATTGGGGCTGACTTGAGGTAATTGGAATGCCATTGGCAGAAAGGGGAAATATTCAACACGCACTCACAAAAGGGGAAAGTACAAAATACACTAATAGCAGCTCAACAACAATTAGCGAAACGGCCTTCAGTGGAAATGGCGTGTTCAAGGACAGAGCATTTTAACATCCATTGTTGAAACTTCTGAAATAAGTAAATCTATAGAAACGCCTTACCTAATAGATACTTCAATTTGGCTTTTAAGTATGATGTAGAACACCAGTTACAAGACAGGTGAAATTGTAAAAGCTTCCACGCATTTTACTTTCTGTGAGTAGTATATAGGATGTGTCGTCGTTCTCCGGTAGCAAATTTAATCAACCAAACAACAATCCATGCTATTGGCCTGATTAAATCATGTGTCTGGTTTACACCTTGCATTAAATTGCATATGAGTATAATGATAATACAAACTAGGTACAATAGGGCACTTATCTCTATCAGATGTCTAATACAAATTGGATTGTAGTCGGGGATTGATTCTAAATCTGACATTTTAAGCTGACCAATTAGGGGTCTGGCCTTGCATTAATTGTCTCCAAACGTTCAGTCTACTTCTTGTGACAGTTTGCATGTCAGCTGCAGATATGAACTGAATCTGGAAAGGAGGTGCAAAAAGGCGCCATGACTAGCCTCAGACAAATGAGATAGCAACATAAAATCCTCACCTGTTACTTCCAGTAACATTGACTGAGAGACTTGTTGAGCAGCATGATGCGCCGCTTTCTCCAAAGTCGGTCAAAAGTCGTCTGCTCTCAGAACGCCTAACGCAGACAGACTGGCGCCAGTAATTAAAGTAGCCACTCCACACCCAATCACGCCGATAATTGTAATTTAAAAGTGAGGGTTTATTGTACATTTCATATTATGTTCTCACAATTATGTTTTACAATAGCTCTATTCCAGATTTCTTTTCAAAGTTGTTAACATATTTTTGTTTTTACAGACATAAAGCGAGGGTTCATTTTCCGTTCTATAATTATAATATTATATTTTGTCAATTTCTAGATGTGTCATCTGACAGTAATGACGCTGCAGATGACGTCATAGACACAAACCACAATGAGGCCACGACACACGTTACGTCAGAAAAGAATGAGAATGCGACGCCGAACGGCAAAGGTTATCAAAACAGTACGTCTAAAGGACTTCATGAGTTGTCAACTTATAAGACTTATACTTTCATTTCCCCCAGTTTCAAACTAACCGATTGTTGAATTTATTCTGTTTTATAGGTCACTCATACTAACCTCTACCATCATCTATTCCATTTCTAGACTGCATTAATACATCTACCCCTTGACTAATACTCTTCATATCATTAACTACTCCCTGTGATTACCACTGACTCCCTGCAATAACAACTAAACTCAATGATCAACTGTGGCAGCTAAAAACCTATAGCTTACATAACTCATCCAAAGTTGACATTTTAATAACATATGTCCACTCGTTTCTATATGTGGCGCCCTAACTAACGTTGGGTATGATTCTAATATATTTACAGCATGTATACAACTGATATAGACATTAAGTGAATTATATATGTACGTGTGTTACTGGTTACTGTGTGGTTTGTGATTTCTTAATGTCTTGTTGGGTGTTTCAAGACTCTATAAGGTATTCGCAGAATTATAAGAAGCAAAACTGGTATATGTTTTATTACAATAGGCCAACAACAAATGCCCTGTAAGTGTTCTCAATACAAATAGATGTATTTATAATAGGTAAATTTATGGAACATATCCGTCCCATACTACATTGCAGATGTCAATCTGATATGAATTCCTTTCAGCCTAGTAAATATTTGACATGAATTCCTTTCAGTGGAATAGACACATATCACAACACAATTCGTTCATTATCTTACCAATGTTTTCACAAACCTTGTTTTGGCGCCCTTTTCTCCGTAAGCAGACGACATTCGCGCATGTTGGGACGGTGACTGGGAGCAAGAGCAGACGCACAGGGACAGCACCAGACATGACCCCGTCACAGAGAATGTCTTTACACCTAAATCTAGTAGGAAATATGTGCCTAAATATGTATACTAGATATGTCACTAATATATTTTCTGTAAGGGTTTTGGTGATTTATTGTGTTTGCATACTTACAGGGTAGTTTAATGCGATAACATGGAGTCAGATAATAGTCTAACGGGAAAACATATAGAACCTATCGAAGCAGCGCGAAAGGGTTCAGTGTTTTGTTGATTAACGTTTTACTTTATCTATAGTTTAGTCGGCCTTTTATTTTTTAAAGAAGAGGCAATTGACTGGACATATCATATAACCAAGTTACCGGGTGAAAGGAATAGGCATAGAGAGTTATATTTCTTGGATTTCACACTAGTGGTGACTGGTTACTAATCAATTATATTTTTTATTGAAACGTTCATCGAGTTATACTTCTGAATGGGTGAATCCTCCTTCATACGACATTTCTATATTCGGCGAGAGAGACTAACTTTTCACACAGTGGTATCTACAACATATGCACTGTTACCCTCTAATAGATTAACGTTTCTTTGCAGAATTAGGTTTGGTGTCAATAGTCTTGGGAATCGGTAGCGTGTGTTTCTGTTTCCAGTGCCTAACCCCAACTTTGTATACTACTACGAGTACGGTAACTTGGACACCCACGCTACTTATAGCCAGATATAGCGTAGGTATCATATAACTCCGACCTTGACATTATAAGGATGGAATACACAGTATTAATATGTGTATTCAACTGTCAGACTGTAAGATCCCTTTGAAGTTGAATGTGTATGCAAAAATGATTTCCGAATACACAAGGTCGGTGCATGCTTTTAATCCTTTAATTGATGTAATTAGTGAATGTGTATTAAGCTGCCCCTACCCTTAACAGTCTAAATGGCCAGCCAATCAGAAATGGATCCGCTTTCGCTCCATGTCCTCATTAGCATTATCTGTATGAGGCTAACGCCAATCTCGCTCCGAGTCTAGGCGTTAGTACTGTAAGGTCCACTGAATTACGAGTACGGTACTAGCGTTGGTTGTAGAATTTGCCTCCAGGTGGCAGCCCATGCAAGGGGACGACGCGCCTGCAATGGAGATCTTTTGATATGAGGCCTTCTATGCCTATTCTAATAATGTTGAGACAATACATTATAGTTCAGTCCAATTGCATTATACATATATATTTGTACACATAACCTATTTATTTACACTTTTCTATATTGTCCGTATATATATATATATTTATATATATTTTTATATATGTATATTATGTCCAATCTATATTGCTTCTATTAGCATTATATTCGCTATTTCTTTGCTCCCTTTTGTGTAATACCAATATTTACCAAAATCATTACAACAAACTCACTTTCTTTAATTCCTCTATTTTACAGAAGTTTCGCGTAGCAGCAGTACTGCCACGGACAATAACCAAAACGATGAGACGCACTCCCCACACCACCCCATGGTCACCCCGAACACCCCGCTCACCCCGGGCACCCCCAGGACCACCGACCGCTCTCCACGACAAAGTCTCTCTAAGGCAGGTTTCCATGACCTGAAGGTAGGCCCAGATCTAACTAACCAACCACACAGCTACAAGGGCGAATCCAGAGGCGGTTTTCTTACAAGGTTTTATTTGGGCAAAAATATGTTGAATTGCATGTTTTTCACCAGGCAAAATGGACATAGTGGGGCTGACTTACCTCTATTGTAGAAGGACGTGTAGTAGCAGGTAGATAGGTAGAGGGGGGAGGGGCTGAAGCATCTCTTAGATGACCTATCATTTTTATAATTTTCTAAGCTGGAATGGATCTCTAAAAATGCCATGCTGTAGCCCATAGGAGTAGTGGGGAATTGGATGGATTTAATTGAAGTAGAGTTAAGGGTTGGTAACTGTTAAAAGTTGACCTTTTGGAAATTGAAGAGGGTATTTAGATGTTATACATACGATACATGTCTCAATATGAAGTTTCAATAATGTATAACTTTACATATTTTCTATCATTACAAGTGCCATTTATAGGCCTATTATCATTACCATTATGAAGCAATTACTAGTGTACTATATCTCAAAGTGTATCTGGGAGTTATCAGACAATATTAAATTGTTCATATTTTTTATGTTTATCTAATCAGCATATATGGAATATTATTAAAAAAAGCCTATTAGTGCTGGATCCGTCTGTGTAGCTCTGGTTTAGATGTGATAAGGATAAGGTGTTGTTACCACCAAATGTATAAGCTGCACTTTCCACCACTGTTGCTACCATTGCATGCACAGCTGAGGCCTTTCCAAAAATTTCGCTTCCTTTCCTTGCTTTCAGTTTTGGGTTTTACACTTGTCAATTAAGCGACTACTCCCAGTTTTGGGGTTTACTCTTGTTGTCAAGTAAGCGACTACTCCCAGAATAGACAAACAGGGTGTTCTGCACAACAGTTTGGCTACAAAGCATTCTACAAAGCATTCTTTGCATCACTGTTGAAAAATGCACATCGCCTGAATAAAACTCCTCAAGCTTTAACCATATTAGAAATGGGACACGTGTTCAAAGATTTAATGTTAATGTTTTAGGAACTACGGGTATGAAAGAACGGAATTTGAAAAAAAGGTGTTTGTGTGGAAGGTGGGGGGGGGGTGTCCACTAAACACCAACAATTTCTTTTCTGAATCAGCAAGTAGCTGCTTATACCATAACAACGAAGATCCATTTGCCTAACATATGTTATCTTGTGTGAGGACGTCTAGTTTTCAAGAAGAGCACTCCATGTCGTTCTAATGGTACCCACCCGAGCAGCAGAGCAAAGGTTATGCGGCAGCTATGCCCGGACAGCTAATTGAATGGGTCTAATTCTGGTCCATGATGTGGTAAATATACCTAATCACATAGGGGTGGTTCCAAGCTGAGATAACAAAGTATTCTGCTATTCTACAGTAACATTATGTATAAACATATAGTAGGTTTGACATCACTGAATCATAGATATCGCAGGTGTCCTACCAGACTTTGCCTCCTGTGATTGATTCCCTTTAACAACCCTTTGAAACTTTAACTAAAGTGTATATTGTTACAGGAAGCCATGGTCTCAATAACAAATGGCAGAGATAGGGCCCAAGACAGGTGGATGCTGTGTCCCTTGTCGGTTCTAAGAAATTCTAATGTCCCTCAATTTTAATGATATGTCTAGGTCGTTTGTCGATTCTAAGAAACAGGTCCTGTCCCTTGTCACTAGGCTCATGTCGATTTGTCGATTTTACCTGTCTTCGGGCCTAGATAGGAATACTGGTCAGATATGTATACATGTATACAAGTAATATACCAGACGCTGGCTTAACTAATTATGACGTCACTGGTGACCACTGCTGTAGGTATGTAGTCATGTCAACAGATCATGACTTGGTGATAATGTCAGCTCCCTCCTCTCTGCTTCTACCTTTCTATGCAACACTCCACAGGACGATTCTAGGCGCTTGTCACACACAGCGTGTTCAAGGAGCGTCTGGTATAAAACAGTTACATAAGGCAACGTCTGCCCATCTTCTGCCTTACAAGGAGGGCTTCCTATAGCTAACACAGGGAAGGCTAATTGGGCTGTTATTCCCACGTTGAGAGAGTGACAGGAAGCAACTGCAGACGCCAGGATGTCTCCAATCATGCTGAAGGATATCCTTAGACATATCAGAGATACCATACCATGGATTGATCAATATCACTAGTGCAACCCGAGCTCTAAGATTGGACTCCATCAATATTAGCCTCAACCCTGACAACCCCTGTGATGGACTTTGCCTTATCTAGTCAAATCAGACTTTGGATAATCCCCAAGCGACAATGCTGACACGCCTTTGGATCTACCTATAACACCAGTGAATACCAGTGACTACGCAGGCAGACAATAAGGCTGGAGGCACACTCTGTCCATCTGGAAGTAATCTTTACTGGATTCAACGTACATATAGACTGGTATAGCTGTGCATGGCATTATCCTTGAAGTGACAGTGGTGCCCCAGATTGTACGAGACAAACCCAGCCAGCCGTCCTATTATACTAGGCACATCCAGGGGCCAATGTATCTGGGTCATATGCATATTGCACAGCTAAAGAAGAAGACGTGGCAACAGTAACTCATAAGGACACAGCTAGTGTATGGAATTAACACATCTGCCTTATTCGCGCATGGACATCGTCTTCAGTCTACTATCCGAGTGGAAGTAGAGCCTGTTGTATATTATTGTAAGTGAAACTCTCTAAAGTTGCTGAGCTATAATAGGCCTATGTTTGATGTCTATATATAGATTTGCTTTTGAAGAGGTGATTTAAGAGAACGATGGCAGATTGTAAAGATTCAGTGAAAACAAAAGCTGAGACTCTAAGTGTAAAGTTGATGGCCTCACTCCAAATACAAGAGGAAAATGGGACATGTAAGGAAAGTGTCCCAGTTTCCACAAGCACTGACAATAACACTACATGTACTACCACTATAGCCACTACTACAACAGGCACCAGCACAACAACATCAATGTCCACCACTACATCTAAAGAAGAAAACAGTCTCAGGAAAGAAAACCCCAAGGTCCTTAACAAAAAACTCCTCCCTAGTAAGTCAAAAGCAGATGTGACCTCTGGACGCAAAAGGACGTCTGCGCCTGCGTGTCAGATACATGGAGAACGCCGCCAAAGCGCCACCACGCGGGACACAAGGGCAAGGAGGACCTCAGCCAATCAGAGACAAGATAACAAACAGGCTGACCAATCACAAGAGGGCTCCTTCAGATCCTTGGCAGGCACACAGCCGAGTAACATGGAGCTTGCACTATCGTCTGCTCAACTGTTTGTGAGTACTTAGTCAAGTGAACTCTTTCTGAATAAAAGTATAACCTAGTTTGTACCAGGGACATATGATATATATTACGTTTCCAGATAGAGGGATGATATTTGATGGCAATCAGTGGGCAGATTTTTATTTGAGGAGACAGGGGTACATTCGCCCAGAAGGCTTACATAGCTTTGATTTCCCCCATGTGGGCAGATACTATACACAGACAATATGCCATACAGTGCATGTGTATTTGATTTAGTAAGTGCCGTTTATGTATTAGTGAGGGAGTGGTTACCATAGGGGAGTGGAGATGGTAAGCAAGTTGGGTAGAGATATCTATAGATATGAAGGGGTGCCAGAATAAGCGTGCCAACCAACACAAGTTGCCTCCCACCAGTGTGGCGTATCCTACACCTCCCTGCTGTATGCTACACCTCCCTGCTCCCAGCCCTCCACAATGTGACAAGGTGACATTCTCATCACTGTAAACCCCCTAACACACCCGTCCCATCTGTCACATGTATCTGTAACAGTCAGATGATGTCTACTGCTTACTGTGCTCTTGGCAGAAGAGAACTTAGACATATGCAAGCACATATTGATGACATATCATGTGGTGCATGAAACACAGGGTTAAAGGAAAACTTAAAAATACTTTTTTTTACACTTAGTTAAAATCCAGTATAGTTGGTAAGGAATATTACACTTTTTGGCCAGATTGCCCCTTTCCTTGTCAAGAATATATATATGGCTAAAGTCTGAAAAGTGATATTGTCAACAACCTCATTATGTAGAGAGAGAGATTCAACTACATATTTAACCAATCGCACCCATCAATGCAGGATATCTCAATTATGCAAATGAAATGATCAACTAAATCCCATTGATTCAATTTAACCGGGCGTTATTTTGTAAGTGGGGAAACCAAATATGTACACTGCTCTCTGCAGAGTGATGGCACGTATATACAACCCTGCCTCAAACACACTCTGCATATTCTACTGCACCTAATGCACTGGAGTTACATACACTCCAGGGTGTTCAAACATTTACCATAAGCCCCTCAGACCCCTCCAGTGCCCTCAAGGCCCCATACGACAGTGTGTGGGGCTGCCAGACTCTTTATTGAGTGGACTTTGGAAATCTGCCCAGTCAAATCTGAATCTGAATTGGAGTTAGAGTTTATATGGTACTGACATTTAAATTAAAAACAGATGACTATATTGATATTGCACCCTAGTGAAAGCCCACAATATCTATTTAATGTACACTTTCATGACGGGATATTGATGTTGTAAAATTGGGAGGTATAATAGCCGATCACGTACTTTAAATTTACATTTATAACAGTTATTCTTTCGCTTTGATTGATTGTTTTTACTTTGGCAGTTGTCAAACAACTACCAACCAACCCCCTTGAAAGATGTATATTTTGTGAGAGTGATGTATTTATCTACTAGTTTATTTTTATCATATTACCCTGAATATGTCCTAGGATATAACATCTAAATCCCTTTCATTTAGGCAACGTTCACAAATGACGTCACCTGCTAGGGGGTGGGTGGGTCTTTGGGTTTGGTGACAAAAAGTGACATGGGGGTGGGGGGGTGTCAAGGTCTGTGTGACATCACCTTTTCAAGTCCAGACATAATCATGAATAAAAACAACAGTATAGTATATATATAAAAATGAAATGAAAATGACTAATTAGGCTGAGAGATATTGTGCCTATAGTGTAACTGATGCCATATGTAACAATATCTCTGCTATCTAGCTGGAATAGCAACTAATTGGCCATTGTCGCACGGTGCAGAACTTGATTTAGTGCCGGTCCTCAATGTATATATGTGACATGATGTCTATGCTACCGTAGGACATGTATACATAGATCAGTGAGGGGAATTCATAGGCTATTTAAGGTTTAAGTTATCTACATTTATCAATGATTACCGTAGTGGCTTGAATGAGTGCAGGGGTCTCAAATAAGTGCAGGTCTTGAATAAGCACAGGGTAAATGAGGGTATTGAAATGAAGTTTTAGGCCATTTTTGTATCTTGAATAAGCGCAGGTCTTGTTTAAGCGCAGGGTAAATTGTGCCATTGAAATCTATAAGCGCAGGTGCGCTTATTCAAGCCACTACGGTACCTTAAATTTTCAGGTAGAGGACACAGCTAAGAGTCAGATCATCAGTGTGACTTTAGTTACGGGATCGACCTTGGCCAAGTCAAGGGGCCATTTATACACAAGTTTTGCTATTATAGTACATTACTGAAGTCACCCTATTCATACCCTCCCTGAGGCTTATACCATTTTGTCAAAGCCTAGGTGTGGCTAATAAGTGAGTTAGGCTTATTCACAAGAATTTACGGTAGATTCATACCGTACCGTCATATATGAGTGGCCTGGCATTTATTTATCTGGAGGCATGATTACCGCAGGTTCTTATGCAAAACCAGTGCTTATTCAAAACTTGGTGCTTATATCTCCAAGCCTTATATCTGTCAGGCCTGGATGACTAGTATTAATTATGATCTGTGTAAAGACTGCATTTCGAGGGTTCACTAGCGGGGGGAAGGGGGGGGGGGGTCTTCCAAATTTGTGACGTCTTTCTTAGGGGGGTTATTGCTGGTAGGTGACAAAAGGTGACAAGGGGGTGGGGGGGTCCTGAAAATGGCCCAAAAAAAGGTGACGTCATTTGTGAATGTTCCCTTACATCGCTATTTGATGAATCCTGAACTTCTCCTGAGCCAGTGACATTCGCCTTTTCACTGAAAAAATCCCTTGTGAAGGGTTTACCACAGTGTCCATGATCTGATCATTTCTGTAGACTGGCCAGGGGGGGGGGGTCTTCGGACTAATGAGGTTTAAGTTATATGATGAGTAGACTGCCTGTCCATCAACAATGAACCTGTAGGGTCCTTGACCTGGCCATCCCAACTAATAAGCTGCTGTGACCTGTGACCTCTAAGACTTGACCTCTATTCAGGAGACGGACAGGCTACTGTCGGAGGCCAGCGTCCAGTATGGATCTCCTTCTACAGGAATACAATGTGGCTATAACCTTGAAGGATGGCTTTTGTAAATGATATTCAGAACATCCTGCGAATCTACTCTGGGCATACTACCATACAGTATCAGCTATTCCATATGAATACCTTATTAGGACCACATTAATAATGATAAGGCTCCCATGATGCAGTTCACCCGAGGCGATTTTGTTGGGTCCTGGTCGGTGGTTACGTTCCCGCCCTGCGCCATGTTGTTATTGCAAGTTTCTTCTCACGGCACCCTCTCCCCCCCTATGCACCAAATGTTCACACTATATTAGTATTGCCTGCAGCGAAGCTGCTGGTTAGTTATAATAACAACATATTCTTATTTGGCAATACTCATATAAGGAGATTCTACATTTATTCATTTTGCAATAACATATCCCCATTGCAAGGCAATGGCTTTTAAAAGTTTTTAAAAAAATCTGTAAAAAGGGCAACCTAAGTATCGGCAAGATTTTGCAGTAGTTTTAATGTAAGTGAATTTTAGGGTGTAGAGGTTTTTCGGCGTCTGGCAGTGTGTGTGTAGGTGGTGCATTGAGGCATATAATTGACCCAGTCTGATATGTGTACACAGCCACTACACGTAAACCTTCACACCCCACCCAACCTGATGGGAAAATCTTAACAACACACCCCTCTAAAGTATGACCCCCTAAATATGAATACAACTGTGAAATTATGAGAAAATACGTCTAAGAATATGTATTAGAAGTTTTGGGGTTTTAATAAATTTTATTTATATTTTCTATAAATTTTTTGTCTGCCAGTTAAATATATACTGGAGGGGCATTGGGAGTGATAACACTAAGAACAGTTGTAGTATAAAGTGTTAAGGGTGGTAGTGACCCCCCACCCTGTATATATGTACATTATATACATACAGCGAGTCGGGGGACCAGGAGGGACCTGTAGGCTGGTAGATGTCGTGCAGGCAATTGACCATGAGGACAGGGTTCTTCTGTCTGTGCCGGTCATGACAACTTCACATGACATCTTTTGTTACTGCCAAGCTGTTAAAATAGCCTCCACTCTCTCAGGTTCTGGAGTTGTGGAGGTTTGCTTCTAGGACAATATAGAAGCTGGGCTTGGATTTAGTGGTACATTGGATGTATTACAGGAGACATTTGGCGTTACCATGACAACGTGTTGGTAGCACCTTCTTCCATCTTTACATTGGATGTATCACATCCGTTGATGAAGTACTATACCTCGGAGATATCACGAGAGTCTTGGAGTATATACTACCAAAAAGGATAATTATGTTCACTGGAATTGTGTAAGCTTCGGTTTGACGACCATCATGGAAATATTGACAATATTTGAGTGACTAACTCCATAAGGATCTCCTAAGATAGAATTATACATGACATAATATTCAACATTTTGCAAATTAAAGTGGATAGGCGTGGGAAAGACTAAGAAGTTTAAAGTTAGACGAGTGGAATGCCACAATGTGTAAACAGAGTGGCGGATCAAAATCAAACGCAATTCTGGAAAGTTTTGTCTCTAAATCACGGATTGCCAACCCTGACCCGAGCTTATACACATTGCAGTTGCGATTATGATGTTGTAAACAGGAAACATTGGCGTCTGCCCAGGTGAAGTTGTATAGATATCAACCTGCTGCCCGATCTCCCAGTGCGGCTCAGTAGGCGATGCTATACAATCGTCCAGTTAGCTATGTTCAGTCTCTGCTATATTGAACCTGGGTATATCTATACAAAACTGATATCAGGCTCCAATTGCATCACTTCAGACAGTCACGTTTTAGGTACTTATAAGCATCATTGGGCTGATAGATCAGACCTGCAGGGCCGTCTGAAAGCCAATATGTGGTGCTGGTATCTGATACCTACAGCATAGCCTAAATGATAAGCCAGGTGCTATTTTTGCCATTTTGACCAAAGGAAATAAGATGATTTCATATATTTCTGGACTTAGATAGGCTATACCATCAAGATTTTGAAATATTGTTAACAAGTAATGTTGACACATTGAACCCATATACCATTGAGGGGTTTGGACTATAAATTTAGATACCTCTTCCATGCACTACAATGCCCTCCTTGTGCCATCAGACTTTCATTGGTGGGCTATAAGTGACTAATCATTGAAGGCTGTGTCTCATGAGATCGGGCCACTGTGAACGACTTTGACCGGGTGCCAGTTTCTACCGGGTGCCAGCTTTGACCGGCTTGATAGAAAATGGTTTATTTAGGGCAGATGGAGATATAAATGGGCCAAAAAGGTCAATTCATGTTACAACACTTAAAATTAGTAATTAGTATCCCATTCATATCTCCATCTGCCCTAAATAAATCATTTTCTATCAAACCGGTCAAAGCTGGCACCCGGTCAAAGCTGGCACCTTGTCAAAGACAAAAACATCGGCCCGATCTCATGAGAAAGAAACAGCCTGAACTTTGAAGGGATTTCACAAGGCCAAGAAAATGTGCGTTTCACGTAGCAAATCCAATAAAATCAAGGGTGGATAGGTTGAATAATGTAGAAATTATTAATACAGGTAGTATATCTATGTATGTATCAAACTATTCTGATGACATTCCTATTGAACTAAATTCGTCCAAACCCTATGTACAAAAAAGAACCACCAAGATGACTGGGGAAACATTAATTTTGAAAACGCACAAAGTCTTTTGGCCTTGGAAAGGAAAACAGAGTTGGTATTATTGCTGACTACATCACGGTCGTTGAGCACCTTTACATCGTACACAGGGCCAGGTCTATTAAGGTGTCGGCTCTCTGGCATTCAGCCTTATTAAGCTGGGATCAGTGGGCCAACTAAGGTCAACAGCTCTCTATTAATAAGCTCTTAAGGAATTAGAAAGCTCTAGCAATTGTTACTTACATTTCTACAAAAAGCGTTGTGGTTCTTGTGGGATGTAATAGCCTTCTATATGCAAATGTTGATCATTGTAAAAGAACACATACATCAGTTTGAGTACAGGCAATTTGCATACATTTGTATTTCATGAACAAATTATCACTCAAGGAGGTAAATTTGGTATCAAAGGTTAGAAGCCTTCAATAGCAGAAGAGTAGGGGGGAGTTTACTGTACTTAATCCCATGGCCTGTAGGTATCAGCAGGGGTTCTGAAGGAAGTGACCCCACACCACAACAATAACATTGAAAATATGCCAATTTCCCTCAGGTATTCAGAACACCTCACCATTCAAGATTTTCAGACGCACTTCCTCAGCTGTTTCCAGTAGCCACTCTTCCATCCCCCAGCAGAACTTCAGATAGAGGACAATGCTCACAGAACCTTATGACTGCTACAACATGTGCTTGGAGATTGCCCCACCACCAGAGGGAAGCCCACTGTTTCACCATATGACATCATACTTCACCTTTGACCTCCCATGCTTACACTGGACAGATCTACAAATAGGCATTCAGTCATGATCTGGCTCTGTAGTCACCATAGTTGACACAACTCTTAATGTATACACAATCAATAAGGAGTATAGTCCTAACACAATATCACCCAGCCTATATGGTCTATATCTAAGGTGGGCAGTTGTGTGGTGGCTAAGCCAGATCATCTCTGTATGGTATGTGATAACCATACTGACTATGAGCAGGCTCTTGGTATGTTTCAAGGGTATATATTTAATCTCTTGTGTCAGATTAGATGTGGAGAATACCTTCTATCCCCTAAAGCCATTTCCACATTACCACTATACCTGATACCTGAAACCAGCTGATAACCCACTGATAACACACTAGGTGATACTGTGTAACTTATGGTTTATATACAGGGCCACTCATAGAGGATGTGTTGTTATAGCCTGACCTCCATTACACACTTGTGGATATTATTGGGGTTGTGTTATAGCGAAAACTGAGGAGATTCTCTGGTTTAGGTGCATTGGAATTTGGATCATATTACCATCATGCCTTGCTAATTCTAAGCCACAGGATTCATGACCCAATGCAAAGCTGATCTGTTAGCATGGTATGTGGACCTCAGGAGGATACATTGCTGGCGTGTGCCAGACAGAGTGATACTCCTATGGAATACACTACCATCCAACTATATGTGCACTGATCACTTATAAGGACCTCACTGTTAGGCCAGGGTAGGTCTGGATTTGTTCAATTCAGCAAGGTCAAGGACACCAGTAGGGTCATCTGCGTTGACATACTCTGAGACAAATATGACGTCACAACGGACATTTGAGCATAGTCTCAGACGGGGTGGTCGTACGGCTGATCCACGCCCAACCACATTCCGGCTTCATCCTCGATGCCCTCCAGAGGAGGAGAATGAGGATCTCTCAACTATTTTCCCTACAGACACAGAGCACCAAGAGGTAACCAAGGATCATAGACTACCAAATTATCTACAGTTTTAGAATTTATATGTATTTTCTTTAAAGATATTGAGGGCCTAAAGTCGTTGATAGATTTGTGCATGGCATACAAATGGCGATTGAAATATTGGGATTGCTATTAGTCGACTTGCAAAGAGGGCTCTGCTTAAATTAGAGTTTGATGTGCTAAAGTAGCAATACAAGACATCATCATGTACTGCCCCTTGTTACTGTATTTACATTGTCTGCGGATTGGACAGTATGATAAAGTAGAAATTGGCCCCTATTATAAATATACACAGATGCTCTGCTTTAGAACCTTATTCAACAAAGTGTGGTTTCTCTGATAATATCTATCAACTTCTTATTGACTCAGGGTAAACTGAGTTATACCTAATGGCTGAAACAGGTTTTAAGACGTTTTTGTTACATGGAAGAAGTGCTGTCATTCATTCTCCATGGCCCACAGTCATGAGATAAGACCATGGAGAGACAGGCATGATCGGGGGACAAATGTTTCCTTCAAAAAGAAATGTGAAATGTCTTTCCTTCCGTATGAAATTGAGCTGCGATCTTCAGGTACTAATTTCTCTCTTTTGCATAAACTCTTAAGTATTCTTAAACTGCTACCCTCTAAATAAAAGCCACATAGGGTTCAATGTTAAACCAAAGATAGAAATCCCATTTTTAGCCAAACTGCCCCATATTTCTCTCTTTACATGCAGAAATGCCATCTTGTACACTGGAAATACCCTCAAACACACAGTACAGAACCATCTAAGTACTTTAAATTAAATTTTAATTAAAGACACCAGAACAGAGCAACACAAGACAAATATTATACAGTCAACTCCCTCTTAGCGGCCACCCCTCCAGTGCAGCCAATCCCTCTAATGCAGACACTTTTCATAGTCCCAGACATACTACAATGTACAGAAAATGATCCCCTCCAATGCAGCCACCCCACCAAAGCGGCCACTTTTTCATAGTCCCAAGGGTGGCCACATTAGAGGGAGTTGACTGTAGTTCCTGTTGCAACCGTCATCCAAAGGGTGGCGCCACTGCGACTTTTCGTGCACTCCGAGAACTGTGCGAGACAACACGAGAGTTGCCAGCGACAGCGTGAGGATAAAGGAGCGTCCCGAGCAGTTCAAAACTGTACCACCCATATCGTCGCCGTTTATCATCCGATCGACTGGCTTTTTGATAGGGACAGAAGGCGGTACATGCCCGCAGCCTGCAACTGTCGCCCACACCCACCTGCACACCTACACCCACCTGCTCTCCCACACCCACCTGCTCACCCACACCCACCTGCTGGCCTGAAATGGAATAACATACATGTATGACACATGACTTGAGGGTACTTTTTAGCAAGGAATTCATTTCTGATGCCGGAATGGATCAATGAATGATTATAAGGGAGTACTATATCTAAGTACATGATAAGCTACAGATTCAGCTTACCCTGAGTCATCTGTGAGGCCACTCACACGCGCAATCTTTAAACAACTCAGGTGTCAACTTTCTTAACACAAACAACTCAGGTCCGACGACCATAACTGATGGAATGCCTTGGATACCCATCATCAATATTAAGATACATGAGTATTAAACTGAGCCTGACCTTTCCCTTACATAATAATAACTGAGCCTGACCTTTCCTTTACATAATGATAACTGAGCAGACCTTTCCCTTATATTATGGATACTCGGCCTGGCCTTTCCCTTACATAGTGATAACTGAGCCTTACCTCTACCTTTACCTCACACAATGCTAACTCGGTTTAATCTTTGCCTTACAGAATGGCGCTGGTATCCGTCCCCGGTTCCTGGCAGTCACCAACCTGGAAGACGTACAGGCGGTACGCGCAGTGGCCATCCACCCCCAGGGACATATGTACGCTGTCGGCTCCAACTCTAAGATGCTCAGGGTCCTCTCCTTCCCCAACCTACATGACCTACGGTAAAAACTGAGTTATTTACTGGGTGTGCTTCCTTAAAGTAAACTTTCAGAGGAAAGCCTTTGGTGCAGAATGCCTTACTCTGCCTTCAAGATTTCAGATAACATGACAAATCTCAGTTATACCAGGAGATACTCCTAAAACCCTCAGATAAGACCCAATTCAATTCATACAGAGTTTCAAGATAGGTAATGGTGGTATGAATTGTGAAAATAACCTTTTGTAACGAAGCTTTTGTAACTGACAGAGAGGACCATGTGGCCGACACCCCAACCGTCATCTTTAAACGTACCAAGCACCACAAGGGTAGCATCTATTGTATTGGATGGAATGCGACAGGAGACCTCATTGCTACTGGCTCCAACGACAAAACCATCCGTATGCTTCGCTTTGACCCAACAACTGGGTCATCAGTAGGTAAGTTCATTTTGTTCTGATGTGAATTAACTTTAAATACACCAATGATAAGATCCCAGCTTCCTATACCAGAATGCCACAGATTAAACAGATTCACTAAGTATACCAAGGATTCTTAGAAGACCTCTATTTAATGTTAATATTTAATGTCCTCTAGATCGTATAATAGGTCTTATAATAGGTATGATTTTAGATGATGACAGAGTTTTAATGCACAATTCTAGTGTTGCTTGAAAAAAATCTCTTCTGGAAGGCATTTAGCATGTCATCACAGTCATGTGTATCCATAGAGATATATATCTTTCACGTCCTTGGTGTATCTAATGTTATTTATTTGTATCCTTAGGGCCTGATATGGAGTTGACCTTCCATGATGGCACGGTTCGTGACCTCGTCTTCATGCAGGACTCCACCAACCGGTCGTCGCTACTCATCAGTGGTGGGGCTGGAGACTGTAAGATCTACGTCACAGACTGTGAGACAGGCACACCCATACGTGTCATGAGCGGCCACTCAGGTTTGTTTACCTTGCCTTCATCTTTTATGTATAAAGAAATACTCACACACAAAAATCAGATATGATTTTCTGTCGGGTATTTCATCTAGATTAGAGAGGGACATGCTTGTTTGAGGTTGTTTATGAGTTCAATGAGAGTGGCCTATTTAGATAATGTACATAAATGTATCTTTCATGATAATGCTTTTAGTAGTAAGAAAGTAGGCAGAACACCATGTGCTAGTTCTGTGCACATTTCTTTGTGTCATACATGAAGGCTAAGGAAGATGCAATTACCAATTTGTTGAACAATGCAATAATCAGTATTGTATCATTGGCAGGTCACATCTACTCCCTTCACACATGGGGAGGGTGTATGTTTGTAAGCGGCTCGCAGGACAAGACTGCCCGCTTCTGGGATCTTCGTGCACCTACAGCTCTACAGGTCGTCCCCAGCTCCACAGGTACAGCAACAAAGCTCATTTCTAAACCCTAAATTTGGGCAATTCAAACAGAATATAAATAATCATGTAGAATTTCGACCTCAGGTCACTGAAAAGCTTTTAAGGACAGTTATATATCTATTTCATATTGCAATGAAGGGCATGTTGTAATAGCACAGAAGGTTGAATGGCGTGATATTCACTTGATTTGAGTAACTTTTTAAACAAATTAAACACTGTCAAAACTCTTCTTGGATGTAACAATAGCATACTCTCTTTAACAGTTGGTCTGCAAGATTTCAGGTTTGACTGATATATTGGTGATCTATGAGTTACAAACTAATTCCCACTTTTACTCTTGGAAGGGAGCGCTTTCGCCTCAGTTTGCGCAGACCCCTCCGGGCGCCTGATGGCATCTGGCCATGAGGACTCCACCTGTATGCTGTGGGACATCCGCGGCCACCGCACCGTGCAGACCTTCAAGGCGCACACCAGCGACGTGCGCACTGTACGCTTCTCTATGAACGCCTACTACCTGCTCACTGGGTCCTATGACCAAAAGATTGTCCTCACAGACCTCCATGGTAAGAATTATTTACATTATTTCACACTAAGTTAGTTGTGTAAACCTTTGCTATCAGTATCATGTCTTCCAAAAGAATATTGTAAAGCTGCCTTTGGTTTCTACTGTTTAGTGGTGGTACAGCACCATGCATTTCCACAAGGGATACATTAAAAGCAGAATGCTATCAGTATCATGTCTTCCAAAAGAATATTGTAAAACTGCCTTTGGTTTCTACTGTTTAGTGGTGGTACAGCACCATGCATTTCCACAAGGGATACCTTAAAAGCAGAATACATACATAGGACTGTATGAAGAATGTTATGAAACTGAACACAAAAGGAGTGGAATCAATTGGAAAAAAAATATGTTAAGGTGTACTGCCAAGCATATTTCTGCAGCAGTCCACTATCTATCATATGTTTTAAAAAAACGTTGATAATAGGCATTAAACATCTACAATTCCAGGTGACTTGATGAGGCCATTACCAAGTGTAGTAGTTGCTGAACACAAGGACAAAGTCATCCAAGCGCGATGGCACCCGAGTCAGCTCTCCTTCATTTCTACGTCAGCAGACAAGTCGGTCGTCACTTGGGCGCTCCCTGTAGTCTAAGACATCTGAACATTTAGTATTAACTCTCAAATATCTTATCTGCACTTCTGGAACTTATGTCTCTGAAAAGTTTACTGTGCTTCGAAAATGCCTCTCTAAAAATGTTCACTGTGTTGACACCACAAACATCACAGACACACAGTGTTTGCACTAGAAGAATCGAGGTGGTTGTGACATGTTTAGCAGCTCTTGGCCAGATAAACTTTACATATTCTTGCTAGTGTACAATAATGTACGTAAGGCACAAGATGTATGTCACCGTTCCTGGATTGACGACTGTCGGTATGGATACCCTAGTCACTACTAATAATCTTGAACTGCCATAGCTACCGACGTTTGCGTGAGCCAGCAATTCCATTTTGAAGATAGATATGACATACCTGTCTGGTCTAGCTACCCTGAAGATATCGAAGAGACTCAGTATAGTCCTCCATGTGCGTGATGGGACTGACATACGGATAGCGACATCCGTGATGCTGTGAGACCAACGAGGCAGAATTCGGACAATTTATTACATATGTGACCGAGATTTTAGATACTTTATTTGTCTCTGTATGTCCAGTCCAGGATGTCATAGTCATGATCAAAGTTGCATGTCAAAGATACTTCATTAGTCTCTCATGATATCATCGATGGGTATTGCTCTTCAAGGTCCTGCATAGATGTCACTCTGCATTGACCTCATGACTTCAGTGGTTACTGAAATGATACAAAGATGGCAAGAAACATCTATTTACCACCAATCATACAGTGGTCGAGAACTTTATAGTAGTGTAACAAGAACTACAGCAGAGATGTCACTGGAGTAGGAACCACCGACTAAACAACCCACATCCTTGGTGCAATACGAAGCGCTAGATCTGAACGATGGCCTCCACTATTTTCTCAGAAACTCCCCTATACGGTAAATGGGGCTCACGATGTAAAAATGGCAGAACATGGTATATGTCTATACTCGTAACTCTTTTGGTAACAAAGGTCTGTAAAGACATAGGGTTACAGCCATTAGTTAGGTAGGGCCAATAACTAAATAACCAACATCATTATGGCTTATCTAGTTAGATTTTAGTTGACAGTGGACCTGTAGTGAGAACTTCATGCAGTCATGTCAGTAGACTTAGTTCCATGATGTGATGTGTTCATTATGATAATATACGCTGTATATGTCTGCATACTCATATAAAAAGTAATAAAACATAAAGTATATGTAATAAGTTGAGGATGAGGAATGTGTCGTGAGGACTAACTGAGTCACAAAAAGATGGCCACAGTAAGGATTATAATGCTGAAGGAATATTGGGCGGGTATTTATTGATATTGCTGTGTGTAACAGTAATTGTGTCTTTTTGCTAGGACATAGAGTAAAGGTAAAACTAGTAGATGCAGACCATATATTGAAAGAGAAATCTACAGCATACATAATTATAGATACAGTGTAAACTGTATGTCAATTTTTCATTGATTGATAAAAGTCCCACGAATGATAGATTGTATGTGTACATGTCTACTTCACCGAGAGATTTGTTGTCCTCATCAAATTACTAACCTTCATGCTGTGCTGTATTTTCATCGTGCATGTCTTAATAAACATCAATGCCCACCATCTTTCCCACCGCTGTGCACACCGCTGTCTAATATTATGTGTGCTAGTGTTATTAAGGAGCATTGGTGTTGTCATTCAACACTGGACCCCATGATATTATTTATTTAGCCCATAAAAGTCTGATACCCCAAAATGGGTAATATTCATGCTTTGTATTTAGACAGGTATAAAGTATAATGGTATTCTTGTTAACTAGCTTAGGAATGGCTTAATCAACTAGTTGGAAATATTTGTGATTGTCAAAGGTCAAACCATAGGGTTCTTGTCTCTGTAGAGTAATTGACATTTTGGAACTATGTCTCTATGACATCCTATTTCTGATGAGAGCCGTTTGACAGTTTTGTCAAATTGTCAACTTGGATGGATTCTAACTGTGATGCAGAGATGCCCAGAAAGTTGTAAATAAAGTAAGAGAATTGGATTTTTGTTTACCAGATGCCTAATTTTTTCATAACGCTATGGCATAATGATATGAAGGACCTAGTGAAACAAATCTTTGTAACCTGACACAAGTAATGTTTGCACAAAAGTGTGCACTATGGACATTTATTAAATGTAATCTCCATAAATGTACTGTACTACACGGATAAAGATTGTGATAAGGGCATTCTGGCTTTCCACATTATAATTGTTCTTTTGAAGATTGGCTTAGGCTTAGAAAAAGAAAGTTATGCCCCTCTAGTGGCAGGTAAGGTATACAGATCGAATTGGCAGAAGTGAAGGCAACCTTCAACCTAGATCACAGCTTGTACATAGATGATGCTATTCCCTATTAGCTTTTTCAGTTAATCCCTCAATTGTGGCAAGTGAAGAATCACAGTATGTAGATACCCCTTAGGGAGCTGTAGATACCCCATGAATGAGACATAATACAATACTATGTATGCCTACACAAGAGGAATCCACACAGACTTGGAATCATTGCTAAATAGGGGCAGGTCATATTTAAGATATATTAAGCTACATCTAGCTGACAAGGGGCTAGGGCATTTGAATTGTAATTTAATTGCATATTTTGTAAATCCTGTACTCTGATCAGTTAATTGATTCATCTGAACTCTACCACAAGTTTAGCACCAGCTTATTGACCATTGGCTCAATTCTGGTGATGCTTCCAAGACTGGTGTGGATTCTCAACAATGGACTGTTAGCACAGTGCTCATGATCCTAAGTTAAGTATACATGTAATTGACAATAAATGGTAAAATACCAAAGGTGATGATATTGTGTAGAATCACATAATATTATACAAGAGTGTTAAAATGCCTGTTGTTCCCACCAGGTTTAGTCTAGTGGAAGGACAGTAGACATCTATTGGATAACGCATGTACAGAGATATGACATGTATACACATGTGATATGAGTGTAGTTTAGATATGTACCCTGTGCTGTGGTGCCAGTGTATGAGCCACATGTATAACTATTTGAACTATACATGTTAAAGTTTCTCACGACCCCATGTTCCATTGTACTGTGTGTATTTAGGGAAACAGACAAATGCCTTAATAAGTTTCCAGATCAGTAGTGGAGGATCATGGTTTCATTTAATAGTAGGTTTTTCACTTTAAAACACATTGATAAAATGATTAATGATCATTTTATGTGGTTAAACTTATATTCTATTTTAGTTGATTAACTTTGTCTTCTTGTTAGCTCGATTAATCTATGCTTCGTTTCATGATGTAAAGTCAGATCAGCGCCATCTGATAGCTTTCTACTACTGTCTTTGTGAATTGAGCTATTTGTTATATGAATTTCTCATATTTCACATTCAATATGCTTTGTTATCCAAAAAGAGTAGACGTCCATAAGAGAGACAACCATAAAGCCATAATATGCACACATATAGAAATCCACAATATGTATTCACAAGAAAGAAAAAGGACCGGTGGGTATGTTGAGTGTGTAAAATTGTAAAATCGTCACTGATAAAATTATGAAATTGTCCAGGAGTTGTACCAATCTGTGAATTTTCCAATTCTGTGTCACAAAAGTTTGACCAAATGTTCTACTATTAGCCGAGGCAGACTTTTCTAGCTGGCCATATACACTCTAATAAAATATAGATGTAACATTGTTATATCAATCTATAGACATCAGGGGATATATAGGAGAAACCATTTTGAAGTAAGCTACATTTTGCCATGACATCTTGCAGATCTAGGCAGAAACCCTAGTTTTTCAGGTAGCCAAATATCCCTACTCTTTATACACTGTGTATTTAGAGCCTGTGCCTCGCCTGTCTGACCATTTATCTTTAGGTATATGTATGCTCAATGGTCTACATTCTCTCACTATTTTACTGTACATAGCCTAAGCACATAACCTCTGCTTTGATAGGCTGCCAAATCTCATGTAGTCTGCAATTTTCCCACACCAACTTCTTTAAATACACTTCTGAGTATTCTGTCTAGTATGTTTTGGGAGATGGACTGGAATATACATTAGTTGAATTGTATCGTACCTTATATGAGAATGCATAATATACTGTTATAACAATTCATAATATAAAATCGTATGTCTCAGTTTTAATAGTTGACAGTGAAAACCATGGATTCACATCTCTAGATTGCATTTCTCAGCATAGGTCACATTCAGAAGTTAAGGGACTTGAACATGAGATATTCCTTATGTAAATACTTAATATGGTTATTGCCAAGTGTAACCTCTCATGAAGATTTAATAAGATGCATTCAAGTGCATTCCTTGCAGCAATTGGTGTGAACCCATGGAATTTAAAATTGCTTTATGATCTTCACAACCTACAAAGCAGTCACCAACACTTTTACAAATTAAAATGGTGACTTCAAAGTGCTGATAAACCTGTAGGTCAACTTTGATATCAAAAGAAGAAGCATAATCCTTGAAGGGTAATTATACGTGTTTTTGAAACCCCCTGCTTAGTTTAGGCATCACTTTGTGCTCTTGGTACTACAGAAGCTGTAGGAGGTAGGCCCTCTGAGGTTACAGCTTGGACCACTGTTACCAACCCATCCCCATTAAAATGTGTCACATGGTGGCTTTGTGTGTGGCATCTGCATTTTTTTTCTTTTGCAATAAAGTCATTATATATATGTACCCTTTTGTGTTGATGTTATAATTCATTGATCGTTTAATCATTTTTACCAATTAGAATGGAAGTTGTTTACCAATTAGAATGGAAGGTGTTAATTAATACAAGCAGAATTATAGGGAATCGAGGAATTAGAAAGATATTCAGAAGTTTCAATGTGACTATTAAATGATTACAATTTAAGTTCAACTAAATACTCGATATATACAGAGACATGTCTCTGATATATATCAACAGCTAGGGTGCAAGGGAGGGTGCTATATCTAAGTCTGCGACCTCAAAGTTTATATCAAATATTTTCAACAGTGCACACAATTCTGATGAGATCAAGTCATCAGACATGGAGCTATGCCGAAACTTATAGGCATCTAGTAATCAAAGAGATAGCACACCCCTCAACCCGTAGGGCTAGTTTCACCACCCAGACTCTGAGACTGTGTTTGAATAGTGGCGGGAAAGGTCACGCATGGAGAGTGAGCGCTGTGAACGCCAGCTGCTAGGTCGGTCATGTGACCTACAAGTTTGTCCATACAAAAGACACAAACACCGAGAGTGAGTCGCCCAGTCATTGGCAACTGAACAGTTAGATAACACTAAGACTACCAACAAGTTGAAGGATGTGGGGACTTAAGGTTGTCTTCCTCCTGTTATCCCTCCTCCAGTTGGGGGTGGGTTCAGAGGATGTTACCCCTTACAAAGAGGCGTGGTTTGAACAGACCTTGGACCACTTCAACTTCTACCCAGCCAAGTATGGTCAGTCAACCTTCCAGCAGCGCTATCTGTACCAAGGTAAGGCCCTAAGGCTAAGAGGATATCATATAGTCTTTTGTTACGGGACTATTGGGAGGTTTTGTCTATGCGGATATAGCCTATATACAACGGTAGCATATGATGTAGGCCTACATGCCATATGCCGATCTTATGACAGCCTATGCATAGGGTTATTTGTGGGAGTGAGTGGACGGTGCATATATAATTATATAGGCCTATTATATATATATATATATATATAGGCCTATATATATATATATATATATATATATATATATATATTTATATTTATATAGTATAGCCTAGGTCTCCGATTTGTATAGGTATAGGAGTATTGGACTACGAACAATAAATCATGGTAATTAGAGTGGGATATATTGTTATTTGATAGGACATTTGTCATATATACAGAATGAAGAAAGTGGGGTAGGTTTTAGCATCACCGTGCATAGGTACATACTAAAGGGGTTTAATTCAAGGGAAGAAATGATACTTACGCAAACAAATATCCCAATAAATAGGGTCTAATAGGAGGTAATAATTAGTAGTAATAGAATATTCATACAGCTGTTTGCTATTGTGTCACGGCACTGAAACAGCAGTAGGGTAGGTATGGGCATCACCGTGCGTAGGTCCACAATGCATTGAATTACAGTAAAGTCTCAATGAATCAGTAAGAAATATTGATATGCCAGATAATGCACCGATTGGAGATGCTGTCTTCTAAAAATGTTAATGATACTGCTATTATTATCTGATGTATCAGTCATTATAATGAAAACGTGACCGTGCGTAGGTACATCACCGTGTGTAGGTACATCATAAAGTCCCCTCCAGAAAGAGGTAAATGAGAGCAAATATTAGCAATATATTTCGATATTTATTTCAACAAATAGGGGACCAATACTTAGAAATATTTATATCTGATGAAAACCTCTCACTAATATATAAAAGCACTATGCATAGGTCCCATCACGGTGCGTAGGTCCGTCACCGTGCGTAGGTCCATTATATAAATCTCTTTCAATGACAGAGAACATAATTATTTGTGTTGGTAAATCCTATGGAAATCTTTAGTTTCATCACAGATCTGTTCACTGAACAGCTAAATATCCATTAATATAGTCATATCTCTATTTTAATGGGTGCAATGCTCCCATCACCGTGCGTAGGTCCCACTTTGAATGGACAAAACTATGGTGTTTATCAGAATTAATGTTCCCAATTTCATGTGTGTACTTCCTTGGATGGTAGTCATAAGCTATCAAAACAACTAAGTAATATTTGCAATCCTTGAATTTACCTCCTTCTCAACCCTGTGATCCATTTTCGTGGGAATTGACCATATATATATATACTATATAAATATATATATATATATATATATATATATAAATATATATATATATATATATATATATATATATATGAGGGCTTCTAGGCTTTATCTGCTGCTTGAAAACCTAATTAATATTGCATAATATTGAATAAACGTGTCATGTGTCTATTCCGCACTAGCGAGTTGCAGTGATTCTACCTTGTGAGACCTATAACTGAAGCTAGTTCCTTGCATGTCCAAAATAGGCAATTTCTAGGGGGTCATCACTTTTTGAATGGGTAATAGGTAAGTTGTTGTTATGTCAACTGTTCAGATTGGGGGGAGTGGTTAGGACACTGGCAATTCACTACAAAGGTCCTGAGTTCGAATCCATGCCAATTTTGCATGGTTAGTTTTTTCCTAGTTGGTCAAGAATAATAATAGTATTTTAGATTATCCCATAAAAATGTATATTGTGTAAAGGAAATTTACAACTGAATTGTATACATTGTACTATCATGATTTTTGACCAACCAAAAAACCATTTTAAAAACTTGTGTGAACCAAATAACCTAGGTATGGATTCGAAGCCAGGACCTTGGTATTGAATTGCCAGTATACAATTCAGTTGTAAATTTCCTTTACACAATATACATTTTTATGGGATAATCTAAAATACTATTATTATTCTTGACCAACTAGGAAAAAACTAACCATGCAAAATTGGCATGGATTCGAACTCAGGACCTTTGTAGTGAATTGCCAGTGTCCTAACCACTCCCCCAATCTGAACATATGACATAAGGAACCACAATAGAGGGCTATAACTGAAAGGTTTATGGCCCCTAAAACTCCAAATTTTGGACATGACAGGAGCCAGCTTCAGCTAACCAGCTGGCTGCTATAGTTAGCAGAGGAAAGAGCACTGGTACCAGACAAAATGGCGCTGTACAGTGATCATTATGCTAATGCAGAATAGATAGGGGAGACCTGGGAGAATTGGGACAAAGGAGAACTGGGACACTGTGTATTCTGCCCCTAATCAATAATTTTGATGAATCACCACCGATGCTATTTTTTGAGCCAATGATGTCAAAGTGTTTTGTGCTAAAAATTGCTGTCATGTTATAATATTTAGAACCATAACAGATTACAATATTTTCACGAAAAAAGTTTTTTTCCAAGGTCTCCGACGATTAAATTTTATGTAGTGTTACCTTTTGATTAAAAAATATTTTAGTATTAGATTATCTAGCATTGATAGTTGGCAAAATGACCAGCTACTTACAAAAACACTTTTGAACTGTATTAACATTTTGCTTAAAAATCTCAACCTTTGGAGAACTGGGACACTCATTGCGAGGAGAATTGGGACATTCTTGACTATCGGGAACACTCCGTGTGAAGATTTATTGTGCGTTAATTGACGTTGAAGCCTTTGGCTTGCAACGTCTTTGTACGTTAAGTTGGCCCAGTGCATTTGTGGTCAAAAATAGACGACCCATAAGAGTCTATAGCCTAGATTTTTTCCTTGCCAATTCCAGTACGAAAAATAGTGCGTTGGCTTCGCTTAGGGTACATATGGTACCCTACGGTACATTATTGGGACTACCCTACGGATCCTTATACCAAAAACCCTGGTCTCCCTCCTTGTTAAAAGCCCTGTACCTGAAGCAATGGTGCGCAACCTAGACCGTGATGGCCTTACTCCAAGGCCTAAGTTTGAAAATTTGTTGAATAATTTCCAATAAACACATAGCCCTATACTAATTTAACCCCTTGGATATTTATGTATCATTGGAATGATGAACAAGGCAAGTCTAGTGGCATTTGAAAACTCACTGGAGCCCGCCTAAGTTTGTCACACCTAGCTAATAACCCTTTAAGGCCTGCTATTTACACACACACCCCAACACACTTTAGACCTTCTTATACGCACATTGAAATAGGTTATGTTGGCCTCAAAGGGTTAACTATATGGTGAATGTCGTCTGCTATTTCCTATGCCGCTCTCTGCTACTTACCAGCAGAATCGTAATCCCCAGGAAAAACTGATCCACTTTAACCCTTTCCCTGCCGATACTGCATATATGCAGTACCACTGTAAAACCGATACTGCATATATGCAGTACTGTATTTTAGTACCCAAAAACCGGTACTGCATATATGCAGTACCAGGGCACTATCTGTAGTGTAGTGCCGGTTTTAATAGGACATATTCATCTGCAATGTCCCCGGTGGTTGAGAACAATTTTTCAAAAGTAAAGCGGCAGGGAAAGGGTTAATAGGTCACATGCCTCATTTGATCAAATTCCAGGCAAGCAGGTGGGTGTGGGCAAGCAGGTGGGTGTGGGTAAGCAGGTGGGTGTGGGCAAGCAGGTGGTTGGGGGCAAGCAGGTGGCTGTGGGCATCGTCGCACGCCAGCCCGTAAACGCCGCCTTACGTCTCAGCCAAAAAGCGAGTTGGTCGGAGCGTAAACTGCAGCGGCATGTATCTTTTTTCGCTGTGTCTGTCCGCCACGGGCGGCGTGCGTTGCAGATGATTTTGGCTGTAGGTGAGCAGGTGGCTGTGGGAAAGCAGGTGGCTAGGGGCGAGCAGGTGGCTGTGGGCGTCAGTGCCCGGCAGCGTGTAACCGCTGTTTTACGTCTCGGCCGAAAAGCGAGTCGATCGGAGCGTCAGCAGCGACACCATCTTCGTTGCAGTTTCGCCGTGTCGCTCGGACGCGGGGCGGCCTGTGCTACGTGTCTATGCCTTTGCCGTCGCTCTATATTGAATTTCCCGTTCTCCGCTCTCCCCGCCCCCACTCCCCCCGCTCATGATTCTGTATTTGCGTTCTTCGTTTTTGCATTCTCCGTTTTTGCGTTCTCCGTTTTCGTTTGGCATTGTAGAAATCACAAGCAAACATGCTATGATTCTAATTTAGTGTCCCAATTCTCCCAGGGCTCCCCTACAGTTGGTCTAAAGATTGATTTCGGATTATACTGTATGTTGACTTCTGCACTTTTCAGACAAGTGGTGGGATAAGGGGTCAGGCCCCATCTTCTTCTACACGGGGAATGAAGGCGCCATTGACAACTTCTGGAACAACACAGGATTCGTGTTTGAGAATGCACCTAAGTTCAAAGCTCTAGTCATCTTTGCTGAACATGTAAGTATAGTAGATATATAACTTTCACTGTAGGCCCCTAGACCTAAAAAAGAGTTGTGTTCGGGTAACATGGCCAAAAGATTAACAGGCTCGGTAGGTAGATTTAACTTTAGCTCTTTTTTTAGTAAAAAATAAATTTAATGGTAAAAATGTCGTAAATTCTTTTCTTTTTTTTCTTTTATCAAAAGATAAATTAGGGTCGGCTCCAAAAACGTATGGTCGGTCGGGATACCGGAACACAAGTCTTTTTGGTCTTATGTGATTTTACATTACTCCAGTGGCACAGAAGCAGCCACCTACCATTTTTATATCTCTCCATCTTGTCATGAGAACTCATCTATTGAATAAATGGAAGATAACCTGTCATGCGCCCAGACATCTCAATGCAGTCTGATCCTCCCATCACACCACCAATACGACGATAACACAGCATGACTTTGTATGTCAGATGATCTATCACCAATAGATCGATCAATATTCAAATACATGGGAGCATACATCTGTCACAATGTTAGTGAAAACTGTAAAATGGAACACTTTTTTTTCTAAGAGAAAATAAAATGATATTACAGACTTTAAAGGAAATAATAATCAAGGTTCTTTAGAATGACAGATCTAAAGAAAAACACATGAGGATATGACAACTGCCGCTGTAAAACAACGATGGAACCGAACCATAATTTATAAAGCAAATATGGGTGCATTATCAATATCTGGTATAATAGGTACTGGTAATATGCTTCTGTGCAGAGATATACAAAGCCGAAAACTGCACTACTGCCATAATCTCCACACACCATCAATATAATAGTAGGTATTATATATTTCTGTGCAGAGGTATGCTAAGCCTAAAACTGCACCCTGTAGTACGAGTGAGGTCCACCAGGTGACACCATTGTGGAGGAGCAGCGCCTCTAGGTCACGTGGAAGTAAATGGCGCCATCTACCGAGTCATATGGTATTCTGGTCTGCATTGAAGGGTGTTCTGGCTGCTGATTGGGTTATATTTCAGATGAAACAAAAATGGCTAAAATTGTGAAAAAATTCACAGGTGTTCCCAAATACCCTTTGTATAGAATAGCACATGTAGTTTTATGCTATGTAAAGGGTTGGGGAATTTCTGAGGCATGCAAAAACTGATGTGGCCAGAGGTCGATTTTAGGCCCAAAACAGGGCAAAATGGGACTACCTGTGGATAAAAGTGACTTTTTTGAGATTTTCATGGTCAACCCGTTTATTGAGGCTGAAACATTGTGTGTGAGGGATTGTTTAATCAGACTAGGGCTAAGACTATGGTCAACAAAATTTGTGTATGGCTAATTTTGTGCATTATGCTATATAGAAACATAGAGAAATAATAATTACTTCCTCGTGACCTATAGCGGGATTGGACATTTTCCGATCATAGCTTGGATTCTTATTGAATGCCATTTTTCTGTCATAGGGAGATAGGTTTTGAAGAAATATGGCAAAAAAAGTCATTGAAACCATGTGCAACTGGCGAAAAATGGTAAATATCATGGTGTCGGAGCCTTGTTTGAGATAGGCTATTCCGCAATTTTCCCCGTTTCACCAAGATACCCGGGATACAAGCATTTCTGAGGATAAATATTTGAAAGGTGGCCTATTTTAGTAAAAAATGTGTGATTTTGTTCATCAATAGGTGGTTTTCAGTCATTCTCCACAGGGACATCTATGTAGGCCTATTAATGGTTCAATTAGAATTTGCGGGTTTTAGACGTCAACCCGAGGAGGCAGCTGCTGCCTGATCAACAGCCAGTAGTCTAGTTATGAGTGCATGGATCTCAATGAAATTGGTCAGGCATTTTGCTTATGTATTTAAATGGAAGGACATGCCTAGAAAAATAGACTTGCAGTTACACAAGTGTGTACATTCACCATGCGGGAATTTTCATGATATTACTATTTTTTAGCATATTTTTCTCACATTTTTCATAATTTTGTAACATTTCTGTAGAATTCTGGATCCCATTCTACATAATCAGTATCCGTTCCTCCATCAGGCAGATGTAGTTCACATACATGTTGAGTTTGGGGGCTGTAGAGAAATGATTTGCTTGAAATACGGGTCTTTTTTAGATTGATGCCCTAGCTTGGAAATAGCACGGAAACAGGTAGGAATTTCTGACCGAGTGGTATTCAGCGACACTACCATAGGATAAAATTGAGAAAGGCTATGGCTATCTAGCTTTAGGAATTAGAGGGTAAGACTCCAAGGTTTGAAAAAAACATAGTTTTGGCTTGATGGGAAGGATATACCTACACTACAGGTCACGTGGAAGTAAATGGCGCCATCTACCGAGTCATATGGTATTCTGGTCTGCATTGAAGGGTGTTCTGGCTGCTGATTGGGTTATATTTCAGATGAAACAAAAATGGCTAAAATTGTGAAAAAATTCACAGGTGTTCCCAAATACCCTTTGTATAGAATAGCACATGTAGTTTTATGCTATGTAAAGGGTTGGGGAATTTCTGAGGCATGCAAAAACTGATGTGGCCAGAGGTCGATTTTAGGCCCAAAACAGGGCAAAATGGGACTACCTGTGGATAAAAGTGACTTTTTTGAGATTTTCATGGTCAACCCGTTCATTGAGGCTGAAACATTGTGTGTGAGGGATTGTTTAATCAGACTAGGGCTAAGACTATGGTCAACAAAATTTGTGCATGGCTAATTTTGTGCATTATGCTATATAGAAACATAGAGAAATAATAATTACTTCCTTGTGACCTCTAACTGATCCCTCCTACCTGACGCCTCCTGCCTCTGCTACCCGCCTGCAGGTGGCGCTACTAGCGGATCCTGGCGGGCGGGGGAGAGCTCTGATCTGTGAGCTGCTCAGGGCAAGGGGGAGGCCAGCAGAGCAGCTCACATACAGCCCAGAGTGGCCAACAGGCGGGCGGCAACCACCCGGAGCAGCCACAGCCACCACTGCCAGACCCTCCACACAGCAGTGGCAGGGGCCAGTGGTAGGGGCCCCAGGACAGCCAAGCCACCACTGCAGCAATAGTAGAGGAGAGACTCAGAGAGTTTGAACAGTATACTGGTATCCTTTCTAGTAGAAGGAACTAGCTCAAGTCATTCTCTCGGCAGCCCAGTTTAACTCATAGAAGTACCTCACATCTTTATAGAGTCGATGAGTATGCACTAGTTGGAGAGGTAGTTTGGCTACTGAACTGGTGGGAGATGGAGCCGGGCTACTGCATTGGTAGGACTTCAGGACAGGGGACTGACTCAGTTATTGACTCAGCTCCTAGGCAGCACCTCACTTGTTGAGAGGAGAGACTGGTTACACACACACACTGGGGATAATCCTGCAGAGCAGAATCAGATCAGCTCACATCAACTCAACTTAGAGCAGCTCAATATGTCACAGGGAAGATCTTACCAGAGCAGAACTCCGATTAGAGGACAATCTGGATTCACAGACTCACCACATCTTATTATACCAAGTTAATGCTACCTCAAGGGCAACCCAATCTATCACTAGGACCAAACACTAGAGACAATGAAAGGCAGTTAAGAGGAGCTGTAGGCCCAGTACCCTCATACCTAGGGTCAAACAGGTTTATGAGCCTTAACCCACTTCGCTGCCTGTAAAGCCGCAGGAGTAGCTCCTTTATGGCTGTAACCAACTCTGAGTTGCTGCAACAGCCCTTGAGAGCCCTCTACCCAGATGTTGAGTTCGGCTCCAGGGAGATTTACTGCATATAACGGGCTCAAATTGAACCTACATGTATTGACATAGAGGACAAGTGTCCTAATCATTGCACCTTTGTGCCATCAGAGTTTGATTAACTTCTCCAAGAGGAGTGAATTAATCCCCAGGCAATATTGGACCAAACACAGGCAAACTTGAGGTTATAAAGAACGTCAGGTGCTATGCCACCAATAATAGTTATTGAGATTGATTAAATATTGCCTTCAATTGTTGATCGACTCAGATGTTTGGAGGGACAATGAACAACTTAGCATAACCCCGTGATATGCCTTGTGTTAAGACTAATAATTATATCTAAAGCCTCCATGTGAAAGCAGTGCGAAGCGAGGCAAAGGCAGAAGGGTAACTAGAAGTGGAGTAGAACGTTTTACTACCTTCTGTATTTTGTCCGTTTGACATTTCAAATTCCCAATGATGTGTTAAATGTCATTCATGCGCTTGGAATTCTCACCTTTGGACGTTTTCTCTACACGGAAGCAAATCATGTAATGAAGCAGTCCCAAGAAGTAACATTAGGAATTTGCGACCAGAAATATTAGGTAAGTAATGCTTTGATCATACTTAAATAATTCTGCACTATTACTTGGTAATCTCCTAATCCTACACAATTACGAGATTTAATCTTCTTGGGTATACCCATGGGGACATCTGCTACATAATGGTTATACTATTTATATGGGAGATAATTAAGCAATTGTGGAAGCTCACGACCTTAATAGCCAGGGTTTACTCAAAGAGACAGAGGCAGGTACCGCTGTGTAAGCCATCAGAATGTCTACAGAATATTACTTTAGCCAATAACATGGAAGACTGGATCAAAAGACTGGAGACAAAAGCCTGACAAAAATATGGGTCAGGGATGGTTAGATGTAATCTTCAAACATGTTTATCAAAATTTACTATTTTCCATATCATTAGGGCCTGTGAAGGATATATTCTGTTATCAAAATACTATAATCGAACCTAGGGTGGCTTTCCAAAAGCACTGCATGCTCCATTTTTGGCATGGAGACTCTTCGGCCATGTTAGCTTTGATATAGACGAGGGTGTATTAAAAGATGGGAATGGGAACAGCATTGTACCCTGCTGCTACTACCTGGTCGTACATTATTCATCAGGGTTGTTCTTCTAATTACACTCACTCCCAAAAGTTATGTAAGTTCAGCACACAGGGGTTTCTACATAATTGGCTACCCACCTTGATACGGACTGATATGATATTAACTATAATATTTAAGGCAGTATAGTGCTTTCATATGCTGTGCTCTTTGTCTTCATGATGCATCAAGACAACACTGGCGTGTCGATCCGATTCATGCATCAGGCCGGCAAAGGGCAGAGGCCTTTATCGACTTAAGGTGGGTAGTCCCCATAGGCTAGAAGTATTTAGATTTCGTCAGGATTTTCGTCATGAGGCCCATATTATAAGTAGTCTCAAATGGTGTAAAGAAAATAGGGGGGTCCCGAGCTAGTTTCTGAGATATCTGGCTTTGAGTTTGGAGTAATCTGTAATAGGATCATATGGTGATAGTACTTACATGCATGGAATAGCATCTTAAAGTAATTAACTTTCCCTATAATTCTCTCAGGATATAGTTTATAATCTTTTACACCCAGAAACAATATTTTGAACATATATGGTCCCCTGCATATTTTAAAGGTTTTTGGTGTTTGAAATAAAAAACATATAAATGGAGCACACAGTCTTGATGTGGTACAGGTATACCTTTCAGCATGCCATCTACCAGAGCCCCTGTAGAGTAGGGGTAAAGCATTAGACTCACATGTGGGAGATCCTGGGTGCAAGCCCGGGCAGGTCTTGCAGGGTATTTTTGACTACACATGAAAATATAGCCCTAATATACCAAAATATGACCAGAGACACCCCCTGGTGTGTTTTAAGACAACTGCATGTGCATATGCGCAATGACCTGCGCAGTTGACATGTTTACAATAGGGTCTAACCACCTTAATATAACAAATTCCTCAATAGGAATACAGAAGGAATTTGTCACTAAGTTGATACAATCTCAACCTAAATTCTTTTTATTACAATGCACATGGCATTATTAACCACCCCTTTTCTGATTTGGGACCAGAGATAAGTTTTGGGTGTGTATTGTATTAAAGGAACTGGGAAAATTTCGAGGTGACTATCCAGGCATGTTTTACACTGTCTATGTCAAAATGAGACCACTCCTATGGAAATATGATGAAGGTATCTAAGAGAAAGAGTTCTTTTACACCTGCATTTTGGTGTCGGCCACTATGTGCCTCTACATGGGTAAAAATCGACACGGGCGACACGGCCGTTTTATGCCGTTTTTAAAATTGACGGACAAAGGGAAAATAGGGATAAAAATGGACCCACAGAGATCTTTCTCTAAGTTATTATATACCTAAAATACGACACGACGACATGGCTCTTTTGCTAAAATTCGACACGGCGACATGGTCAAAAATCTAGGTACCCATGTGGAGGCACCACTATGGTAACAGCCTCACGACTATCAGCTAGGGACAGGTGAGTGGACATGTGCGAGGACAGGTGCGTGGACAGGTGTGTGGACAGGTGGGCAGATGGGTGGGTGGGATGAAGCCACACCCATGATCCATGTTTCACAGAACCCGGTAAACGCCTCACAATTGCCACTATTGAACCATCCTTACCCGGACACACTTGAGAGCCCTACAGGTGTGACCGGCTGCTCGTGACTTCACCATATCATTTCAATATCTCTGTATTCTGTTATCTTCTATACTGTTAAAAGTCAGGGTTATGCGTGCGCACGTTATTGACGAATTCACAATAAGTGAAAGATTGAAGTGGACCCTCGTGGACCCTCTTTTATTACAATAGCAATAATTATGTCAATTAATGTCAAGCCCTGGAGAAAGTTGTGCACACACCTGGTGTGTCGGAACACAGGTGGGCAGAATGGCCACACTTCTTTCTGTTCTATTTTCTACCAAACTGTCAGGTAAAACCCACACTGCATCCCGGCGCTACTCTCATATAACACCAGACACATAGTAGACCAACAAAAGAAAGAAAAGAAAATGATTAAATCACATGATTAATCACAGTGATTAATAATGCTCAATCGGCATCCTAGATAGCACCTCAATATCATATTTGCCCTATATTTCTAACAAGCAATTTCAGTTTGTTGTATTCAATTCCATCATCGGCAAACCTGTGACGGTGGGGAGTTTTGCAGAATCCATTGCTAAAAGGGTCTTTAAAGATTAGAAGATTTTTCTACTTGGATCACATCGGCCATGGTTTCAGGTGAAAACCCTTGTAGTAAAGGTATTTATTGGATGACGTGAGCATTTCATCACCCAACAGTATCAGACTGAGAATTGAGTAGGCCCCTATCCAAGTCTGATATTTTCAGATGAAACATCAGCTCCCATAGATTCCAATGCTAAATAATCAATTAGGAGTTCACAAAAGGTATAGGAATCGGCTCATCAGGAAGATTCACTGTCAAGATTAAACAAGTGAATACATTACCATTACCCATGCATACTGTTGTGTGATATAACGCAGGCCTCTAATATCCAATCCACCTGGAGTGTAGGCTGGAGCTGAATAGGTGCCGGCCTAACCAATATACACCTGCAACAGTAGCCACATTCACAATTAATGATCATTACCTGGCCAGTATAGAAGCCATTAGCGTAGGTTGTACCATGTATGACCCTATTGTATGAATATAAGCTCTATCAGATACAATGGTACACTGTAAAAAGTTGGTTGCCATTTTCGTAGGTGTACAGTTTATTGTAAGTAAACAGTAAAATCTACTGTAAATTTACAGTAGATTGTACCGGGAAATCCATTTTACAGTACACTTTCTACAGTGTATACACATACCAAAACATACAAATTGTCAGATTCAAGGAAATGCATTCCACACTGTTCCAATAATCACAACAGTATATATATATATATATATATATATATATATAAATGGTTAGGGGGGTGGAAATATATATTAAGTTGTAATATATTAATATATATGAAAGGTCTGCACTCGGGCTAGACTTAATATAATATACTCAAGTTACCATGGATACTACTAGGACCTTTATGAGGATATTAAGTTACCGGTAGCTGGCCTATATTAATATATTGAATATATCATTAATATAAGAGAAGACACGAGACATTGGTGTGGTGAAATATATAGTACCTAGAATATCAGCCTATATTTTTATTAACACTGAAGTACTATGCAGTTACATGAACAGTCACACTCAACTTTTTTAGTGACAATAACCAATAACAATAAATGACCATAATGACAGAGTAGATTAGGACGATCCATGGTCCCATATCGCAATAACATGAGTTCTTAGCGCCTATCACAGGTCTAAACAGACACAGCAGCTAAATGATCACAAGTCAGTATGACGCTATACAATAATAGACATCAATAACAACAATATCATAAATATCAACAATATCATAAATATCAATAAATACCATAAATATCAATATTCGACAATAAATACCCTTACCCAAAAATTAAATTTTTTTCAAAATACTGGAGGAGCGCACTGTTTGGATCTTGCTGGCCGACTGACCCAGATTCAAACGGAGTGGCCTTATCTATTCCGCCCACAACAGATGGAATGTCGCTAAGCGACGTCAATCCTGGTGACGTCACGCCGGGAAATGACGTCACACCGGGGCGCCACCTCCCGGCGGGCGCAGGAACTCCTAGGGCGCCGCTGGCGCCCCCCAGGAGCGCTGGAGGAACGATAGACAGCACGTCGATGCCACGCCCCCTGCCCGGGGTTTATACGGGTATAGGTCTATACTGTATATATATATATATATATATATATATATATATATATATATATATATATATATATATATATATATATATATAGGGGCCGTCCATAAAGTATGTCACACCCAAGGGGGTGGGGGGGTCTTTTTTTTCTGTGACAAAGTGTGACATAGGGGTGGGGGGGTCTATGGACTTGTGTGACGTCACACTTTCAGAATTTTGTAAAGAACATAATAAATGCTGTATAAATTAGTGACATCTCAAAGTTAAATACATGTTGGTGGTTCTAACAGATCTACAACTCCACCTTTCACTTCACACAAGTAAAAACCCCATGTATGACAAAATTATCAACTGTGAGATAGATCTATTTCTTGTTGCAAACTTGGATGCACATTTGATATTCTCTTATGCCCCAATTTAACAGGGGTGAGCTGCGGATGCCTTCTCAAGGAAGGGCCATGGATCTAGAGCTAGAAAAAAAACAACTTTGCACATACTGGAAAGGTTTCGGTCGAAGTTTTGTCACAGACCATGATAGATAAACACCAAGTGGTTGCAGAGTATAAAGAAGATGTACAAGAAACCCCAGTGTTAGCTACAAAGTCTGAGAAATGGGAAGCAACACACATATGTGAGGGAAAGCCATTATTTCCTGCAGATTGTGAAGTGTCTAGACAAAAACGCTGCTCGAATCCAAGGAGCTCTTATATGGACAGGGACAGGTTCTTACGAATATTATTTGCTTTGGTCCACAGAGCCAACGATGGCCTGCCAGTGAAACTAGATGGGTCAGGGAACTACCTCTCAGTATTTGTTCACCTCGAACCCAGCAAAGACAACCTCCTAAAATCTGCAGACATTACCCAATAGGTCTGCCCCATTACTTTGCATGTCCTAGTATACATAACATCCATTAAGTCAGTCACTTGACATCCTAAGACATCTGGCCAAAGGGAGAGTAAAGGAGAGAAATCAAAACAATGTTCTTCCAGCATTACCTACAGTTTGCTTCTAGTATGTATCCGTCTGGTACGTATTGCCGCTAAGCAATAACGCAAACTCGTGTATGCTATCCAGAACATGAACCATGAAGATTTTGTGCAGATAGAGCATGAGTATTTGGATACCACACAAGATTGGACCCAGGGGGGGGGGGGGGGACTCAGGGGGAACTGTTTACCCACAGTGAACTTTAAACCTACATTAGAATCCACTGTACACCTACAGAATTGGCAACCAACTTTTTACAGTGCAATAGGCTATTTGCAGTGCGGTAATATTTCAGCAGTAGTTCCAATATATTTGCAATTATTTGCAAGGTCAGATTTCTGTTCTGATGAGACTGAAGTAATTTCATATTGAGGACTACAATTGTCGATGCAAGTGTCTGTACCAATATAATTATTGGGGGCATATTCATGGTCAGGCCCCTCATTACATCACTGGAGATGGTTTTGTAGCAATTTGTGAATTTCCCTAATGTCCACCATTAGACTCCTCTTTTACACTGTAATTCCTAATTGCAAGCACTCAGATAATTGATCAATTGGAATGATCCAATTTAGAAAGGTTGCAAGGCAATATTTTGTCCCAATTACTATCAGCAGATTTCAAAGCAAAATCATTATCAGAAAAAAAAGTGTTTTTTTTAAACAATGCTGCTCTCAACCACGAATGCTAAATACTTATTAAGAGAAGTAGACACCCAAATCACCCAACGGCACATGCTTGTTAGCATTGTTGTCTGTCCTTGAGACAGTCCATATGTCAGGTGCTGTAGGAGAGAGGGGTAAAGGGGTTAATGAATGCTCATGTCCCCAGACAGCATGTTTTCGCACAGGTGAAGTAGCCATATAACAAGTCTGCATTCATAAAGTGTGACCTTTTCAGCAGGAGAGAACAGCCCAGTGGGCATGCAAAGCCCATTATAACTAACATCGACGTTAATTATTCAGTTTTCAATGTTGACTCAATGTTGACCCGATTTCTTGTTGGGGAATCTGCATATAGATGACCTGAAAAGGAAAATAGGATACGCAAATGGCAAAATAGCAAGAATCAGGCCATTGAAACTTATAATCCAAATGAAAACCCAGAAAACACAACAGCTTCAGTAGGAACCAATAGAGATAATACTAGACATAAATTACTGAAGTTTATTGATGCTGCGAGGAAGATTGCTCAGCACAGTGTTGAGTCAAAAGCTGGGAACTTGGGAAAACGCCACCGCCAGTAAAGGGACTGCTGGAGCACTAGTATTAGGAGTTTTGAAACGGCTAAATCGTCCACATTCTGTACTGAGAACAGTGCGACAATAAACAGAATAAAATAGTTATTATTTTGAAATACAGTGGGAATTAATTGTTTTTGAAAGTGATTTAAATGAGGAATTATTCATTCATTGATGCCCCTCCTCTCACTGCTGTCAACATGTTATCAACACACAAGGGACTATAGCCCCATCTAAAATAAGAAATACTAGGAAATGATTCTTGAATTCTATTATATCCAAGGCAGAGAAGGTTTGTGCTAAATAGAACAAAGACCTTGGAAGGACCACTACGAAGAGAACTATATAGGCAGCGGATTCTTATAGCACCAACCAACCTTGAATCTAAAAGCCAACTCCAGTAGTATTGTCATTTCTGTAAGGCCGGTCCCCAATAGAACTGCCTTTTCAAAAGACGCCCTACATACTGGCACCAACGCCTCTGACAGGAGGAGAGTGATACTGGAGCTGATATGAAAGGTCTAGAAACTCACACAACCGATTAGGGTACTGAATGGCATGTAAGGTCTGGGTATTACCAGCGCCATCTTGTTCAGGTCTATCTCACACATTGGGGTCTCTGGAAACCACGTCGGGCTGTGGAGTAGGCGAGTGGTGGAATTCAGTTATTCTTTTAAAAGCTGTTCTATTCTATTTTTTTAGCATTAAGGTTACAAGTAACTTATGTTAAATAACATTATCTTGCCCAGAGCTCGACAGAGACGATCTGATGCTCGGGGCTTCTCTTTGGCTGTTCTTATCTAAGAGTTGGATTCGAGTAATTTAAGCGTGCTGAATTTAAATTGTTCATATGCCAACACGAAATCCTGTAGCCTACTCTCCCAGTTAAAGAAAGCCGCCACCAATGTATCTTCTGGTGAAAAAGCTAGAATTTCATCAGCACTTATGTTGAATTTGGGGTGTATGTCGTAATAATATGTAAGTTGGTATATATGACATACACCAATCCAACTCTAAAATTCTAGTCAAACATGTCGTGTATCGTGTTATTAAGAATCTTCTCACGGTCAGGGTCTAAACCACCCATTCCTACAAACGCAGCAAATGCCAAACTACTAAGCCATATCTTCTGCAATTATGACATCAAAATGAACTCACTGCAAAATGGTGATGCCCCGTGCAGCAGGTGTCCAGACAGGACTACACAGATAATCTGAATGCCCCGGCCCTTAGTCTGTAGTACATATCCTAGGTTGCTCAAAGGGACATTTGTCAGGGATGACCAAGTGCTATACAAGAATGACTGAGGCAAAACAACAGAACTAATGCCCTACTCAAAAAGACTTAGCTTAAAATGGAAAGACTAAGGCACTATAGTAACTGAGAGATTGATCGTATAGGGAGCCAAATAATATCAGTGTAGTGCTATATGTATGGCTACTCACTAGGGTATACAGGACACGAGGCACGTGATCCACACGTGGACAGCTATTGTGTCCACTACAATGGACGGTTCTTCCTTAGAGCTGGGGACCATTAACCCTTTGAGGGTGGTATAATGCCTTAATGTATCATGCCTTTGATACATGAATGCCGCCCTGGCAAGTAACTCACCAGTGCTGCATTTAAGCATTGCCGACTCCACGGGGCTGAGACACTCCCGAAGGGTCTGCATGATGCTCCAATGCAGCCCCGGCGAGTTACTCGCCCGAGCTCCTTTAGGGCATTGACAAATGTAATCTTTTAGTGACATGCTGTCCTCAAAGGGTTCTGTAAACTTTAGATCTATTCTCGGTAATGGTGGGCTATCGCAAATGTAGACGAGGACTTTAACAATGGTAGTGTCTCGTGGGTTTCAATAACATGCTTGAAGGGGTAGCTACGATTCAGCTTGGTGATACAGCTTTACTACAAGGTTCTCACATGGGGAATGAGCAGATCCATTGACCAGATCCATTGAAATGTCTATTGTGCCAGAATGCGGTTATTCAAATGTCAATCCGTTGTTAAAAGACAGAAGGTGAAATATCTAACTTTAGGTGGACTAAAACTGCCTTTCTATTAAATTTAAGGACCATTATTATTTGAATTATAGGATTGCTACCCCTTTATTCACAAGTTCATTTTTACCCGACCAGCATTTTGTCAAATGCAAAAGATGCATCTGCATTATAGCGTATACAGATTAGCCCCCCCCCCTCGTTAAACAAATAAAAAAGAATAGGCCTTCATGAGTAATAAAGCACCGTTTAGTTCAACATAGAAGTGGCATTGGATATAGGTTAATAAAACACATTACTAAATGTTTATAAATAATGCAGCTTTGGGAATTCGTCAGAAAAGTAGTTGGATTGCCCGTGCCTGGAGTTCTATCATATTTACCCCTCCCTACCTATACATTCCACAACTTGAACCTGAAAACCACTTACCTTTTATTTTTTGCCTCATTGAGTTCACCCACTAGTAATGAAAGATGGATAGCACCAGTAACATCTAAAACTAAACAAATTATAGTCGGTGGCAGTTGGACCTCAGAACCCCCCGATCATATTATATATTTGATAGTGTCTTCGAAGTGGAAAGCCAACATTTCCCATAGCAATTAAAGGGTGGCCTTGAACACGAGCCTGCAGGCCATTGGCGTAATAGAATTCGGGTCTCTTTATGAAGCTAATATGCTTGAATTATATAATGTGTTCTCACTCAGGCTGTGTTGTATTGGGGAATTCAAACAATAAACCATGATTTAATTCAGCATCAGACAAGGCATCATGTTATACACACCACCGCCTCCCCACCTCTAATATGATAGAATGCTTGAGTTGATTGCTAATGCTATGTTTTTCTAAGTAACTCTTAATTTTTTTACATCTTCGGAGGAGCGTGTATGTTACAATAACCCTATTTTTTTTTTAAAAGTGTCATTATCAATTGGCATTGGCCGTGAGTAATTCACCAATGCTTGTACATCCTGAGACTAACTTGGGTATACCCCATAAGAACATGCATGCACCTTGAACTTGAACGTGGAACCAACTTACCCTTTATGTTGCCTTATTGATTTCTCACACCAAGGGAAGATAGGTCAGAAATACACACTGCCAGAAACATTAAAAACTAAACTTAATATAGTTGGACCTCACCATTTCCCTGGTCATATTATATATTCAATATTGTCTTTGAAGTGGAAAGCCAACATTTCATATAGCAATCAAAAGGTGGCTCTCGAACACGAGCCTGCAGGCCATTGATACTGGAGAATTCCATTCTCCCCATGAATTATATATGTGGTCCCTGACGATACATCCTCAGCACTATACATTGGTCTGGGTGTGAATAGAGGAGTTGAATTCAAACATAATGTTGTGAATAAATAATTTAATGCAAAATCAGACAATGCATCATTTCATACGCCCTCAACCCTCACCTCTAAGATTGTAGAATGCTTGAATTAATTGCTAATTTTCGTTATTTGTTATTGGCCACGACTATTTACCAATGGCTGTAAAGGTTGATTATAGTTTTATTTGTAAACAGATTCCCGGCATGAGACTAAATTGAGCATCGCCCATAAGAACATGCAATGCGTGGGATATAGGGAGAGGATTCTAATGAGCTGGCAACCTTTTAGGTAGTAATTTAACCCTTTAGGTAGTATCGTCCTTTAATATGCTGTGCCCTTTGCCAACATGATGCATGGCTGCAGCCATGGCGAGTAACTCACCAGTACCATATTAAACATCATGTCAACCCTACGGAATCGATTCACTCCCAAAGAGTCGTTATGCATGTATACAGCCCTGGCGAGTAGACTCACCAGGGCTGAATTCATGCATATTAACGACCAAGGGCACACAACATTAAAGCAATATGCGGCCCTTAAAGCATTAATGATGGGCGTGAAACACTGTGAGTTGGCGGTGAGCTGCTCCCAGAGGTCATATTGATACAGGCGGGGAACCAGACAATGTGGGATCACAGCAAAGGGGACACTCAACCAAAGAGTTACATAACGCGGTCATTATCGGCTGATAATAACATCTAAAATGCTGACATATATAGGCATGCATGGGAATAAGAAATATCGTATCTGAAAATGAAATAATTAACTAGTCTTTTGAAATTGTGTAGAATCTTGAGTTGAGGACCTGTGATAGAATGATGGTACAGTCATGATAGAAAGAAGGCCCCTGGATGCAAAAAAGGGTAATGGACAATATAATAGAGAAATCCAGATAATAGCATAAAATGTAATGTACATGACAGGACCTCTTCATGTTTCATATACTCCCACCCGCATTTCCAATTCATATCATGTATAATGCATAGATTGCATTGCCAACCTCTGTGAGACATGCATGAGAAACCCATGACATGATTAATTATATATAAACTAAATGACTTCAATAGATATTTTGAACAACCAATAGAAACATAGTTTATATAAAACATGGCTATGCAAAGGATAGGCATTATGTGATTATACATATAACTCACATGATATATGGAAGAAAGAAAGGGCGGATACATAAGCATGGCTTGTCCTATTTGCACAGGTCAGCACCCATAAGGGCTACGTTTACTATGGTCAGCACATTCTGGATACACCTTATATCATAATGACATTGGCACCGCAGGACGGCCCATTTGTTCAGTGTAGACGTACACCATGGTGGGCACAATGGTGGCTAGGCCTCCCCCTTCTCTGCATCCTACATTTTTTATCAATCAGCTATCGACAGTCTTTTTTGTAGCCATTCATCTGCAAACAATACTATTGATTTATTTCTGTGGCTCTGTTCTCAGTTGGTGCCTGCACCACGATGATTTCCAGAAAGCAGGACAAGTATTTGCACCCTTTAGATCTGCAATATTGTCATTGTAACTTTATGTATTTAACGTGTGGACATACTCCTATATGTACAAGGCTTGATGAAACCAATATATCAGACCTGCGTATAAAGGACCAGGGCAATTATAGAATACTGCAAGCATCAATTGGCGGCGCATTCATAGTTTGTCCATGGATCTGATAATCTAACTGTATATATGTGTAATACAAATGGCTTAAATTGTAGGAATTCAACCAGTGTTAGCAATATCACAAATATCACAGGCTGATACCGTTTGATTTTGCAGCTCTTTATAACTCAAGCAAAATAATAGCATCGCCCGGAAGATTTATGGTGTCGCCAGATATTGCAATCATATGTTATAAAGCCTGTGCATAGCGACAAGAGGTACATGCTATAGAGTTTGTGTACCCTAAAAATCACTGTGCGAGAGTTACAATAATTATGATGATTTAAAGATGGGATGCAAAATAAATTGATAGTGGATGGAAATAGGCCATATGTAACCGGCATATATAGCCTTACACTTAGATCTATTATTTAATTGATACTTTTAATGTCTTCTTAAATCGCAGATGTGAGAAAGTCACCACCTCGTCAAATATATAAATAATATGTTGCTGAAGATATGAAATCAGCTGTATCTGCTTCACATGCGCACATTCCCACATCTCCTTTGGCCATGACATTACCATACTGAGGGCTGATATGTCACCTAGTGTATGTAGAGTAAGGGGGTGGTCATTTTCTATTTGCAGGAGAGGGGGGGGGCGTGCGTGATGAATTCAAACCGCTCCTGAGGCGCATTACTATAGCTCAAAGGAAGCGGGGAAATTGTCGGCGTTTTCGGGGGTTGGGGGCGCAAAATATGCCATGTGCTTTAGAGGGGATGGGCGTCAACAATTTTCGTGCCGATATCAATGATCACTCCCTAATGAGGACATGTTGCATATATATATATATATATGGTGGGAGGGTATTCTACCTAATTACCAATCAAGGTCGACATTACGCAGCTGAATCCATGGAATGAATTACAATACCAGATGGCCAGATCCCCACCCCTCGCCCCCGCAATGAGTCAGCAGAACACCGTTTCTGCACTCATTATCGTCCTTGTTTTGTGCACTCAGATGTCCCTTGGCAAATCAACACTCTTAACCAGTAGACGGGGAATAAAACCGTTCTAACCAATTATAATGAACTTGTATATCAAGTTGAGTATACATATAGCAACCAGTGTTTGAAGTCTGTAGTTAAGAGCAGTCTCGGGGTGAATACTATCTCGTCCCCCAGCAGCCTATGTCTCTGTCCCTGGCATGGATCTGTATACGTCTCATGTTTATGGATGATACACAGGGTCTCTGTGGGATGAGTGCATGGGAGGTCACGATGACAGGTTACCCACCAGTCAGACAGTCCCTTGTGGTCGCTGATGTCAAACCATATAAGAATGTTTGATATCTCATGAATATTTGACATCGTATTATTGAGATGAATTGACAGTATGGGTTGTATTAGAGCTCTCTCGTAGTGTCGTCAATGCCTCACGACTGGCCAATATGGATACATCTGGGTCCTCGCTATTCGTGGCCATCTTGGCCTCCCATCTCGGAATGTCTCACGAGATTAAGGCTTTAACACACCATGACATATGTCAGTAACTAACTACTTTCCGAGACCAGAGCCAATATTGCACCAGACCATCTTGTGTTAGTGTATACATGGTGATCCGCCGCCGTAGAAAGATGTTCCCTCCAGATGGTTCATAGCTATAGGTGAAAAGGGCGTTAGATCATGATCCGACCCTGCAGTCAAAAATACATCTTTACGGGACCTCTTGCTCAGTCAGACCAGTCAGGAGATATCTGTAGGAACCCCTATAGTGTAAGTAGTGAAGGTGTGACTATGGAGAACCGAAAAAGGGCAAGGGTCCCCAGGCGCGGACTGAGGATTTAAAAAGGGGAGGGGCGGGCGATTAAACACCACACGCAGGCCTACTGGAGGGTGTGGTGCCGCGGGTTGCAGCAGATCAAAAAGATCCCTCTATAGATCTCGCTCCTCATCCCTGATCCGCCCCTGATTCTTGTAATGCATACCGTTCATTTTGCCTTGGCTTTCATACAGAAGTGATGTCTAGGTCTATTGGTATTTTATAACCGGGAGGGGGGCGGGGGGTGTCCCTATCTTTCCATAGTCACTACGTGTGAACATCACCCAAATTTAGGACCCTATTCACAAGAGTAAATCAGTAAAACATGATACCCTTTTGACGAGAAATTTAGCAAAAATATACCCGTATTGCGAGTTAACATGAAAATAATCCCCTAGTCATGGGTGATATATGAACATGGTAGCAAAAAAGGGCAAGATTTACCTCATAGCTGTCAAATGATCTCAAAATGTACCCTTTCCCTCCAAAGTTGCCTGAAAAGCACCCCTAATTAAGGGCCCTCGTGGGTCGGTGCCCAAGGCCCAAAAACGGATTCGTGTTCACACATGGTATCTAAATGGGGGGATTTTATACAATGGCAATAACAGTCAAACGCACCCCCCTCCCCGTGTGATATGCTACAAGTAACCAAGTTGGCCCTGGTCCAGGCCATACCTTACATGTCAGCAGTAGTGGGCCTGGTAGGGGAATAGCAAGCTTGCAGACTTAGCCTTGCTTAGAGCAGCATTAGGGTGAGTAAGGTGCTGTGATGACCTTATAGTCAGGGGACTAGAGTAACATAGACATGGCTTCACAGACGGCAGGACACAGCTCTAGCACCCACCCCTGACCTATACACTAACTACCTCTCTGACAGAGACATACTACATCTCTGTAGACACAGTGACTATGGAAATACAGTAAGGCCAACATAGAAACAATGTTGATGTGGGTTGCAAAAATAGATTCAGAAAAGGTTTATTAACTCACATTAAATGTCAACATTTTTTCCACAGTTTTAATGCTGGCTTCCGACTTTAAATTCATACCGTCGGAACGTGGGGACGATAGGTTGTCAGTGTTGGAATGTTAGTGTGTGGTCTTTAAAAATATGAAGTTGAATTATGGTTGAAAAGTCGAATTATAATTTGAACTTACTAAATACATCTCCCGCCAGCACCCAACAATGATAATTAGGCATTCCACTGCTGTTAAAATAAATCCACAGACGCTGATACATTGCTCAAGGTGTACTATGTTAGACTTTATCGGATGATAAATGGGGTCCAGTCAAATTATAAGCAGTGGAATGCCCGCTTTAGACTAATCCGGGCACTTTGGAATGCAGGCTTGAGTGTGCCCATGTCGTCCTGCAGGCTGCATCATCATCCTTCCTCTAAAACCCCACATCATGTTGAGTGGACTGTGCCCCCGGTTCGATAGGGCCGGCTACAGCATTAGTCTAATGACATTATTATGCTGAGCCCGGCCATCTCAGATAATGGTAGAGACTAAAGGTAACAGCACTGCCGGCTATCATATATAGCTACCCACCTCTAAACCTTGATGGTCGCAAGCTGAGAAGAGAGGCCACCAATTAGACTTATTCTTATGGCTGTTATGAGCAGGCCTTTCTGTGCCATTATCAGCATTTCCACTCCATTTATCTCTGTTAGAATGTCCTTTCAGAAATTATTCCAGAATAATTTTTCATATCTGATGCTTCTAAACTCCATTCAGACCTAACCCCGGTCTAAATTCCGGCCGGTTACAAGACAAGAATTGTACCTTCCTTACTTGGCTAGAGGCTGTCTGTAGTTGTATTGTCTTAGCTAAGAAGACAAGATTTTTTATTTAAGAAGAGGTGGAATTATCTTAGATAAACACAGAAGTGCTATTTGATTAATATTTTATAAAACGGGCTACAGCTGTGTTAGCTTATCGCAAGGAATACTTTTCAGTCTCACTATAGGACTGAATCCCCAACGCCCCCTTCTTTATGTGCAGAAGCTATGGGTTTTCAGCTATCTTTGTGGGGTTGCTGACCAAAGTACAGTTTATGGAGTAGTATCAAGATTGAGGGTGACATTATCAGCCATTACTTCTACAGGTAATGTCCACTCTTGTCCTTGTAATGTTTATCTGGAAAGGTCATGCTTACCTTACTGTAGCCATTTGGGATTTCATCTATTTTTCTCTCTAAGGGTGTATGTGTACTTCTGATCATTCTTCGTATTCTCTCATTTATGCTTGAGCTACTGCTCTTTATAGTTTTTAGTCAGTGGCCCTAATACTTGGTATACGTTGACCCTTAAATTGATTCCTCTATGTTGATACCCAAATCACCTCTCGCCTTGACATTAAATCCCCAAGTCCTAATGTGTGTGGTTATTCACGCCCTGGTAACAAGTCACAAGATATTCCTGGGAAGTTCTTGGGATTCTGTGAGCAAAATTTCCCGTGATATCACGGGATTAAAAGACGTGATTTTACATGTAGAATCTTGTAAAATCATGGGATTTACGCCAGCAAATCAGGAGGATGTGGGTTCGAACCCCTGTGTCAGTTCACAGTGGGGTAGAATTGTGCACACCATAGCATAGGTGTAGTTCTACCTTATTCAAGCATGAATTGATGATAAAAAAAAAGAAAAAAGTATCTTCTACATGTTGGTGTGAAAGAAATGTTTTCTAAATTATGGATACAAAAAAAAAAGATAACTAGGGATTCAACCTCTTCACCTTCAGATCTAAAGTGCTAGGCTCTACAGACTGAACTAACCGGGCTTGGTGGAGGGTTGATGCATGGAGTGGTAGTGTTTAATCTGCACCCTCTCCCTGTCTCCATGGGCCACATGCTAGTGCACAGGACAATGTATTTGTAGTGGGAAAGCTTGGTTTCTATTACTAATTACATTAGAATTAGAAATCCAAAGCCAAGACAATGAATACCCTGAAGTATTGCAGGTATCACTTTAACACTGTAAATAATGGGAGAATACAAGTGTGTGTATGTGTTAAACGTGCATAATGCCCCATGTTAAATGATTCCTTCATACAGTTGTTTTGTATCAGAGAGAGACAGGGTGCAGAATGAAACATTATTAGGGAACTTTAGCAACCTGACATATCTCATTAAACGCAAACGCAGTGTTACAGGCATAGGCTATGTCATCTCTAAATGGGCTGTGTCGAAATTGCTACAGGTCCCTATTACCTTTCCATGCATCAACCTTCCAGCAAGCCCGGGTAGCTCAGGCTGTAGAGCCTAGCACTTTAGATCTGAAGGTGGAGAGGTCGAATCCGTAATGAGCTATGATGGGAAAAATAGGGAACTTTAGCAAACCTAAGGTAGTTCATTAGACCCAGATGTAGCCTACAATGTTGCCATTGCTACATCAGCGTTTAAGGAGCTACATAAGGTTTGCTAAAGGTCACTATTTGTATCAGAGAGAGAAGGTGCAGAATGAAACTCTATCACTCTAAGCATCAACCATTCAGCAAGCCCGGTTAGCTCAGTCTGTAGAGCCTGGCACTGTAGATCTGAAGGTGGATAGTTCGAATCCCTAGTGATCTTTTTTTTCCCATGAAAGAAACAATGGGAAAATCTACATGATGTACATCTAAACTAACTATACTCAGACGTAGCAGTGTTAAAGTATAGGATATGTCTGCGTTTAATTGGCTACGTTGGGTTTGCTAAAGGTCCCTCGTGTCTATCCTGCTTTTCTCTTTGTCAACAACAACTCTACTTATACATAATATGTGACATGTACTGGGAAAAGGGACCTTAATGCACCCTGCACTAAGGTCCTTTTTCGCAGATCGTATCACATATATTATGGTACAGTCACCACTGGTCACAGATCATGTACCTCTCCCAATACATGTCCCAGTAGGTTAGTCGCTAGAGCACGGAACTATGGGTCTAAGGGTAGCAGGTTCAGTTCCCGAACAGGACAGGCATATGTAAGATTGTTAGTGGTCAAAAGGAATGTATGTGGATGTTTTTGTAAGAATATTTAGATAAATCACACTAGACAGGTTCATTAGAACCATTTAGGTCTACTAGTATGGGATTCAAACCCATGCACTCCTCTTTTACAGAATCCTGTGATATAACGGGAAATTTTGCTCACAGAATCCCGTGATATCACAGGAATAGAACCCAGGTTATTCCTGGGACTGACCCCAGTTCAACCCGTGTTATTCAGGGGGAATTCACGGGAATTTGTTTCCAAGGCGCTCTACCCTCGGCATGCAAACCCAAGATCCATCAAAGGCCCCATTTCAACTAAATCTTTACAAAATTAGGGCTTAAACAGCATTGCGACTTCCCAATTGGGGATATTTAATATGACGAGATGGGCTTATTTAGAAGAGACTCGGAATTTCCCAGGAAACCCTAAACAACCCAAGATACATGCATCGTGAACTTTGATGTGAAGTCTTGGGTGCAGGATCAAACTAATTACTTATGGGAATCCGTTGCACATGGCAGACTGATGAGTAAGATCGACCATTTAATTACCAGGATTAGAGTCATTAAAGCATCTTACAGCAACTTCATACCAAGGCAGATTGTGCTATAGGAAGCCATATCTATATTTCAAAATTGAAGAGAATATTGAATTTTAGGAGGACAGTGCGTGTTCAAAGTGCTTTGCTCAATATGTCCCTGATGCCTAGATTCAGAGATATCATTCTTGCCATTTTGTTAATGAGAAACAAGAAACACCCTTAAATTATCGAAGGACCGAAATATGAGTCCTATGAGTATTCTAGATTCATTGCATATAAAGTAGGCCTACCGATGCAAATTATAAATTATTATTAATGATTCTGCTATTCTGGTAGCAATAAACTAATCTGTCGGGAATTGCTCTCCTGGCTCGTTATAATTATAGAATCTTAATCATTTCCTATTCTATTGCCTTTATTATACTGGGTCGTTTAGTTAAATAAGCCCTATATTCAAAGAAAACGGTAGTTTAAACATTTCTCTTTCCAAAATGATCCGCCAGCGATTAATCGATATGTTTCTAAATTTAAAGAAATGCTAAGATATGTTTGCTTATAAGTGGATAATTTCACTAAACACAGTAAAGGAAAAAAAATTGTTGGAAATGACAAGCGAATCCCAAGTGTGACCATATAATTTCCCCTGAAAAAATGATTTAAAGAAATACCATTTCCGAAAATATGGTGCGCAAAATCCATTGACCAACTTTATAAGTGTGGCCCAGGGCAGGGGTGGAGTAGCACAAGAAGAAAGCAGAGGTAATTGGAACTCGGTTATATTTATTTTACTTATGGTATAGCTTTACTTAAGGCATTTCTACTTTACACTAGGTTTACCATTGACATAGAGGCTGTGGCTTATCTCATTCTGATACCCGAACACAAAGCTTGTAGTGCCGGGACTACTTTCTGCCACCTTAGAACTACCTTCTGCAGAACTGGTTACCATGTAAAATAGTATAGCAGTGTAGCCGTAATACCCTCTCCAGCTTCACACACATAGATACTATGGTTACCTCACTCTGCAACCAAAGAATAGCGGGCTTATTTGGTTAGTTGGTTCATGTATATCTGCTCCAACCTATACCTGTTTATATCAGCAATGGAGAGAACTTAATTATCCATTGTAGAATACGTGATGTGTACATCCCCACCTTTTATTATGTACATGTGTATTTAGAATTCAAAATAGTTTCATGGTATGAACACTGGAAGTGAGTGATAGGGCGAGGAGGTGCGAAAGGTGTGATATTCATTTCCTCCGCCACTTTCAGGGCCTTTCAGGTTGGGACAGAGGCATATTGGAAGAGAGTTACGGGAACAAGAACATATAGAATGATGCCACATGTTGTCTCAGCTGCGCACACCCTCCCTCTGTCCCAGCCTCCCGGCCCCCTCCCAACACACACCATCTCCTATACTCATTACTCACCTAATTGGTTCTCAATTTCCTGTCTGCATGGTGGCCGCCCTCAGAATGCACTGTGTGTTAAAGGTAATAGCCCCCCCCCCGTACCCCCTGCTGCTACTACTGCTGCTGCTGCTGCCCACCCCCTGCAGCCTATCTGATCTATGCCATAGGACAAACACGTACACACGTGTGTTACCTAGCAAAAGAGGACCGCCAGTTAGGACCACTGTTTTTCTCATATTTCAGTATTCATTTTCATTATTGGTTACATTCATACAAAGGCACGATGCCACTTTTACTTCTTTTGTAGGGGGGCCTATTTTTCCACTGGTATGTCCATGTTAACTCGTATTAGTTGTGAAATTTGTCAGAAATTGGGAAATTCCTTTTTTGAAAACAGAAAAGTGGCATCTCTATTATATATTCAGTGGTACTGATCATTCCCACGAATTTTCTCTTTAGAAATAATCTATATATACTGTTTCACTTACCTTTTATGTGCGGGCTATGTTTAATAATTGAAGTGCACATTTACCTCTGCCACATACAGTATACTGGGGACGATGCATGGAGGTTGTAGAGGCAGGTAACTTCACCTGTCAGCCTTGTCAGGAATACCTGGACATGGACATCAACTTACAGTGTGATTTTCCACTGCGGGGGGTCATTAAATTGCAGTATATACTTAGTGTGCTGCCTCCTAGTGTCAATATCGGTCTGGCGTCTGCGTCCACTACTTTCAGTTTGTGTGATTGCCCCGTCCTCGTGGTGTCCGGTGAATCCAGAGTGCTGTAAGTCCATGTAGGCATAACATAAAGATATGGTAATAGCCATAGGTATATACAATACATACAGTTGTTAACTGTTCGTGGTAATATGCAAAAACCGATAAACTGATATAACGACAGGCGTTAATGAGTACCAGGGTGTTGTTAAGTAGTATATGACTAGCAAATTAGGACCAGGGTGTTGTAAGTAGCATATCACTAGTAGTAGTAACTTAGAACCGAGGCATTGTGTAGAAGTATATGACTAGTGGATTAGGACCAGGGTGTTGTAAGTAGTATATGACTAACTAGTAAATTAGAACCAAAGCATTGTGTAGAAGTATAAATATGACTAGCAGATAAGGACCAGGGTGTTGTAAGTAGTATATGACTAGTAAATTAGTACCAAGGCATTGTGTAGAAGTATATGACTATAGTGAATTAGGACCAGAGCATTGTGAAGTAGTATATGTATATTGAATTGGGAGTAGGGCATTGTCCAGTAGTATATGGATAGTGAATTAGGACCTGGGTGTTGTACAATAGTATCTGGATAGTGAATTACCGCCAGGGTGTTGTAAAAATTGATAGTATCTGGTATTAAGACCAGGATGTTCTGATATAGTATATAGAACGTCTGGTGCGAGGCTAATCTGGGGAATACCCTCCTCTCCTTTAGCTAACTCACTGGATGGGTTAGTAGTGGCTGGGGGGGGGGGGTGGCACGTGGGGGGGGGGAGAAGAAGTTGCTCAGAGCGGCCACAGTGACAGATCAGAAGGACCTGCCCATGTGATCTGCCCACGTGATCACACCATGTGATCAGGCCACTGACAGCCAACAGTCCTTTGGATCCAGATCGAAATACGAAACTTATTCCCCACTCCTTTCTCTGTATAATTAACACGCCTAGGGCTAAATTCTTAATTAACCTTTTTATTATGCAGCTTTGGAGGTCTCCACTCACTCTCGCCAACTTCAGTCAGTTTCACGCGCAAGTCAAACATATCGCTTTACAAGAATGGCATTAATCAAATTTAACTCGCAAGCAGTCCTTTTCGTCGCGTTGCATCCTTATTTTGGCAGGTTTATTTTTCTGTTGGGATCTGATCAAGGTTGCCTAAGCTTGGCAGAGGATCTCAGTTCACAAAAGTGATTTGCGCCCAGATTCCGTTAAATTATTCACAAGAAGAGGGTAGCGTGTTTGTAGAGGAATACCATGGTATTAGTACCTTCTGATCAATAGCAATGTAACCCTGCCAGTCAGATGGCACATGCTGGGTCTTCCCGTTCGTCTAAACCAAACTTTAACCTTCATGAGATCTATAATGATACTCACTTATGATTTAGAGTAACGACAAGTAATTGGTAATTAATGAAAAATACCTTTCCATCATGTGGTAGATGGGACCTGTAAGACATCAACGCTTGACGGGGCAACATGTAGCTTTCCAATTATCTGAATACCTAGAAGTTTTAAATGAAGTAAACATAACTTCATATTGCCTTAAAATGTGAGACCAATTCTAACTGGCCAAATAAAATGCTATAACCTTATAGCCTGTAGGTGGCGTATAATATGATTACCTCTACTTTGTGAACATAGTAGACGTAGCTAGATACCATTAATAATTCAAGCATTTTTTTTGTGTGACATGCATCTAAACTATCTTTTTCCAGTTGCCTAGACATTTCAAGCCTGAACTGTCTGCAATCTAGGTCCTACGTTTGCCTTAGTTTGTTATTGATTTGAATTTAAATCGTGGCCGCCACCTTGAAGTAATAACTGGAAGAAAGTTCATGCTATTGAAAGTGAAAAGAAATCCTACATTCAATAGGATCGTTACAATCAATTGAAACACATATAGGGAGGATTTGCCTTGACTGCCTCGCCCGTTGTTCATCAAGATACATTGAGAACCCGACTGTATACATGCCCGGGGCAATCTGCACAGTCAAGTCTGTTGTCTTTCCTCTTCTATTTGTGTATAGCTACCACTTAATTACCACTATTTATGAGTTATGATATCCATGTTATATTGAAATGGGATTTACAGTCATGGCGCTGAAGTTAAAGTTCGCATTGTTTTGCCTTATGCCCAGCCATCCCGGAGACCTACCTACTAGCCGTCAGTTATGGAAACTAGACTTCATGATTTCATTAGGCCGAATGAAGGGCATCTATTAGAAACGGCATGAGACAATGAGTTATACTTCATAACTCACTTTCCTTGTAATTATAAGTGATAGAAGTGTCGGTAATGAGCTTCCCCCGGTGCTAATTAAACATAATTACAGTCAAGTTGGTGCTTAAACTCTCAGTCGGTCAAATTGTACATGTATGAATGTGAGGATATCTTACCTAGTTAGGCCAGTTTTCTGTCATGTCAAATGTCCTTGACTATGTTTGCTATAGGGCGCTATTTTGGGTATAGGGGCTTTAGGTTTACCTTTTCTTTGATATAAAGACAGATTGTAATGTTAATTGCTGACATTTTGTCAATAATGAACATAAGACAACTTATTTTCGTGGAATCATTGTCTAGTAAGGCCCAGTTCTTCTGGAGAGGTAATCAATGATTTTAAAGTTGAAACCTCGAGATTAAATCTATAATCAATTGCAATGAGCTTAAAACCAGTTGATCATGCTCAGGTCAGGTCTGATCTCCATAGCACCTAACAATGCACACCGGCAGGTGTGTTTGATATAATGATAAACATCAATTTCTGAAATTCCAAGAACCTCTGAAGGATAAACAGGCAAGTATCAAGCATAAATTCCTCACTATACAACTTATAGCATTGATCAATCGAAAAATCCCTGGATCAGGGGATGCCATATCAGAAAGGTCATCCATAGTGGGTGAGCACCATGCAATATGATAGTCTGCAGGGGGCGGTGGTATTGGAAGATTCTAGTGATTATATTACCTGCAGGTCCAGGGGCTGCACAGTATACACTAATGGTATCATACTCACCACCGGATGTGACGTAGGGGACGATAATCACTTGACACCAGGCGGCATCTGATGAGATAATGAGGTTGGTCTGTTGGACGATGTATACCGGTGTAGTTGGTCACTCCGTAGTGGGTTGCCATCTTGTCCCCTGGTTGGGGCCCTTGATGCGGGCGGGGGGCCCCATGTTGCATGTCGATTTAAAAGAAATTACCATGTTGCATGTCTATGTCGCTTAATAATGTTCATGTTCCATGTCGATTTTAAGAACTGTCCATGGCTCACGACCTTGGGACAATGTTTTTGTCTCTGATCGGGTGCCGTCTCTGACCGGGTGCCGTCTCTGACTTATACTCATAAATATAAGGATTTGGAAAAACGTTATGGCGGTTGTTATATAATCATAGTTATAATTATAATTAGCTTCCTGCTGTTAGTATTTTGACCTTATCAAGCCAAGCCGGTCAGAGACGGCACCCGGTCAGAGACGGCACCCGGTCAGAGACGGCACCCGGTCAGAGATGGCACCTGGTCAGAGACAAAAACATTGTCCCAAGGTCGTGAGACACAGCCCCATGTACCCTGTCACAATCGTTTTATACCTCATGTCGCACGTCACTAGGCCTCATGTCGCATGCCGATTTTAAGAAATCCCCGTGTCGGCATATCGAATTTAGGGGTCTAGAGCCATCTGATTGGGGGTATAAGTCCATATGTTATATTATACGTATATATATATATGGCAGCCCGAGAGAGTTCCTCCAGTCTGAAGCTACACTGAAAACCCAGCCATAATTATGCGAAGGTCGTCACTGCTGACGACTTTAGGGTCGTCATGCCATTATGATGACCAAAGGTCATCACATTGATCACCATGTTTCTGCCCCGAGAGGGATCTACTATGCAATGGTGTGATGTATGCTCTCCCATTAGCACGTGTACTGATTGAAAGCTACCTTGATATTGACTATAGGTTTGCAAGACTCATTTAGAAAATGTAAACTATTGTACAGAATTATATTTGAGTATTTTAAGCATAAATTAATAGAAGAATTCAGCACTTAATAGCAGAGCAGATACATGTTGAGCTTAGACACCTCTTATGAGCATGAAATCATTTATGTATAAGTCTGATGATTAACTTCAATTGATAACATGCACACAAATACCTAGGTCTACTGGAAATTGATTGATTGATTGATTTTTATTGACTAACAGGTCATGTATACACAAGCTTTTCACATTAATCTATCCAAGGGAAGTGAGGCGACACAGGAACTGTTTGGGATCCGCGCCGCTGGATAGACGGCCTATTTATTAACATAGTAACATGATTAGTTGAATAAAGTAGAAAAAAGAAAAAAGAAAATTTCTAAGTGTCCATGATTGAAAGTGTAGCAGGCCGGCAGTGACGTCACGGCGTCACTGGCGGGAGAGCTGGTAACACCCCCTGTTGATTAATAGTTGTACTAATTGATTAGTCCATGTCATTAATCTATCCAAGGGAAGTGAGGCGACACAGGAACTGTTTGGGATCCGCGCCGCTGGATAGACGGCCAAAGTCCAAATAATATAGTATGATTATATAGTATGAGCATAGAACAATAAACTTAAGTCACTCATGATAATATAACTAGTCAATAGAGCGCACCCTTATGGTGCGTCGCATACGACGACAAGGCCTTGGAGACTAAGGAGTCTGTCGCCACTCGATTGGTGAAAGGCTTGGTGAGATACACCAATGCCGCCATGCTGGACCAATCCCCACATTGTCTTATATCCTCCAAGGAGAGGCCCAGATTGTACATGTACAAGGCGCCTGCGCGTCGTAAGGAGTGGCAACCCACCCTCTTAGACTCCAGACCCGAGCGGTCTAGCAGGGTCTTGAGAAAGGATAGCAGCTTGCTGTAAGTCAAAGGCTTAGGGGTGCCAGATCCCACCAGCATGAAGGCTGGGCTGTTTGGATCTGAGCTTGGGAAATCCATGAAATGTTTCCGGACCCAAGTCACCGCGCACACTGGGGAACCAACAGCTACAGTGACAGGGACTCGGTGGACCTTTTGGCAGTACTGAATGGTTTTGGAGCTGGACACTTTTATTTCCAGCCCCCAGTCATTGAAGACCACGGCTCCTCTACGCAGGTAGTGACCCTGCAAGGCACTGGAGTCCGGGACAAGATTACTCTTCCTTAGGAGGCCTCTGAAGGCCAAGGCGATGCATGCCCACATAGTGATCTCGTTTGGATTTGAAAGGTCCAAGCTGTTAAACATCAAATGCAAGTCCTCCAGGAATAAAGTGGGGCGGTGAGGTTCTGGGTCGCCCAAGGCCCGGCGGATTCCCGACATTGTCATAGCAAAAGTAAACTCAGACCTGAGGTATAGCACATCATGGCTAAAATAATTGTTAAGGCTGATCACAGCGCTGATGTAGTTCTGGATTGTAGAATATCTCAAGGATTTAGACAGGTACACCGCGTAACGGCACATGACGTCAAGCTTGGTGGGTACCGGGGTGGCGTCGGCTAGGGCACAGAACCCGAGGAACTTTTTCCACTGGGAAGTTTTCGTTTTCCAGGTGGAGGCCGACCACGCCATCGACCTCAACTCTGCGGCCCTGATGTCCAGCTCCCTGACAAACTGGTTTGTTTCTACAACATAAATGGAAAGGAATGTCATTAAAGCACTCGGCTCTGGACACTGCATCGGCAACAACATTCTTGTAACCCGGCAAGAAAACCCCCACTAGATGGCAATTAAAAATCACAGTGTCCCAGAAAATGAGGCGGAGGATGTCCATGGACCTGCTATTGTCACTCTTGCCCGTATTCAAAGCGGCCACCACCTGGGTGTTGTCCGTCACGCATTCTACGCGTGTGTCGCGCCACTCGTCCCCCCATCTCCTCAGGGCCATGAGGATAGGATATAGCTCCTGTACGTTAATGTTAGAGGGAATGTGCATATCCGGTTTAGGAGTACAATGATTGTGAAGATCTCTCGGGTCCCTTCAACTCTTAGACCACGAGCCGGCGGCCCAGTCGTCGCCGTACACAGCCCCCCACCCGACCGTGGTCGCCGCATCGGTGTGAATGATTGCCGTGTTCATTGGGCCCGGTTTGATGATCTTAGCCTCCCCGTTAAACCACGCTGCGAAGTCTGACCACCACAGGAGGTCCTGGCGGAATGACTTTGATAGCGAAACATATCGCTTGCCGGGGGTAAAATGCGAAAGCATTTCGATGACTCGATGACTGAAAGTCCTGCCGCCCCTAACTAGCGTGCTGCAGTGGGCTAGAACCCCACATAGGCGTTGCAGCTGCTTCCTCGTCGCCCGCAGGCGACCTGAGAAGAAGTCTATTTCCTCGTGTAGGCTGGCTATTTTCTCGTCGGGCAGACGGAGCTTCATTTCGATGGAGTCTAACTCCACTCCCAGATAGGTCTGGATTTGGGCCGGCGACTTGACCTTTTTATATGAAATATAGAAACCCAACCTCCTCAATACACTTTGGAGGTAAAGTTGGGCTGTCTGGCATTCGTTGAAATTGCGACCCATCACTAGAAAGTCATCAAGGTAATTGGCACAAAAGAAACCTTGTCCCTCCATATGACGCGAGACCGCGTCGGTGATGCGAGTGAACACGCTAGGAGACATCCTGGTCCCGAAGGCCAAGAAATTGTCCTCTATGAAGCACGGGGTACCGTCTATGTCCCACTGCAAACCTTGAAACTTCCTGTCACTCTCTCTTATCAAAATTGACCTATACGCACTGGTAATGTCTGTGACTGCCATAAAGCAGTACGGCTGTATAGCTGCGGAAACCATATCTACGGTTTTATACTTGAAAGTTTGGAAGGTAGATTCCATAAAGGAATTGATGGACGCCCCTAGTGGGAGGTAGTCCGCGTACATGCTACACGAATCATCTACACTCGCACATACACAAATAGCATCACAATCTACACTGATGTCCCATGTCTGCGCGTGCCCTCGGCTCGGCTCCGCACTGACGGCTAATGTCTGCGCGTGCACTCGGCTCGGCTCCGCGCTGACGACTAGATCATGTGGTCACATATGATGACCCGGGTTGCCCTGTTGGGCATGAGGGGGACCTTGAGGTGGGAAACCACTCTCATATCCTGGAGGGGGGTTACCCATCATCTGAGCCTGGTTGCCATAGAAACCGCTAGGTTGGCTCCTGCAGTATCTACCTTTATGGGCCCCCCGGCAGTTGCTGCAAATATGTTTCTTGTTGCAAGGGTTATAGTCGCATCGGTCTCGGAAGTTCCATTGCCCACAGATATCCGGGGGGCACAGACCTCCTTTGTTGCCGGAGCCCCGCCCCCCGCTGTTGGCCCCCCGACTCTCACTGCGCGCCGCCTCCCGGGCCAGCGCTCTGAGGACTGGTCCAGTGTTATCCGCGCCCAGGCAGTCGTGGCGGACATCCTCATCACAGTGTACAAAATCTGTGAGATCACCCTCTATGACCTTGGTGGTGACCTTGAACTCATACTTAGCAAGAGTGTCGGCCTCATAAGCCTTGGACAAGCCCCTCATAGTGATGAACTTCATATGGGCAGAGTAGCCCCTGGCCGTTATGCGGCTGGGAAATTCACCTTTAATGATACACTCGTGCACACATGTCATACCAAACACAAGCTCTCGGTAGGACATTTGCTTGTAATCCTTGTCCACCTCCAGATGATAATCAGGCCTAATTTTTTCCCTAGACCTCTTCCTCCTGTTGTCCCTAGCATAACCCCTCAGCTCATCACACAGAATATCAGACAAACCTTGAGGTTGACGGGGTCCCAGGAGAGCAGCATCAAAGTCTGGGGAGAGTAGTCCCAGAGACTGGTGTGATAGCCCAGCCCTCTGTAGCCCTGCCTGGATGGTGGCTGAAGCAGAGGATGGGTACAGAGGCTGTGGCCTCTGCTGCTGTTGCTGCTGTTGAAATGGCTGTTGCCACTGTTGATACTGCTGTTGCTGCTGTTGATGGGCTTGTTCGCGCTGGGGTTGCTGCTGCTGTTGCACCCAGAGCAGGTAAGATTGATATGAAGTGTCGGCATTGCCCTTTGGGCCTACACCACCAACCTGACCTCGCTCTTCACGGGTGTCCGATCGCTCTCCGCGGCCCACCTCTCGCTCTGCGCGGTCGTCGACGGTAAAGGGAGCTGAGCTGAAGCTGTTTGAGGCCTTTCCACCCCTCTGCCATTGCTGATCGTCTCTAAAACGATCAAAATCGCCTTGCATATCGTTGTAGACGGCCGCACCGGAAGGGTGGGAGTGGGCGCCGCCATGATTGTTGATGTCCGCGGCCGCGTTCGAGCCCCCACCCCGGTGAGCAGAAGTCGGCGCTGGTCCCCGCGTGTCCGCATGTTGCCCGCCGGGTACCGGCCGTGAATCCGCGCTCTGGTGAGTGACTGAGCTATATTTTTTCCCCTCGAACGCGTCCGCGCCCATGACAGACTGTACCACACCGCGGAATGCGGCTTCTGCAAGGTCTGTATCCCTTTCCACCCGTCTATTGCCCGCTCGTAATGCGGCCAGCTCCATTTCAGCCTCTTTCAGCCTCTGTGCCCGCTTAAGTTCAGCCTCTCTGGCCCTCTCTCTGATGGTGAGAGCCTCGATCCTCTGTAGTTCTTGTACCAGCTCTGCCTCACGGGCCGCGTCGTAGTCCGCGGCCTGCTGGTCATGTTGGCGGGTCGTACCGCCCGGGGGTCCCGTCGGCGCAGGGCTGTAGCTGCCGGTCCTCTGCTGCCCGTCGGAGCCGCCATGCTCCTCCGGTGCCGGCTCAGTCCTGTCCCCCTGCTTCTTGGGTGTTCCCTTGTTAGGGTTTCGGGCATCGCACTGTGGGCAACCATTTCGGTTTGAGTGGTATTCAAACCCACAAAAACAAGTAGTAGGCATGGCCAAATCTCAAGACAAGCACTAGATCTCAAGAAATATCTCAAGAAAATTTCTAAGTGTCCATGATTGAAAGTGTAGCAGGCCGGCAGTGACGTCACGGCGTCACTGGCGGGAGAGCTGGTAACACCCCCTGTTGATTAATAGTTGTACTAATTGATTAGTCCATGTCATTAGCCAAAGCGTGGACCGGTAGAGTAACAGATGGAAATCACTGTACCATTCCAGAACCGCAAATAAATATATGTACAGTTTAGTTACAAAAGAAAAACAAGAAAAAACAGATAAGAGCTTGATGATGAGGGAGAGGGGGGGTGGGTGCTGGTATAACAACACTATTTTACATGGGTTATACTGATGTAACAAATGACATACAAAAAATATAAATGTGATCACTGGTGATCACCACAATGCGTACTTATGACAATCTAATTTTAGGGCAAAAATCATCAATATGACGACCCTCAATGGCGAGGGGGTACGTGCTCTCGACACATGCACAGTGATCGACCTAAAGTCGTCACAACTGTCGGCCTTACAGCCCTATGGGGTTTTCAGTGTACACTGTTGTGAACCAGTGACGGTACCAGTCATATTATCACATTATAGTTCTCTCATCTGCCGCTAACACTCATCGAAGCACGGCAGTCGACCTTATATAAGGTTATACAAATGTAGCGTCACCAGCATGCAGAAAGGCAGAAATATATGCTGGGCACGTACAGCACTCCAAGCACTGTTATATCCAGGCCAAGCATTTACCATCGTTTCTGGGTGAGCTTTTATTTCATATTATGTCTTCCTATGTCAACAAAACCCCTCTCATTCCAGAGTCAGGCATTTTTTCAAATAGTAATGCTGGACATATCCATGAGCAGACTGAAAGAGAATCAAAATGCACAGCTGCATATATATATATATATATATATATATACCATAACAGAGGATCCATTATGTCTGACTCTCCTTCAAGGCATGAAGAGTCCAGCAGGTCCAGACTCTGTAAAGAGGGTCCAGGATTGGCTTATGTTCTTCTTTGGCTAACTATTGTCTGACGCTCAATTTTTTTCTGTTGTCACAATTGGGAGTAGGACTCGCCATGGGGGTGAGTGAAACCCTCCACCGTGTAATCAAGATGGCATGACAATGGGCCGTACATAAATTACGTCACGTCATATGGATCACCATACTTAGCAGTTTTTAAGGATTCTGTGTTCCCAAGTTCCACGGGACATCAACTTATCTGTAGCTCAAGGTATGAATTATACCATATTATAAGACTAAAATGACCATATTTGTCAAAACCTGATTTTTCCTTATGGCACAACCAGTCCTTGACTATCGATATCAGAATGTTTTAGTGTGCTAATGTGTGTTGACTCCCCCTGTCTCATAAATCGGAGTAACTAAACTCTACCTGATGGGTACTCAGCATCGGCTTATCACCTAATGCCTTTCCCGTGACAAATCGGTCATATTCAGTTATTATTCTTGGAACGCTGGATCAACAGTACTGCTTTAGACTAATGATACAAACTAGAGATCCATGCATTATAAATTGTGATTCATTGATGGATACAGTGGGTGAAGTGGGAGTGTGTACTTCGAGGGTTGTTTACTGCAGCTACATCTAGGCATTTTCTTCATGCACCTATTCTGTACAAAACCAAAGATATGGCATAGGCCAAAAGAAAAGGTGTGTTTCAGGTTACATAGTCTGAAAATCTAGGTGGGGTAGGCCGGATTTCTTTTGATTTTTTTAAAACTTTGGCCTGAAAAGTACCCAAAAATTGACTCACAAACTTCAGAGCTGACTCACCAACAAAGGCATCAACTCGTGAATTAACAAATTGACTCTGAAGTAGCCCCAAAATTACTTTATATATGAATATTTTCTCAAAATTGGGTAAAAATGTCTAGGGTCGGCCGTTTTGCTACGGCGGGTCGGGTAACCTGAAACACACAAGGGGATTTTATAAGATGCGCGCGGTGATGAGAAACCATTTTATTTTTTGAGTGGTCTTTACTCCACCCCCTCACCTCACCACGCCAAACCGCATTCTGTCAAACACCCTAGGCATACTGCTTAGTATCCCCCTAACCTGTATGTTTATTCATGAGGAGAAAATAACTCTGATTCGATTTTCTAATGAAGGTCGAAAATGTTGCATAGGATACATGATTGATATTAATATCCAATAGCAGCCATTGCCTGAGCACAAGCCCGCTATACGTGACGTTATGACGTAACAATCCGTATAGGGGTGACTGAACGATGTTATTATGTCACGGCATTAACAGAACGTCAGATGGAATTATGAGATGACGTAGACCTATATGACCTCTGGCCTCTCGTGGCGAACACACGTCATACTTGCGTGACGGCGTCATTAAATGAACTTTGACGTCAAAGTGTTATCACGTCCTGTCGATTAAGCCTGTCACCGCCCACACGTGTATAAGGACCCGGCAACTCAGTACTTAGATGTTTTCTCGTATTACCTGTAACAGTCGGAAGGTACTATTAAGCATATAGAGACTGAAATTTGGTGATAATTATATGACATATCTGTCTATACTGCCCCGCCATCTAGCGGAACTGGGTCTGGTTCCCATGATCACCACGTGTAGTACAGGCACACTCTCGTGTGAGTTTGGCCCTGCTGTCGCCGCCAGTGATGACCAATAAAGGTTGTAGTTTATGTGCCTGATACCCAGTCAAAATCACACAAGAACAGAACTAATATAGCCACGGTCGCCACTTCACCCGATTTGTTGTCTACTGATTTATAACTATACAGTAACTATAAAATAACATATTGCTAATTCCACGTTGAAGCCGTGTTTTGGCCTTATGTTAAGGATTAAGGGACGAATCATTAATTACTAGTTGGGCGGGGCTTGCTAGATTTTCACGCCCACTTTTTCTAACAACGGGGGGGGGGGGGAGGGGGTACTGAAAACTGGCAGAAAAAGTTTGCCCACGCCCAATAGGGATGACATTTTTAACCCCACTGTCAAGGGGTCGCCACCCCCCCCCCTGTAGGTACCCCCCCCCCCCCCCTGTAGGTAACAGTAGAATCTACTGTACATCTACAGCAGATTCTACTGTAAATCCATTCTACAGCAGATTCTAGTGTATATCTACAGTAGATTCTACTGTGTATCTACACTAGCCATTTACAGTGTCCTGGTGTCTGGCGGCATCAGTACATGCCATGCTGCTGTATAATTCACGTTTAGACATGGCCTACATAGCTCTACATGGGGGTAAGTAGTCTTATCAATTATTAACCGCTCAATGCTCTTATTTGTTTTAGACTAGAGTTGTGTTATATATACAATTCACTATTACTGGTTACTTATTGTCCTCTTTAGACAACGTCTACTGTTGTCATCAACTGTTATATTATGTAACAAAAGCACACATAAACTGTTTTATGAAGTAGAAAGCACACATAATACATGGAAATATATATATGAGAAAAAGATGTCTACAATAATCCATGGGCGTGTTTTGCCTTAAGGTACAACTTACAAGCAGGGGTAAACTTACCAATTTAGATTTATAAGAGAAACACCTCTCCATCAGTCATAAGGCAGCATGTCAATTGGTATTGACATTCACAGCATCAGTTCCCATACGGAGATCATTATCTGTATATATTCCTCTAGGGTGCTGTTTCTCCACAAAGTACGGATGCCTGCAAATTCTGGAAAAGAAATTCCGTATTTTGTGGACAAAATAAAAGTGATAAATGCAATCGTTCTTTTGGTACTTATACATACAAAATTTAATACAGAGATCCACAATTTACGGAATTGATGGACAGAAACAGTTTAGGCCGATTCCGCAAATTGCCGACATTCGTATTTGTGGAGAAACAGCACCCATGATAGATAGGCCTATAGGAATTTCAGTTGGCCAACTGTTATCATGATGTCCATTGATACTACAGCCAAAAGTAGATGACCCAATATCCGTTGGTCTGATATATCAGTTTGATATTCTTTCCTATTTCTAGCCCAGAGCACTCATTTCTCTAATAAACGTCATGCCATAGAAAGGTCGCTTTTCATGTGACTTCCTCTGTATCGGATGGTCATGTCATTCATTCCGACCTAAGTGGCATTGCCGTCTAGTGACAGTGCCTCATGATACATCTCCTGAACGACCATACAAGTTCCATACTTGTGTGTCTAAATAGAGTCAGGGCCCTGGATGCCTGGTTGGTGTGGGTTTGAGTCATACCAGCTATATTAGAGGTAAATGTAGTTCTGGGTCATGCAGTCTATATCAAGGGAAACACACGTTTGTGTATCTGTCTATATGGGTCTTCTTAGTTCTATGTACCAGCCTATTATATATACAAGACACCGGCTATAATAGTTATCACAATCCTACATTATTTCTTTATAGTGTCTGAGTCATATCTGTGGAGATAGGCAGCCTAAAGACCCTCACATTAGTGTGTCCATGAACGATAGTGGTTGCGGTTGAGGCAAAGCCATATCGTGAATGACATAATATTCCACCTTCTAGATCTAGGCAATCCTTTAAATATTGGCCAGACCTGTGGATCCTAAGTATGGTGTATGTTAGGAGAAGGCACCAGCCCCTCTCATCATGATCTACATAATATACACATTTCGTTTACCAATGATCATGTATTTCCCTGGGAATAAACTGGTGGAAGAATCTACTTATCTCCAAGGAATGTGAACCTAGCAATAGCCAATTTACCATTTCCAGTAAGCTGGGATAGCCTCATTCACAATATGCCTACACGGATACAAAAATAATCCTACTCATGACTTGTACTTGATCTGCGGCACCCATTGTAGACATGATAGTCAGTCATACAGAGGCCAGTCTAACGAACAAGGTGTTTGAAATGAGTTGTCAGTACATCTTCACAAGGCTGCCCAGTTTTAGTGCATGCCTTTTCAATTTATATTGTGAATAGTAATAAAAGTATTTTATCACACAAAACCCAACACAAGGAATTTTCTTTTTCGGTTTTTATTTGAAGTCTATATTTTGCAGACATTTTTGGAGGGTTTTTGGAGAATGATCTTATGTTGCTACGTTTCGGATCATTAATGATCCTTCATCAGGCAAAGATACTTTATGCTTGAAATATGGCTACTGAAGTACCCTAAATGATCACAAAAATGGTAGTTGCCATGGTAACAGTAAACAACAACAATGTATCCTAGTTACATGTTCAAATGATCACATTTTTCCAATAAATATGAATACAAGGAGGAATATGTACAAGAGAAGTATGAAATATTCTGGATATTCCGGGGCAAACACTTATTCGATAAGTACATTATGCGATGGTACTAATAAAGACTATGTTTAGTTTAAACAATCAAAACTTAGAAATGGCGCTTGGGTAGCCAGATATGATCTTATTCATTTTTGAGTATTCCTTGTCCTTTGTGGTGGTAGTCTTAGAGTAGTAGCCTCAGTTTTTTTGCACATTGCTGTGTTTGTTCGTATTGAAGTAGTGATTCGCAGTTGTTGTCTGTAACTTCTGGAGTGATTCCTCCTTGCAGTTTATTTGGGGCTGTGTTTTCTAGTATGCATGTGTTAATGAATTTGTTGTGTTTAGATACTGTTTTTAGATTTGTGGCAATTTTCCGTGCTAATTTATAGTACGGCTGAGCATCTGCAGGGAGTTGTGTAGTCTCAGTTTCATTGGGGAAATTATCGTTTGTTCCATCAATGTCGTCATAGTCAGTGTTTCGTTGGTCCATTTTGGTGTTTCAGTGGTGGTGCGTGTAGTTGGTGCAATTGATGTACCTGTAGAGGATGGATCCTATTATGTATACTTGTAGTTTTCTTGTTTTTCTTAGGACAGTTATTAATTAATACTACAACATTCTCTTTTGACGCTTTCCTGGTGAGGGTGATCCTATTATGGATTCCAGTGTGAGTGGTGTTCAAAATGTGAATAGTCTCATTTCAGTCTCATCTTTATCTTATATGGATCAGTGGATGATTGAATGAAAAACAACTCTGTTTGGTGACTCTGTAAGAATACAAACAACATACTATGATGAATAATGGTGAGGACTTCAAAGATCAAGGCAATAATACACAGATAAGTGGTTATAGAGGATTACATTATAAGCCAGAGTTTCATTAAATACATTTATAAATGGATTTCCATTTAGATTCTACTTCCCCGCATCAGGGATATTCCCAACACAGGAGAAACTTGGTTTCTCCTTTTCTCTCTGTCTCTTTGTCTCTGTCTGCCTGTCTCTGTGTCTCTCTGTATATTTCTCTCTCTCTCAGTCTGTCTGTCATTCCTTCTGTCTCATCCCACATCTAATCTCTATTTTATATCCCCACCTCTCCCAATGTATCCCTCCTTCGCACAGCTCTCGCTCCAACCCTGTGATCTTCCATGACTTGTGACTGTTCTGATGTTGGGTTACTCACATCATGGGCTGACATGGAACAGACATATTCCTATTGATCCTGTCGTCTGCCATACGCTGGATGTCCCTGTATGTTGATATTGCCAAATGATCCTGCCACTCTCATATTAAATCTCACTCCAGACGAGATCCTGCATAAACCATGCAGTGCAAAGTAGGATATAGTATAATAACTGCTATCTTTTGACAAATGGAGAATAGCTTTATGGTGCTTATTCATGAGTGAAATTCTATAATTTGGTTGCAGTATTTTTACATATGGTAAATTATCATCAATGAGGTCAAAAGGTGCCCCAGAATGTAGAGAAATTAACATGCTTAGCTCATGTTGAATTTCATGTGCAGAATGCGGACACATGAGGAACCTATCCTAAAAGTTGGGAACACTAATGTTATTGATTGTCCGTTTCAAGTACAAATCAATTATGAAGTACCGCGTCCTATAGAATTTTAGTTCAAATAATCACTTTATTAGGGCACTCATTTACTATTTTGAATTACCAGATCTACGCAGGAGGTGTTCTCCGTGACCCCAAATGTTGTATCCTGGCACTATTAATTTTGTATGACCATTTGATACCTAAATGTATTTTAAGGTACAGGAATATGTGTGACATATATATACTGTTGGGGCAGACGCTCATCGTAAACTATATTGAGAGTGATGACAGGGGGATCAGAAGTTGGGGCAGTCATATTGCTGAGGGTCTTATGGAGCCCATCATGTAGAGCTGCAGGAGGAGCAATCACGCCGGGATGGAGATGATGAGTCGGGATGACATGAATCTAAGCAATCCTTCCAATGATGGGCAGACCTATGGGTCCATAGTTTAGGATAATGTTAGGAAAAAAGACCAGGATCTCTCACTATGAACTACTTAAAATAATAGGTGTTTCGTATACCAATGATGTTTTTCCCTTGGAGTAAACTGGTGGAAGTATTATAATCTACTTGTTTTATATTTCCATGCAAGATAAACTGGACAATAGACAATTCACCATTTCCAATAAACCGGGATAGCGTCATCCAGAATACGCCTACACAGATGCACAAACAATCCTACTGGTGACTTGTACTTGATCTGCGGCACCACTTGTAGACATGATAAATATTACATTAGTCAGCCATACAGAGGCCAGGTTAAAGAACAAGGTGTTTGAAATGAGTTGTCAGCACATCTTAACAAGGCTGCTCTATTTTAGTGCCTTTTCAATTTACATTGTGAATAGTCTCATTTCAGTCTCATCTATATCTTACATAGATCAATGGAAGATCAATGGAAGAATCGAAAAGCAGTTCTGTTTGATGACGTAAGACAATATAAATACCACACTATAATGAATGATGATGAGCACCTCATGAATGGAGGCAGTAATACACAGATAAGTTGTTATAGAAAATGACATTATAAGCCGGGCTTCTTTCCTATTAAAAATAGAATTAAGATATTTGTATCCGGCATCAGGGCTATGTTCAAACAACAAAACAGATTTTGGTTTACTTCTTTTCTCTGTCTGTCTTTCTCTCTGTCCCTGTCCCTGTCCCTCCCTCCCTCCCTCCCTCCCTCCCTCCCTCCCTCCCTCCCTCCCTCCCTCCCCCCTCTCTCTCTCTCTCCCTCTCTCTCTATATATATATGGCTCGATCTCTCTGCATCTTACTCTGTCTCTCATTCCTTCTGTCTCATGAATTCCATATCTAGATCTTTATTCTATATCCTCTCCTCTCCCAATGTACCCCTTCTTCGCCAAGCCCTGTCTCCAACCCTCTGATCTTCCATGACTTGTGACCGTTCTGATGTTGGGTTACTCACATCATCGGTTGACATGGTACAGACATATTTTTATTGATCCCATCCTCTGCCGTACCGTGGACGTCCCCATATATGTAGATGTTGCTGAATCATCCTGCAACTCTCCTATTAAATCTCGTCCGAGATGAGATCCTGCATAAACCAAGCAATTCAGGATATAGTATCTGCACTGCTATCTTTATCACTTACTGACAAATGGAGAATAGCTGGATGGTGCTTATTATGAGTCAGGCTCTATAATGTGGTTGCAATATCGTGTACTTGTACATGTAGGCATATCCTACACACACAGAAAAGTGAGAATCATTGTCGCTAAAACTACCGTCACCTGAGGGTCAGGCACTGCCTGACTCTACCATTGTTATCATGCCTTAAACATGTAGAGACCAATCATGTTGACCATTGCAGATTATGGAACCAGGACAGTTCAAAATCAATACCTTTTCTGTCGGACAGTATTTGTTGACCTAACACAGAAATGTGCTGATACATACTGTGGACATGATGGTGTAGAGTGGCACAGTCTGAGGTTGACATGTGACTGCTCATACACACCACGCATGCGCAGATCTCATGAGGTGACAGTACTACCACCTAGTGGTGTTTGTTAATCAGACCTCTGACCTTGCCACAAGCCTCCATCAAGGTCATAGCTGACATGCTTCAGCTCTTGTACCAGGATCCAGAAAAAGCAATGTGGGATAAACATCCAAAACCCCATAAACATTGACAAAGAACTAAGAAAGGTGTATACATGGGATAGGAGTTTAATCAATTGAGCCGGTAGGATTAAATCATCTAGACCCATAGTATTACAGAACCCATATAGGTTATATGATAAATACACCTATTCAATATTGTGCTGGTATTTCCTTAATTCAATATCGACTGGTTTATTCATTGACCGAATGGAAATGTAGTAGATGCCAACGGGGCGTGGGGGTAGAGCAAGTGGGGTAGTGACTTGGGCTGTGATTGACAGTAATTGATGTCAGGTTAAAGGGGTCTGTCGCACCCATTTATCACACGGCTGCCTAAATATCGACCCCTCTTAGCAGTTTCAGTATAGCCTGAAGCAATTGTGTACAGGCTTACGAGAGTTATACAAAAAAAAATCCATGAATTATCTAAGTAGAACGGGATACTAATCATTGGCAGAAATTTGAAACTGCCACCATCAATAGAGGATACGGCTAAACAGTGGATTGGAAAGCTATGTTGCAGGATTCGGAGTAGGGTATTCTGATTTGGCGTGGGAAGCAAATCTTCATTGAAAGGGGGGGGGGGCAGGGGGGCCTATCCAGCTTTAAGCATTGGCTTTTAAGCTTGATGCCGCATGTACAGGCTTTATTGGAATCGTAAATAAAACTATTGTTTGAGCTCCTTTAGTTCTGATTATATGGTCTCGGCAATTCCTTGGGCCCAAACATATTCAGACCCCCACCTTCTGGAATTGGGGTGGCCTGGGTCCGCTGGCCCCCTCTTTTCCTACGCCATTGTGTGCTCATATCATGCTCTCCAAATATTGTGTTTTGAACATTAATTGTTTGGCTAACCTTCGTTATGAATTCCGTACCAAAGTCTAATCCGAATTTCTTTGCTTTATTGCAGCTCACTGCGACGATGGAAATCGTGGACATAGTGGAATATACCTCTGGGAAATTACATCAAGATTTATTGAAGTGATTATCACCATGACAGGGAGGCCAGCGAGATGAAATTACGTACCACTTGAAAAAGGAATAACTCCAGGGAGGCCATCATAATAGAGAAGATGGGACACAAGTGGAAGGACTATCAAAATCGACTGTCTAAACTGTATACTAATCCTTTTAAGGAAAAATTAAAGTACTCTTCATTGGAGGAAATAGAAAAACACACTTGGATGGTCAAACACAATGCTATATAAGCGACACTATCTATTCTATCTGTATCGAGTATCCCAGCTTACATTTTAGGAAGAAAGGCACACCATGTTTTAGGAATGGGATCTGAGTTAGGTATGAGGACCAGTAATGACAGTATTACATCTCACCACTGACAGAGGGCACCGGAGACACAGTGGCCAATGGAGGCGGACCGGCATTGGAACTGTCATCAGTTGGCAGAGTAACATGAAGAATCTCTTAGTGCCATGTCAATAACAGACATCAAGATGAAGATGCAATTCTCTATCGATTGCATCATAATTCTCTTCATAACGATAGCCATTGTGCTCACAAATGGACTAACGCTGCTCATCATTTTCAAGACCGAGCATCTGACTTTCCTAAATCGCTACTTTTTTGTGTCGATGACAATCTGTGATCTGTGTGTTGGGCTCTTTGTTACGCCCTTCTCCTTCTGGACGAGTATGTTCGGTGAGTGGATATACGGTGAGAAGTTCTGCCACGTTGAGGCCTACCTGGCTGCCATTTTCTGGATTGCCTCGGTGTATTCGCTCACATGGACCAGCATCGACCACTATGTGGCTATTCGCAAACCTGACCGCCATGACTCGATGATGACTCCAATGAGGAGCATCTGTTGGTTGACATTGGTCTGGGTGGCGGCTTTTAGTTTCTGCTGTCCGCCTCTGTTCGGTGAGGAACGTGCAAAGTACTATGTGGAAGCCTCGCTCTGTGTTATTGACTGGAACCTCCAACGTGCCTACGTCATTACCTCAGGGCTGCTCATCATAGCACCCCCGCTTGTAGCGCTCACCATCTCCAACTTGTACCTCTTTACTGCCGAGTACCAAGTTAACAAACAGGTCTACGAGAAGTGCTCAGACTCTACTTCTCGTCCAGGACACTATTTTGTTAACTTCATCCTCGGCATACTGTATCTGGTCACCTGGCTACCCTGGTGTTCGCTGCAAGTGTATGATTTACTACAACCTCGCGTTGGTGGCCCGCCCGGCCCACCACGCCTTCATTTCTACTTCATGTGGCTAGCCATTTCTAATTCATTCCTCAAGTTCTTTGCGTATGTGCTACTTGATGCAGACTTTCGTAGTGGACTTCAAGAGTTGTCGGCTTGCCTCAAATACCGCCCTAACTCCTGACACAGGCCCCCGCCGCCCGGCCTTACCCCGGCCGTAGGCGGCAACGGGCCTGCAGGCAATGGCCCCACCTCAGTGGTTGGCCTACCAAACTCTCCACCTCCTTCTACCAAGTCACCAGCCTCTTCTCGGAGGACATCAGCATCAACCACTCGCTCCAACCACGTCAACCGAACATCCACCAGTGCCACCCGAATCACCCACCGAAACTACCCGAGCACCAGCACCAGCCCCGAGCCCACTGGAACATTCCGCACTTACTACGACGATGTTGCTGTAGAGGAGGACTGGGTATGACGTCATTGGTCATGGGAATGACATTGAGGAGCCCTAAATACCATGCATGAAGAAGTAGACCAAAAAGAGATGCTCTCATTGAACTGTGCCAGCCATGAAGCTATCCATCTCTCTCTGCAACTCTCTGTATAGAGGCTACTACATGATAGCCTACATCAAGGTACCATCCCATTCACAAAGATCCGCGTCTCCATGGCAACTAAAAGAATGCAAATGGAGATTTCCGGTTCCAGTCGATTGCTGATCACCGCCCATGCTGCCTTCTGACGGCCGATGCCTACACTTCCCGACCTTGGCTGGTGTCTGGCAGGCAGCCGGGATCTAAGCCCATACCTGGGACTGGTAGTTTGGGAACCAGCGATTACAGACCACAGCAGCCGCAGCAAAGTACCCGGCTGTAATGGTGGGCAGTTGTCATGGCAACGGTGGTCAGCAGTGGCGGTCATATCTGGTCCTGTATGGCTGACTGGAGGCCGGTACCAGAGGGCAGGGGCAGGGAGGATTATGTAACTTAGCAGGAGCTCTGGCTACTGGAGGCCAAGACCTGTCAGCTATTACCGTCTGATATTACACACAGCATCCCCAGCACGTATGAACCTCCCCTCCTAACCTAATAATTATAGAGGTGTAAACCAAGTGTTATAACCAACAAAATAACACTAAAATGCACATAATCTGTCTATACTCTATACTTGTCACCGACCAATGTTCTTCTGTTTTGGACCTCCACTTACATTAAGTATGGCAACTCACAATATTCACCCACCACAGGATTAGCCAACGAAATTGAAGATCGACTGGGAGGAAGTCACGTATAATGGATGAATATAGAACTGGTGTAAGCAGCAGTATTGGATATTAATTATGAACAGCCTTGTACATACTGGGCGCCGGTCCCAGGAGGCAGGCAATGCGCGGGAGGCATGCAATGATATGGAACCGGCACTACAAATGCCATTCTCATTTTTTTAAATCCAAGCACTCACTCAGCGAGAAGGCAGATGGGGAGATCGATGGCATATTTTCTGCTCCTGGGATATAGCTCATGTAGATATATACTAATCCCATGAAACTACTTGTATTTTACCATCAGGCATTTAGCTTTTAATGCTTGTGCTCTAGGGTTATCAAAACCAATGTGCTGGTTTATCGAATGAAGGGCCTCAAATGGGATTGCCTTGAACTGATGAGGGCCATGATACCAGGATGGATAGCATGGCGCACTATTGCAGAGCACAGAACATTGTGGCTAGTCCTACAATATATATCACATTGACAGTAAAATGCGGGGCTGTGACTCGGCCTACTCTATGTGTATATATTGGCTATCGGGTTTAACTAGGAATCAATGTGAGGAGTAATAAAGTTGTGATAGGACCTATAGTCTGGCTGATACCACGGTGAATGGTGCAGGGTGAGGCAAGTCAATATGTTATATGGCTCCTATAGCAAATTAGGTCACAGTGTTGTAGCATCCTAGTTCTATTGTACCTGTTGTTGGGTGTTACCCGTGATTCCGATTGCTGGAGGACTACATGGAGATTACCAGATTCTAGTTTCAATTTTGTTCGTTTTTGATTCCCATTGGAGAAGACTCCATATAAACCGTCTGTTGTTGGGAACCTTGTGACATACTGTACTGCATATCTGGTCAATTTGAGCAGTATGACCTATAATTATTTTAAGCCTCAGCTAATGGTGGTCAATACTAAATATGATGTCACCTACTTTAAGACAAGATATGGGGGATTAAGTATTATATCAGTGAGTCAGTGGCTGGTCACAATTGATTATAGCTAAAGTCATCAACACATCCGCCACCACAGAACCAGTGATATAATGTGAATTATAGAGAACTTCAGGACCGACTGTAATGATATAGATCGGACACATACTATAGAGCTGTTGAACGTGACCCTACTGACCCTCTGTTATAGGAGTGAGCACATGCTGTTTAGGTATGTTATGTTTGTGTGATAAGGAGAGTATGTGACGTATAAGGCTTCTTTGTGGTAGTATTTGTGAGGGGGCAGTCAGGTACCACTAGCCACAACACTAGCATGCAGTATCATTTAGAAATACAATATGTAATTATGTAACTATATACAATATTGTTATAGGGATTATGGAAGAAACACGATAATGGATTGATATTCAATGGATATCAATATAGTCTGGTAACACTACTAATTAACAATTAGTTCTACTTGCTTGCTCTGAGTAAAGTTTGATATTGTAATTAGAGAATACTACAAAATAATATATTATGGTCTGTGATAGCCACGTCTTGTACTTATAGTGGATGTCCACTGCTATGAAGAATCTGTGAAACAACCCTAGTTTCCAAAACACTCCCCAAGGCATTTATTTATACGTGAACGGTACATTATAACATATGTGTATAAACACCGGAGCTTGCATTTCACGGATACCTGAGGCATTTCGATTTAGTTACACCTTGAAATGATTATGGTTTTGAAATATCTGTGAAAATCTTAAACCTCGATAATATTGGACTTGGGACATATAGTTTTGAGGGGAATGAATGGACATGTGGAATGTTGCTAAAGTGTTAGGGTAAGGATATGATTACGACATATTGAAGTATAGTTTTTAAGTTTTGCAAGAGACAGAACTCGTTCACGTTATGTATGTATATATGTATACAGCTCAAATAAAAGTTAATATTGTACAATAGAAAGCAGTTATATTTTTGCTATTCAGTATCTACCCATGGAGGTGACATTGATAACACTGCTTATGTTGGCCCCTCTCATACCCGATATTGCCAGATCGATTTCACTAGAAGAATGTTCACAAATGACGTCACCTATACTTTAAAATTTGTTTTAACCCCCTCACCTTCCTGTTACGATTTTTATCAATTTGGGATCTACAAATGTATGGCCCGGGTGACACCGGACACATAGACCCCCTCCCCCCTCGTCCTGTACCCCTAGTAGGTGACATCATTTCTAAACGTTCCCTAGCTTTCCCCCCGCCAAGCACTATAGGTTCATATAATCCCTATCTGGTATCACCATAGTACATTCAACTCAATAAAAGGTACGAAATGCTTGTATGACTGATTGGCAAAGTGATATGCCCTGAACTGACCCCGATTTCCCATATTTCCTAAAACCACTATCAACGTCTTTCACGTGAGAAGAACACACCGGAAGTCACCAGTCAGCAGCAACCGGAAGTGCTGCCTGCACCATCTCGCTGGTCCCCCCATGGCCCTGTCTGTAACAAATCTAACACATTGGGTACCTGCCTGCGGGAGATGGATGAGTGTCACTTTCCGAACACATCTCTAGTGCTTCAGGATATCACCTGTCATACACGGCAGGCACGCAACTACCTGCAGGACATCCGGGTCCTAAGAGGCGAGTTTTATTGGGGACCCAGTAGTCTTCTGGGCGAGTACAGGTCCATGCATTTACCGGCCTATAGCAGTTTACGTATAGATGAGTATTGATATAGGCCTATTTACTCCTTTTATTTTGGGGGAGGAAGGACGGACATATTCCCCTTGAATAGTTCTTGCAGTCACACAAACCAGCAGTATAGCCCCTGTATTCACGGAGGAAAACGGTCATGCACAAGCTAAGGCGCAGAACTGCAATTTAATATGAACGGAAATAATCATCTGCGCAGATAATAACCAGCCTTTAGCGAACGCCATACAGCTGGACTCCGCATAGATACATATTTAGCTCAGCCCATTGCAATAATAATGCTTGGGGACTGAATTTATGACGTCATAATTAACTGTATAGACTGGGTTCTCCTAGCGTTGAGGCTTTGCATCTGGTGTTGGTGGCCTTATGCAGTTGGTGTTTAAATCTTAATGTATGCATTGCCAGTTACCTTGTCTTTACCCTTCAACGACCGCATAGTGCTTTAATGCAGCTCTGTCGTCATGATGCATGAATGCAGCCTTGTATCATGCCGCTCCTTCGGGGATAAATCCATCCCATAGTCAACCCCATCCATGCAACACTTGCAAGTTACTCACCAGTGCTGCATTCGTGAATGCATCATGACGACTAAGGGCATACTACATTAAAACACTATGAGGCCCTTAAAGGGTAAATTTCCTTGATGACTGCAAGCTCCTGATCACACGGGTAGGTGTGTATACAAGGTATATATGACTGTATCTATAGCATATACATGTATAACTTTGTCACCTGTACATGTGTACAAAATAGGTTGAAATTCATAAATATTTACTGTACATAAACTGTATATTGTGGTGCATATATATTAGGTATAATAATGTTGAGTCTTATATACAGGCATCACAAGGAATGGATCTAACATGGATTCTATGAAGTATTCTTGCATTTGTGATTATACACACATGTATTCGTTCATAAGATATTGCCTTGATTGATATGCGTTTACATGTACATATATGTTACAAAGCTAAGTTAATAAATACACATACACATCAAAGCAACTGAATCTTTTATTTGTTTGTCTTATGTATATATTTGCCGGACAGACTCATTCCATAATTGATATACTTTTACAAAGAGAATGTGGTGGTAAAAGAAAATTCATTTAACGGTTATCAGATACATTTAAAGATTCCTCGAATCTACCATTCCGCAGTTATCTTATACCATGGCTGTCTCATTATAGTTATTGGCTCATTGCGAAAAATGTTCATTTGGCTCTGATAGGATCTGAAACATTTGAATATGATGTTGAGATATCGTCAAGAGTCGTATGTATGAAGGAGATTCCATCTGAGCATAAATATTATGTAAATAGAGGTCATGGCCAAACCAAAAACAACATTAAGATAACTGATAAGACCTAGTGCATATCTCTAGTTTGAAATGAGCTCTAGCAGTATATATGGAGGCCGATAGTAATAATACGTCACTTTAAAGGGGCATTCTCACCACTCGCACTTAACCACATAGTAGACTAGAACAGTACTAGAATTGTGAGTGGGATTCGCTTGGTGATTATGCCACTTTAACAGTAACTAGAGTCCGCTGGTATCGTCATGGTGCTTTTATTAGCACTAATTCGTGGAACCAGCAATAGCTCAAATTGGACACCGTATGGCGGCAACAGACACATGGGGAGGTTCAACCATTAGGTCAGCCCATAGCCATCAGATTATGACACCAAATATTAAGATGAGCTGATATCATGACATTCACAGATGCTATTCAAGTTGAGTGGAGCCTTATTATGTTATACATAGCATGTAACATGATATACCACTGTGTGTTTTGACCGGCGTCAGGATGGTGTTTCTCCACAAATTTGCGGAGCTCCGCAAATTTGTGGAGCTCCGCAAATTTGCTTCCATAAATTTGCGGAGCTCCGCAAATATATATGGAGCTCCATATGTGTATGCTTAAGTACTAAAAAACCATTTCCATATATATTTGCGGACCTCCATAAATATATGGAGAGTGTATTTACGGACCTCCGCAAATTTGCGGACCTCCGCAAATTTGTGGAGAAACACCATCCAGGCAAGATCATGCATACATGTATAATGAATAAAGAGTCAATAATACTTACACTCTTTCTCTGTTTTGTTATCTATTTATTGCTGACGCGTATGGTAAGAAAGAGAACGAGTGAAGGGGGCATGTAAAAAAGGTAAGATTAAAAGACAACGTACTCATAAATTTATCTAATTATCTTGATATTTCCAATTAACAGGACACGCTGCTTCATTTGATAATCCAACCTACCACTTTTCCAATATAAAAGGACTTAGCTGAACCATAAATTTATGTCATGATAATTCAGAAACTGCTGACATGGTCTTTGAGCCGGTTGTGGTAGGAGCTGGGGCCCTGGGACAGTAGCTCTAGACCTGGAGGAGCAGCTCCCCAGGCCTGGACGAGCAGCTCAGTGTTTGTACCAGTTGTTGACTGAGGTGCTCACAGTGTGGACCTTGTGCCCACTGTGCAGGGTCTGATCTAGTCCTGCAGTTGCAGCCAGGCAGAGGTCCAAATCCGGCAGTTGCAGCCAGGCAGAGGTCCCAGTCCTGTAGTCACAGCCAGGCCTAAGTCCCAGTCCTGCAGTCACAGCCAGGCCTTTAGAAGTCCCAGTCCTGCAGTCGCAGCAAGGCCTAAGTCCCAGTCCTGCAGTCGCAGCCAGGCTTGAGCAGTGGCGTAGGAAAAGGAGGGGCCAAGGGGGGGGGGGGGGGGGGGGGGCGCCCCCCAAAAACAGAGGAGGTTGGGCCTGAATATGTTTGGCCCCCCAAAAATTTGCCAAGATCCTATACACATTTCCTAAATCGTACCTCTCCCACATAGGAAAAAGTGAGGGCAGGGTTGCTAGGACCTCCTAATCAGTATTAAAGATGGCTCAAAACTACTTTTTTTAATGCGATTCCAATACAAGGGTGTGATATTGAAAGCTTGTGGGGGGGCCCCCCCCCCCTGGGCCCCCCCAATGAAGATTTGCTTCCTACGCCTCTGTTGAGTCCCAGTCCTGCAGTTGCAGCCAGACATGGGTCCCAGTCCTGCAGTCGCAGTCTGAAGTCCCAGTCCTGCAGCGGCAGTCAGGCTTAAACCCGCAGATCTTACTGCACATCCAGTAACTCCATGTCCAGTGCAGTCGGGACAGGTACTCAGCTCTATATATAGGGGCGCTGGGCCTTTATATCCTGCAGTCGCAGCTAGGCCAGTCCTATAGTTACAGCCAGGCTTATGTCCCAGTCCTGCCGTTGCACCCAGTCTAAAGTCCCAGTCCTGCAGTCACAGCCAGGCAAGGGTCCAAGATTGTTATACAATCTCCCATATTGCATAAAAACATAGCAAATTGCCAGCGGCCTCACCATAATTATGCTTGGTACAGCCACATAAGACAGTGCTGGTACAGCCTAGACGTTACCCGGCAGCAGTGGTAACATTGTCGGCGAATGGCCACTTTGTCCGTTCGATGTCCATGGTGCCCTATACCATCGTGGATGTACATTGGCTGCTAAACTCTGTATTGTCTAGTGGGCCTACATCCAACTGTCATCCACGTGTCATTTTTAGTACATGTGTAGCATATACTGTAATTATAACTGATTCTGTGTTGGACTTTAACGTGTGAAAGCCCCCCGTTGCGCCCAACTCCTCAACCAGACATCAAGAGGGTTCTGCACGCCTGAGAGTCACTACATCTTCACACATAGACATATCATATGGACGTTCGTGCGTGTAGTGATGTATATAGAACTATGATCTAGGCTGTATTATTCATTTTTTCTCCTTTTTTTGTGAATTTCTTCATTTTTTATATTGTTGCGGATACCTGTGATTTCAACATTTCAAGGGAGATGGGTCCCTTCCCAACTTCTTCCAACCCTGAATACAAGGATCCCCATAGCCTTACTCGGTGGTTTGTAGACTTGACCATTGGTCTGTCTAGACGTTATTTCCTGTGGTTTCGGCTGGCAGGTGCTAATCTAGGCAATGTCTCCTGGTCTGGAGTATGGCCTGTTTTTACTGTGTACCCTGTGTCCATATTACATCACAGAGGCCACCACGACCTCAGCAGAAAGGGTAGAAACTATGTTTTACCATTAAAAGTAGGGTACTATATTAAAAATGTGTACCCAAAAATCATATATTAGGCCATTCGGGAAAACTGACTTCTCTTCACTGTGCATGTTATAAAAATCTCGTTTTGAGAAACCCTCTCACTTTTTGTAATTCTTTATGAAAAAATGTAAAAAATTTACAAATTTTATTACTAAAATGTGAATTTTGGTTGCGGAAAGCAAGTATTTTCCTATATATTTTTGCCCCCAAGTAAAAAAGAAAAGAAAGGGAAAACTCCCTCGTCATATTTGGTTAGTGCTGTATTTGTTGATAAACCAGGTCTTCTTTTGAGTGGCAGGATATACGCTGAAATGAATTTAGGATGATATTTAAGTGTATTTGATATGTTTTTGTGTGAGTAGTATACTTATAGACTTGTCACTGTGTGAGTAGAATATGGACTTTACATTACTGTGTAAGTAGTATATCTCAGACCCATAGCCAACCCCAGAACCCGGAGCGACCTCAAGGTCAAATTCCATGCCAGGAGGGCCATACTCCAGAAGTATAAGAAAGGCCCTTTCTCACGAGGCATTAAATTATGGAATAGAATAAAAGTTGAGGTACAGCTAGCTCCAAATATTGAGGCCTTCAAAACTCTATACAAGACAACCCCACTGGACGTGTGTGAGTAGTGTAGGGAGTTGTCACTCTGTGAGTAGTATAATTATGGACATCTGTAAGTAGTATATGGACTTGTCACTGTGAGTAGTATATGGACTTGTCACTGTTAATAGTATAATTATGGACGTCTGTAAGTAGTATATGGACTTGTCACTGTGTGAGTAGTATAATTATGGACATCTGTAAGTAGTACCGTAAATTCCCGTGTACTACCCGCATGTCGCGTATTACCTGCACCCCGACTTTGGGAGAATCCTACAACCCGCACTGGGGGTCTGAGTGCTCCCAGGGAAAACCTCTCGTATAACCCGCACCTAGACTTTTAGAAAATTGCTATAAACGCTGGGTTAGCGCTAGGACATGTTATGGGTTAGCCAGTCTGGCGAATTTGTGACAAAATGGATTAGCCAGATTGATATTGAATTCGCCAGATTAAAATGAAGGAAAAGGTAGCAGAATCCATATGTAATTTTTATCAATCCTGGGGCAGGGGGCACTCCTTATCTTTTCTCTATATCAACCATGTTATTTGTTAGGGCCAGTTTCAGCTTTCGTTTGATACTAAACCTAACTATATAGGGTGTGGGTTATACGATTTTATATATTATATAACAGTACTGAAATATATATTTTCACACCCAGAAACGGGTTAGGGGTGCGGGTTATACGTGAGACACGGGAATTTGCACTATATCTATATATCTATTTATATATCTATATACTTAGTATATATGTCTAATATGTCTAGGAATATTTATATATATATATATATATATATATATATATATATATATATATATATATATAAATATTCCTAGACATATTAGGTGATCTTGTTTTGGGATCGGCCCATTCTGAGGGATTTTTATACCATAAGTATGTGAGACAGGGAGAGCCCGATCTCCAAGGAGAATTGTGAGAAATTAACTCCAAAATTACCCTAATAGCATTCCTTACGTTTAAGAAAACATCTGCCCCCACCAGTTTGTGTACTTACACATAGTTTCCGTGTACTCAATAGTACCTTAGAGCTATCATAAAAGTGGCGGTTAAATTGGGAAAAACACTTTTTTTTTATTCCCTCCGATATGTTCCAGAGAAAACCACACAAAGAAAAAAAAAGTGATATGCAGTATAACATACCATTGGAAAGCTATCATTGTGATGAAGTGATTATATGAGTAAAATGCCTGGAGTCCGACTTTTATATTGTGTTGAATAGATCTTGGTCTTATTGATTTGATGACTGATGATAATTGATAGTTATATTTCAATTTTCTTTTAAACTAATTTGCAAATCTTAAGTATTACTTTACTATAAGAGAAGCATATGGGGAACTGGGCAAAAAAAAAACTTATTACATGGATAGTCAGAGGGTCCATTGCATTGAATGAGCGTTTTGCTGATTAGAGTTGAAAGAATTAAATGATTGTAGCCTACTTCTAATTCTTTTGGGGGAAAAGAAAATTTGAGATTTCAGATTCTCAGTGTGTTAGGATGAGAGTATCATGACTGTTTTTCTTTTGGTCTTAGCTTTCCAATGATATGCTACATGAGGTATTCCTATTGTGTTGGTATAACAATCTCTGATGGAATTCGCCAGTCTGGCGAATCCAATAGCAGTAAGGTTCGCCAGATTGAGTTTTAATTCGCCACTGGCGATCTGGCGAATGGCTAGCGCGAACCCTGAAACGACACCCCCCATTCCCTTCTCTCCCAGCAGTTAAAGGTGCCACATGACGTTATGTTAAGGGGGGGGGGGGTGAGCGAGAAAGCTAGGAGCTAACTGCCCTGGGTTTGGGGGAGGTGTGATTGTCAAAGCCGCTACCTGCCCTGGATTGGAGATGGGGGAGGGGTGAACGCTAAAGGGGGAGTGTGGGCAAAGGGAGGTGTGACCGGCAAAGCTGTACCTGCACTGGGGGGGACTCTCTGGGGGAGGCAATGGGTCATTTTATCACATTTCAGAAATCGTTCAAAATAAAACCCCTCGTATTACCCGCACCCCGACTTTGGGAGAATCATATAACCCGCACTAGCGGTTTGGTTCGCGTACTACCCGCGGGTTGTACGCGGGAATTTACGGTATATGGACTTGTCACTGTGTGAGTAGTATAGGGGGTTGTCACTGTGTGAGTAGTATAATTATGGACGTCTGTAAGTAGTATATGGACTTGTCACTGTGAGTTGTATATGGACTTGCCACTGTTAGTAGTATATGGACGTCTGTAAGTAGTATATTATGGACATGTCACGGTGAGAGTAGTATATGCAGTTATTGCTGTGTGAATGGTATATGGAGGAGTCACTATGGAGTAGTAGAGGCTATATGGACCTGGCACTACATGAGTAACATGTGGACTTATCGTTGTGTGAATAGCTAGTAAATGGTGCTTCCTAAGAAACAGCCCATTTGAAATTTGTGAGATTAAAGTATTGACACGATATTTAGAATTGCAATCAATGTAGAATCTAATTCCAATTTCTCTAGCCTCATCCCAACCGAAAGCATAACAGGATCATTCTATAAATATCCTTATATCAATACAAATATTGATGCAAAAAATAAAAGGCGGTTGGCAAGGATAATAAAGAAGAAAAAAAGGCCTGGTCTGGCTCAATCTCATTTCTCTTTCATTACACATGCACTTTTGGCGTGCTCTAAACTTGTGAACTTAAAGCAGTTGGACAGTTTTGGCCTACATGTATTTATACGTCCTATATCCTGACCACACCTTATTAATTTCCCTGCATACAGGCTACTGTAGACAGACCATCCTGCGCTATCCGCTTTGCTCTGTCTAGTAATGAAGAGCATATAGAGATAGTGTTTTTTCCCTGCCCTGTCGCGCCTCACGCATGTCATCTGGGTGGGATCCCTGACACCGGGGCCTGATGACTTAGCAAATGTCAACATTGGTTGCCAAGGCAACGTGTTGATTCAGTGAATTGTTGCCAAGGCCCATACCACCCGCCAACACAACATGGCGCCACCCCTGCTGCCAAATGTGTGGTCCCCGAGGCCTGCATGTCGTCATGGCGACTCAAGCCTCGTCAATTGTCGTCTGGTTCGGTTGTGAACGATAATAGGAGAAAAATGACTCCAAATGTTATTACGCCTCTTTCAGCTGCGAATGTAGACCCTATGGGCGCTGTGCTGTTTTCATAGCAAACAATATCATAGGGCCTATTCTGATGGCTATGCGGCTTAAAATAGCGAGATGTGTGAAGGTTGTAGTATTGGATGGTCCTAAACGTTTGACATTACAGTATGCTGAGTGTGTGCTACAACCATTTAGGATGCATTAGCCTCCAGGTATTGGCTCGACAGACATAGTGTTAGAAACATAGACCCTAAGCTATAGGCCCTATTGCTGAGAAAGTTAAGAAACGTTTATCCTACCCAAGGCATTCACAAGTAGATATTTTTTGGATAGAGGCAAAGTGTATATAACCCTTTATATAGGCAACAGAAAACAAATCTAACCGTTTAATTGCAACATTCATGAACTATCTTTTTAATGAAGGACATTTTCAAAGCAATCAACCTTCAGATCTACAATGACAGGCAACATAGCTTTACATACACTATGTAGTAATGCTGTATCAGTTGCGGGATCATCTGTCCAATCCCGACTAAAACTTTGGCTTCATAGCATCTATAGCTAGCAAATTGCAGTGTGTTTAAATGGGATTACACATTAGGTGTACACAATACGGTTTCATTACGCAGCAAGGCGGGGGAGGAGGGAGGGGGTCAATAGGGGCTTGTCTCGAATTATGCCTAGAAATTTGCAGTCCTGTGGTGACATAGATAGCACTTAAGTAGATCTTGTTAGCGATCTTCGTTACATAACCTTGCGACACCAACAGGAAAATCGGTAAGTGGTGTCGCATTGGGAAGGACAGTCCATCCATACGTCATAGAGCTAGCCCTCCTCTACTGGGAGGCAGATGTCTGAGCATGACAGCTAAGTGGACGACGTTAGCTCCGTGTATCCACTGATTGTAATACAATTTCGTGCTTATTGAATACACGATGATGTAAGAATGTGCTTCTAGAAATTGGGAGTCTTGATGAGGGATTTCCCCGAGCTGATTGCACTATCACCCACCCCTCCACCCACCGACCTCCCGATCAAAATGGCCATGGAAAGGTGTAATTTGTATTCAAATGATAAGGTTGACCTCCTAGCCACTGTGATGATAGTGAATATCCAGAATCACCTCTGATAGGCAAGGTATTCTAAAGTATTAGTATATTAGGTCAAGCTTGAAACATGTCTGAATGGATAAAATGGCTATTCCATACATTGTAAAAGAAACAAACTAAGATATACAGACTATTAGGCCACTCAATAAAAAGCTGGTGTCTCATCACCGAGCACCGAAAGATGTGACGAGGGCGCGTGTTCTTTTTTATTCAACTGAAGGGCCAAAACATATAGCAAAATATATTCTTTTCAAAACTTGAGAAAATGTAAGTTATTTCTAGCCAACTGTATTACTGACAGTAAAATATTTATCCAGGTGATCCAGGGGGAGGGGCGGACGGGCCTTGCCCCCCCCCCCCGCCCACCTCCAAACAAAGGAGGAAGAAGAGAAAAGGAAGGAGAAGAAAGAGGCGAAAGAGAGAAGGGGACGATATCATATAACACATCATAGTCCATTTCAGTTGAGTATGAATCATAGGCCCTGACTGAGGGCCCCTGACCTGAATGTGTGTGTGTGTGTGGGGGGGGGGGCTGAGTCTTAAAACATTGTGCCCTAAAATGCGTGTGAATGCACCGTTCACGTCTAGACCATCATGTCCCCAACATCCCATAATATGGCCGCTGTGCTTCATTTGTGGGAAACCTTCAAATAACAAACAATAACCGTATAAAAACAGCAGGTGAAGTTGTAAATCACATTATTGCAGTGTAGATTTCCATGCATATTATACAAATAAAGGATACTTGATATGTATCATGGGTATTACACACAGACAGTTATATACTATAAGCCATACCCTGCCCAGTGCAGTGTCATAACTCTACCATAACCTTGGTCCGCACAGATGGGCACAGACCGCTATGATATAGACTGACATATACAAACCGGATTACCATAGATCGATTGGATCAAGCCTCGGGATGGTGTTAAGATAGATATACAAGGTCCTGATCTGTGATAATTGTACACGATTAGAGCTTTATTACCTGCCCGCAAGCGGATACATAGGGGTAGGCAGCTGTGGGTATCAGAGACAAAGGGTGAAGTATACACACCAATTCGGACCATTTGACGGAAGTTATAGACATTAAGGTTGGTCGCTACCCTTTGATCAAACAAAGTAAACAGAATTTCTCCAATTTTCTTCTACAGGTGATTTAGATCATATAGAATCGGAAAAAGAGAAAAGAAGGGGGTCCCGAACTACTGTTTTCGTAGGGAATTTTGAAAAATATAAGTATTTACATTTTTCTTTAAGAATTAGGGGAAAATGTGAAATATTTCTTTACATATCAACCATTATGCACAGAAGTATGAAACATCACATGTGAAATGCCTTTATGTTCCTCTTTACTGTAAAAATAATTTCATAGTTTTATATCATGGCATTATGGGTGAAAATGTAATGTTTTATACGGAATTTTGAAAGATAAAAGTATTTACGTTTTTCTCTAAAAATTAGGAAGAAATGCAAAGAAAATCGTCAATTCTTTTCCATATCAACCATTATGCACAGAAATATGAAACATCACATGTGAAATGCCTGTATATTCTACTTGACTACAAAAATAATTTTATAATTTTATAGCATGCCATTCTGGGTAAAAATGTAATGTTTCGGGAATGGGTAGGAGTATCTCAATATCCTTTCACCGGCTCCCACAGTATGTGACGACTACCAACACCAAGCATGCAAATACCCTGACCAACTCATAACCAGAGCCCTGTCAGCAGCGTAACTAACCAATAGGCATCAAGTACGACAGTCACCTGACAGGAAGTCAGCCATCACAGACCACTCTCCGAGAGTAAACCTTTACCATGAGGAACATGTGAGAGAGTGGTAAACATGTGCTTGGAGATCGATTAATGATTAGTTTCTGTGTCAGCAGTCCCTTTACGTAGTGCCAGTATCAATGAAAGGAATCAGTCCAGATAGTGCTGTTTTCCCACACCAGTGAAAGCCAACTCTTTCATATATCAACACAATCGGGCCTCTGGATCTCATACATGCATATTTGTCCTTTTCTGAATATAATCCATTGAACATCAAACAACCTCTAGCAAACATGGTTCTTTCTAATTTTTACTCTGCAGAAACAAAGTACATGTAGTGGATCCAAGCTTGGACCACATATCGTTCCTATCAATTTGCACAATCAGTGGCAGCATTTTTGTTTTGTCGGTCCAGCGGAAGGTTTGCTGGTTATCACCGGTGGCCAGCAATATTTGGCTTCAACTGTCGCCATTGGCGGCTGCCGGCCCTATTGATAAGATATAGATCTGCTTGACGTCGACCCTCAGTGGTAGAATACTACAGACATTCTTTGATCTCCTACCTGCCCCCAACAGCCTCACTTTAGAATGTCGTTTATATCTCAGTTTGATGCAAAATGCCTGCTTCCATATCTGCCTCTATCGCGGGATGTGAGCACACATCACTCGAGAATGAGCTATAACACCTCCATTCCTTGTACATGTACATATAGAATAACACTTGAGTCGAATTATGTCTTTGAACGATGCTAAGTTCCACCAGTGTACTAAATATTTAAAACATGTAATTGGATCCCACATATTAGATGGATTTAACTTTTTATCTTCTTTTTGCGTTGATACTCATACAGTCTCAAACCACTGGAGACTCAATTGCGTCATAATAGGTGTCTAACATATTTATAACCCCCTCTAGCAGGGTGTAATGAAATAATGGTGAGGTATTATCAAATTTAAGACCTACTAAGATAGAGCGGATGCATTTGACGAGGTACAGATGTATCGGAATTATATAACTGATCGGCCCATTGGGAACTAGGTGCGGCTGCCCTAAATTCCCTCAGTTTTAGGAGGTTCACCCTACGTCTTAGGAGGTGTACATCACGTATTAGTAGATCCACCTCACATCTTAAGAGGTTCCCCTCACGTCTTAAGAGGTACACCTCACGAGATGCACCTTACGGCTTAGAAGGTTACCTCACGTCTTAGTAGGTGCATCTCACGTCTCACGAAGTTTACCTCCCGTCTCACAGGAGGTGCACCTCACATCGTAGTACCGTAAAACCTCGCTTATAGGTCGATTTTTATTTCAAATTTTGTTTTGCTATAGGTCGATTTTTTCCCTCTGAAGTCCAATTCGACCTATAAGTGAGGTTTTGAAAAAATATAAACTTTTTAGGGGCCTAAAAATACTAACTCTAAATACTGTTAAATACACTTTTTAGGGGATTTCTTTCCTCTATAAAACCTGCTTATTTCTCTATAAGTAGGGGGTCGTCGTAGTAAGGGCAGAATATCATAAATACTACTCAATTCGGCCAGGAAAAGCATGCTTTAGGGGGGTCTGGGGTGGGGTCTAGCCCCCCCAAAAATTCTCAAACTCCAATTCGACCTATTAGTGAGGTTTTCCAAAAGTTCAATGTATTTTGCTATAGGTCGATTTTTTTCCTCACAATTGCAATTCGACCTATAAGTGGGGTCGACTTATAAGCGAGGTTTTACGGTAGGTCGTTTGCCAGCTTTTGCTTCCGCTGACAAAGGCAGCGACCTTTGGTCACTACTTCCTGCTACCCTTCACTCATGCTAGTCCGCAATGTAGGTCCCGCCTTAGAACTCCAACATATTTCAACTCGTGGCAACATGGTTAAAGTTGTAAAGGAATACGCCACTGTTCATGTGAAGGGAATTAGCCGGTTGTTCTTAGAGGCAGCTCGTTCTTATCAGAACCTCTTCAGAAGGACCTCCCCTCCTTACTCCCTCCTCTCCCTCACGTGACATGCAAATTAGGGATCAGCCAGCTTGGCTCCCTTCCGGTCACGAACTGAACAATTCCTTCATTTCCTTCTCCCTACCATGGCTCCTCTCCGTGTACGTTATTGGAGAATCCATCATTTCCTCTTTTGGACTCAGGCTAGAATTGTGTGTCTGGTATACAAGGAAAACGTGCACTGACTAGGTAGCTATATATTTAATAGCATTATTGCGTCCTCAATGTTTATTACATGTGGGGAGATGGTCCCATTGGCTTATGATTGCTTGCCCGCCATCGAGAGCTGTGGAAAGGTTTGGCAATATCTTATAAATATAATGAGCAAAGTACATGTTGGTTATAGCGTATGTGAATCGTTTAGAGCATGTTTATATATCAATTCCCATGATTGGGAATATGGGTCTTATTTCTCGTATTTATTACACCCATTATCCCAGTCACAGTCACAAAATTATTTTTTAACCGTCATATAATACATGTAGGTTGTCTTAGTGTTGTCTTAACACAAGATTCCAGTTCCATATAGCGCTCAGCACGATATTTCAGGAACAAATAGGTTACCTTTCTGTACTTGGATGACACCTTCCAATACTGTTACATCAATATAGACACTGTTATTGAACGATAGCCCTACTAGTCGAACCCAATAAGTTTGACCAACGAGGGGATACTAGAAGGTCAGTGGGTAGACATATAGTCAATGTTCGGACAAGAAGTATAAGTCAATACTTTAAGTCAAAGCCAAGGTCAGATCAGAAGGTCAACCTTGAGGTCATTAATCAGAGCACTGTCTAGGGATACAGCCAAAGGGCAATCTGTTACTGCTGGTGATGACCTTCAGGCATTGCTCTAACCCAAACATGTTACCATGGGACAACTCTATCATTTCTATCTTCTGGGAAATAATGTTAGTATATTGACTGGTTGAAATGGTATATTGGTAGATTTGTTCTGTTCCATTTCTTCTCTTTGGTACTAGAGCATCTATCTCAACAATATCTTAGAAGTTCTTTGTTATACTAGCCTTCCATGCAAAGGTCAATACCATGGCTGTGACTCGTGGAGTTGTATCTATTTGTGGGAAACAATTATGATACCCATCTCGTTGTGGTATGCCCACAGATTTGTCTGACATTTCAGTATACACCGAATCTTTTCAGGTTGGGTGTCAAAATGGTGATAATCATTGACACTTTTTATCATATTACTTTGAGATATTCCTCCAGGTGGACAGCCTATGTATAACTATCAATATATATGATGGGAGATAACTTATGGTGTATATAGTTATGTTGATAAGAGGTGGTTTCAGTTCCAAAAGCCTCCCCCTGGATCCCACTAGATCCCTTCGGATCCTCATTTGTATCATCATCCATTTATTATGAATAAAACCCACGAATCCTGCTTAAATCACGCAGCTAACTCCCCTTTAGTTCACCCCAACTGGTACCAGTCAAAGCCCTAACCAAAAACCAACACCGACACTATCTGTTCTCACTGACCGGCCCAGCACCAGCAACACACATCCGGGGACTCTAATTTGCATATTTATAACCTAGCGGCAAATGAGAGAACCAGAGGCTCAGTGGGAGGACCCCTGCTTGTAGAGGCCCATCGTCTAGTTCCTGGTGTTGGTTTGACCACAGACTGGCTTCAAAGGCTGACTGGATATGAGACTTGCCGCTTATAAGCCCAAAGCTGTAATGTATTGCATGTCTTAAAGCGTAGCTGGCGAAATTACGCCAAGGTTCATGAAGGGTTCAAGTGGTTCAACTCATATCTCCTTTTGAATTTTACAGACATACTAGGGTAGATTCACTTTCTACCTTAATAACTAGAATCACGTGGGGTATATAGGCTACATGCAGTGCACTATCTATCTATTAAATTGTATGCACATTCAGAGCATACCGTAATACCTAGTGTAGCCACCACAATATGTATAACCACTAAAAGATATAGGGTGTCAAAGCATTATTCGAAGTCATCCCAGTCCACTTCACTTAACCTGGACACCAACGCCCAGGCACCCATCCCAAAGGTATACAATATCCCCACATCTCAAGGTTAGGCCAAAAAAGAGAATCGTGTGTTTTAGGTTCCATGCATGGTCTGAAAAGCTAGGGTTGGTAAGTTGGATTTTCTTTTTACGTTTTTGCAAACTATGTCGCCGACTCGCGGACTGTGCAGCATCGATTCGCCAAGAATACCCACATCTGAGCATATACTTGCCCAAGTTGGGATTCTTCTCCAACAAAATGAGAAGACACTAATTATAGGTTATGATTACTGTGGGTGCCCTACTAGTACTAGTCGCATTATGTAATAGGTAGTCAGGGGTACACAATTAGACACATACAATTACTGCTCCAACACGATTTCTGTCTGCATTATTACAAGGTTAGGATGCGGCTGTATGCATTAGTGCATCTATAATGTATAGGGTGAATGCTTGTGTAAGCAGCAGTGATGTAAATACATTAGGTAGTAGGTAGGCCTACACATACAGTGTTGCCTTAATGGCACAGGTTCAAAATTCTAGAATATCAATAACCCTACTTATCACTTCTTGTAGGCCCTTGCAGCACTCTGGAGTCCTCCCAAGTTACTTAAACATGGTTTTTAAGTTTTGGGCATATCCTATAGACGGCGTTGTATGCCTGCCTAACTCCAGGTTGGGTTTTAAAATGTATCATCATAGACAAACAGGGGTAAAGTATATGATAATGGAGGGTCGTCAGAAAATGGACTGCTAGAAGGTTTAACTCCAAATAAAATACATTTGTATATGCAATATAATTATATATACGTGTGATTATTTTGTTGGATAAATCGGAAGAAGTTGATTTAACCTCTTTGAACCTAAACCATTTTCACTGAACTTTAAATCAGGACAGAAGACACACCCCTTCAAGCTGTTTTGAGCTCTGAACCTGCATTACCATTAGGTGGACCTGTAGCGGGCTGATAGTGTAATCTTCTGATGCCAAATGCTACAAGGGTCTAACATAGTACTGACCAAACCCCACGGTAGGGCAGGGGTCCGTGAAGCCCATGTCACCGGTTACATTCCCTATGGCATTGACAGCAGTACACAGCTATTTATATAGCTCACAGAGGAATAAGTGAGTCTGACTTTCAAACTGTATACAAAAACACCATAGGGTAGATTCACCTAGAGTCGGACACATACCTTGAGACGGACACTTGATTTTGTGGTTATTTAAGCAGTTTAAGCCCATTATTAGTGAATAATAGTGTAGTTTAAGTGTTGTTCTTTCCAAGAAACAAACACTAGAACAAGTAGTGTACATGCATAACCTCAAATTTCACTGTCCATCTCAGGGTATCTGCCCGACTCATGGTGAATCTACCCTACTTCCTAGGGGTCAGGCCTGTTAAGAGCCATGGCGGATTATGCAACAGTGGTATACAGCAAACCGGATAGATATATACCATAAACGGCATGTCGCTTAAAGGTCGTCATTTGTCGTCATGATCCACCAATGCAGCCCCAGTGAGTAACTCACCGGTGCACAGTGGCGCAGAAAAAGGGGGGGGGCGCCCCCCCTGTTGTGCCGGGTTTTGACCGCGCACCGGGTTTTGACCGCACCAGGTTTTGACCGCAACAGATTGCCGGGTAATGTCCGCACACCGGGTTTTGACCACAACCATATGCCAGGTATTGTCCGTGCACCGGGTTTTGACCACAACCAATTTCCGGGTATTGTCCGCGCACCGGGTTTTAACCGAGACCATCTGCCGGGTATTGTCCACGCACCGGGTTTTGACCATGACCATCTGCCGGGTATTGTCCACACACCGGGTTTTGACCACGACCATCTGCCGGGTATTGTCCGCGCACCGGGTTTTTGACCGCAACCATCTGCCGGGTATTATCCGCGCACCGGGTTTTGACCGTGACCATCTGTCGGGTATTGTCCGCACACCGGGTTTTGACAGCAAAAACTCTCGGGTATTGACCGCACACTAGGTTTTGACCGTGACCATCTTCCGGGTATCGTCCACGAACCAGGTTTTGCAAAAATCAAATTGACTCTAAAACTAATTCTGACCGCAAAACCGATTTTTTACTTCAAAACCGGTTTTGACTTCAAAACTAATTTTAAGCTTAAAATTCCAAAACGGATTTTGAAAATTTTGAATCTAAAACCAATTTTTACTCTAAAACTGGTATTTGCTCCTAACCGATTTTGACTCTTAGATTGATTTTGACTCTGAGATTGATTTTCACTGTGACGTTGATTTTGTCTCAAATTTAGAATTGGACCCAAAGGTCAGGTGAGAACTATCAATGAAACAGAAATCTTCCACTATTGACAGTGTAGGGGATCAGTGATATCTCCATGTCTGAGCATGCTTATCACCAGTGTGAGAGGTCTGTGGTTTGATTCCTGGCCTATCCAATGACTAAGTTTTCCGCGACCTCTACGACAGTCTATTTTCCGCTACTAACCATTAAACTGTCGATAGCGCTTTTGGCCTGTTCACAGATTGCAAGAGGAGTGGGCATCTCAACAACACCAGCAAAGCCCGGTGCGCGGTCAATACACAGGAGTTGTTGCAGTCAAAACCTGGTGCGCGGACAAAAACCGGCAGTTATTGCAGTCAAAACCCGGTGCGTGGACAATACCCAGCAGATGGTCGTGGTCAAAACCCGGTGCATGGACAATACCCAGCAGATGGTCGTGGTCAAAACCCGGTGTGTGGACAATACCCGGCAGATGGTCGCGGTCGAAACCCGGTGTGTGGACAATACCCGGCAGATGGTCGCGGTCAAAACCCGGTGTGTGGACAATACCCGGCAGATGGTCGCGGTCAAAACCCAGTGCATGGACACTACCCGGTAATTGGTCATGGTCAAATCCTGGCGCGGTCAAAACCCGGTGCGCGGTCAAAACCCGGCACAACACCCCCCCCCCAAGTGACAGAGGGGGGGGGGGGGATTGAATATGTTTGGGCCCACCCAACATTTGCTAAGAATCTTATATGTATACAATTCCCAAACCTTACCTCACCAACATGGAGAATAATGAGGCAGAGGGTTCTGGGCCTCTTATCAAACAATACTTTTCTATACAATTTCAACATACGCGTCTACCTATATGCACGCTCATAAAAAACGACACTTAAAACTGGTTTGAGTGCCCCCCCCCCCATGACAAATTTCTTCCTACGCCTCTGAACAGTGCATTGCTTACCTGATATCTCTTCCCTGTCCTTCTTCTTCTTCCAGAGGTTCTATGGCAAGTCGGTGCCGTTTGGTCCTGAGAAGAGTTTCACCCATCCCTACATCGACCTTCTGACGATAGAGCAGGCGCTGGCAGACTTCGCGGAGCTGCTCACCCACCTAAAACTGGTGTTCGGAGCAACTCAATGCCCTGTGGTCAGCTTTGGGGGCAGGTAGGTCACAAGCTGTATTTCTATTCGATAAGTTAAGGAGCGCATGCATGGTGCTTTCATGTATTATGCCCTGCAATTGCGGTCATTTGTACAGCCCTGCTGAATAACTCGCCATGGGTGCATTAATGCATTATACCGACCCAATGGGATTGACACAATCCTGAAGGGTCGGTATGATGCACCAATGCAGCTCTGCACTCTTAGAAATATCCCATAAAATTACGGTGATTCACTGGCATCAATTAATGCCAACCGTTCACCGTATTTTTTACGGTCACCGTATTCTCCTAATCCCCGTAAATTTTAGGGAGCTTTCCCGTTGTCATTTAACTGTGATTTATCATTATTATGATCTGCTATTCATTGATGATTCTCATTTTTTCTTGATTCATTGATATATTTCATAACATCAACTTAATTTCAGGCCTGTAAATATTAGGCCATAAGAGACATTATTGAATGCCTCACAGTAATATGCAAGTACAATCTATGAGCAAAGGGTACTCTAGGATTGTTACAAAGCAACTCTGACAGCAGTGTGAATATGTATAATTCTAATTACCACAAAATTGGTGTTTTTACAATCCTTGCTTGTTCCCACTGATATAGAAAGGGACATTATACAGGGGCGTAGCAAGCAGTTTCAAAGTGGGGGGAACGAGGGGTATTTTGACCCTTTTTGACCCCTTTTTACTTGACCTTTTTGGTTTGACATTTTTTGGGGTTGGTCAAAAGTGGGGAGGGGACATGTCCCCCCTTTCCCCCCACGGTTGCCATGCCCCTGTTATATATTTATCATCAATAATGTACCAAAGGCTTCAAGGTTGACCCTGTGATTTATGAGGTAATTGGACATTGTTATCATTTCAACACATTTAGATACGTTTTAAAGTGACAGGTTTCACTAAAGTTCCTATATCTCCCTGGCTGCCGCCTAGTGGGCAAATATCTAAAGTGAGATTCACTGTAAATGAAAATAAGGTGTTTCACTGGACTGGTTTACGGCTGTTCAATGTAAAAGTAATGAATTTGACACTGTCTCACCGTAAATCACATTACGGCGATAAACCGTAAGATTTTACACTGATTCCCCGTAATTTCAACAGGAACTTTTTACAATGTGGCGAATAGAGGGATGCATCCATGCATCGTGATGACAATGGGCATAATGCATTCAAAGGATCAAGCGCTACCTTTGGGTTAATATGTAAAAGGTACAGAGAAAATACGCATAGAGAGAGCAACATTCTGCTTGCAAAACATTTTTAACCTCAAATCCATGAAGCGCAGCCGGCTTCAAGCTATTCCAGAGGGAAGGTCCGTGGGGGTTTGGGCTGACATTATCTCGAAAGGAGTCCCTGTGTGTACTGCGTTTGTCCCTCTGGTTGTGATTCTGTAGAGTACGACGCAGGATCTAGCTCCCCGTTAAAATGTCGCAGGTAATTCTGGAGCCAGAGGGAATTCTCAGACTGTAGTACATAAGCAAATGTCTCAAGCTTACACTTATTATTATTGTCATTATTATCACTATCGACCTCCATATATTCTGCAAGAGCTGATTTCAAACATGAAGAAAATAATATGCACTAGGTCTCATCAGTTATCTCAATGTTGTTGCTGGTGTTCATCTGCACATAGAAAAGTAAATGTGTCAACTGTGTCTTCCACGTGGCTCTGGTAAAATAGAGTTTGACTCTCTATTTTACTAGAGCCACGTGGGAGACACAGTTGACACCTTTACTTATCTTTGTGAGGCTACCTACTAAAGCCCTCTATTTTCATTTTCTGGTGGCATGTATACCTCACAATATACCAGACCACAGACTGTCACTCAATCATACATGTTCCACCCCCCCCCCCCGACCATGGCGCAATTTGTGAATGCTCCAAAGGGCATGCTCTTTTTCCCCATATGACAGTTATTGATGCAATATTCATGAGATGCCTTTTGTCCTTACATTAAGTATCAGGTGTGTGTGTAGGGCAATGATAAACCAACTAATGAAGCTATCCTTTAAAATGGAAGAACAACATTTTGAAAGGCTCGACAGCCTGTCATCTTCATTGTGTTTTTGCAGGATGTCATTAGCCGAATGCCCAATATAGAACCATAATGGGAATTCAGATAATTCCACCCCTCTCATGTTGCACCCAACAGGTGGAAGCTATTAACAAAGGAAACTCTACAGGTGCCTCATTCAGAACCAATTTATAAGATTTTAATGAGGATAATTGGGCTCTTGCAGTATATATATAATGGGAGGCATGATAAACAGCTAAGGAATATGAGACTTTAGTGTCAGCTTTTGTGTATAATTTGATATAAATGATGGTTTTTATGATGTGCGTCAGAGGTAGGGTCAGCCTCAGGTATATCAGGGAGGTTTAGATCACGACCTGTACGGCAACGTGTATGGGTGACGTCACGACGTCACAGGTCACGTAGTGGGAATCTCCATCTAGACTTAGGTAAATTCTGGACTAAACGTTTTGGATGTCTAGATGCCCATCTACACAATCGTGTAGGACGTGTTGGGAAAATGGATTTATAAGGGCGAAGTGTGTACATACAAACCTGTTCCATTGATTGAGAGGTATATAATTATGGATGTACCTGCTGTGTATGTATCTTCGTTTTTAGATTAGAACACCCCTAAATCTCAAAGGTTTTGGAGACCATTAAACTACTAAATTACCTGTAAAAATGTCATCTCAGGACAGAAAGTAGTAGCAACTTGAAGCTTTATACTTTGGCTCCTTAGGCCGTTTTATTTTGATAACTTGGATTACGGATCCGCCGCCGAGATTTTTGGCATTTTGAAAAAAAAAAAAGTTTTTTTTTTTTACCTTTCCCCTCCGAGATTTTTTGAGAATTTTACCAAAAAAAAAGAAGTACATGATGAGAAGCAAAAGGTAGAGTGAGGCCTTTCAGATTGGGGATAATTCTCAATATAGCTTCATTAGATTGCCTAGAAATGAGATTTTCCATGCCTTTTTTTTTTTGTTTTTTTGCCTCTGCCCTTCGGGAAATTTTGTGATCTGGTGCCCCCCGTAGGGCAGCTTTTTCTTCTTTTTTTTTGCCTCTGCCCTTCCAAAAATTTGGAAGCAAAAGCCCGTAATCCAAGTTATCAAAAAAAGGTGGCCTTAGGCCAAATTAAAAAAAAAAGGTGTGTTTCAGGTTACCTGACCCTACCCAGCAAAACAGGGCCGACCCTAGAAATTTTTATCCAATTTTGAATTTTTTTTTTTTTTAAAGTCATTTTAGGGCTATTTCAGGGTCAATTTGATAGTCTACGAGTCAACTTCATAGTCAGCGATAAACTTTTATCCAATATTGAACAAATATCAATGTTTTAAGTAATTTTGGGCCTATTTCAGGGTCAATTTGATAGTCTACGAGTCAATACTGTTATTGGCGAGTCGGCGATGAAGTTTTCGAGTCTATTTTGGGGTACTTTTCAGTCCAAGGTAAAAAAAAAAAATCAAAAAAAAATCCGACCTACCGTACCTAGATTTTCAGACTATGTAACCTGAAACACACCTTTTTTTTAATTTGGCCTTACTGAACATACAACTAAATTTGGGAAATGTGTAAAAGACATCATTAAATATCTAGCCAGCTCCTAAGGGGTGTTATTAATCATAGCGATAGTTCTTCTGAATACTTGTCAGAATATGCAAACACTCTGTAAATATTGTACCTTAAGGTGACACATTACATATTCACCCCCACAATGTTGTAGTCGTAAATAGTGCCAATGAAAAACGGTACTATTGTGCATATTATCAGTGGTAGGAGACCTTAAATTCATCATAGAATCATAATCTGGAGGGGTCAACGGTCAAGGTCCAAGGTCGCTGAGCACCTCTAGAATTTCTCCAGTTTTGGTTAGTCACTTCCCATGGCAATTAGTGCAAAATCGATGCACACTGTATTATTTGGGATGCAAATTAAAAAGTCAGATATGTGTTAAGCTTTAATTTAAGGGGTCATTCAAAACTGTACACTCAAAAGAACCCAACATTTTGCCCATCTGAAGTAGAAAAATAGGGACACAACTAGAAATGTTGTCGGCTATTTGTACCGTGACACCATAACTATGGGCAGGAGTGATTTAATCCCGGACGTATCAATCAAATATGACATTGTGCTATAGATGAAGATACAACAGATATTGATTGTAGGTGTTATGAGGACTCATCCCGGATCTGTGTAATCCAGCTTTTGTTAGCTCAGGTGGACACTAACTGCCCTCAGCCCCAAACTTGCTGTCAATAGTTTGCGCAATTGATGAAACTGCATAATAGTCTACTGCCCAATGTAATAGTTGTATTAATCAGTACTAAATCTGTGTAAATCCCCTAATTACGGTGACATACTGATGGGATATATATCCTAGTTCTGGCTAAATACTGACTGACATGATGCATTGCTTTGTTGATTACCTGGTTATAATGGAATGCTGACGGCACTGTCCACCATAGGTGCAGAATTTGTGTGTAATTTTTGCAATAAACGTTACTTTAACCCAAATTGGATCTGGGGTTATTTGAAAAACCTGTGGGGTAAGTTGAAACATGATTGTTCAAAGTGTTTCAACCAACCCCTATTAAAATTGGGTTAAATTTTTGTTCAACTGACCCTGCCTGGGGTCTGTTGAAACAATTATGACTGATTGTGACAACTAGAGTATCATGAATCAAAGTTAACCTTCTCTATATTAGAATGGACACTACTTTGGGGCATTATTCCGGCCATAGAAAGTTGCAGAAAGGGAAAATCATTCATGTAAAAAATTGATTTTCACTAAAAATGTTTGAACTGACTCCAAACATAATTATTTTGGGAAGAAATTCTAACTTTGGAAGCAGGAATCTTAACATAATACTCACAGCTGAGGGTAATTCTTCTTGTGGATTTATTTATTAATGAGTGGTTCTACAAGGTAACTGTTTCAACATTTTCTTCTCTTTATCATTCTTTTTTTCTGAATCTGAAGAAATAACATTTGTGTTTTAACTGACCCCAGCTGTGTTTCAACTAACCCCGGTTTGGGGCTAGTTGAAACAAATCAAATAAATGGAATGTATTCCTGTAAACAACTAAATGAAATGCAAATAAAATAGTCGTGCACATAGTACCATAGGTTGTTTTTGACTTCCTCCCCCCCCCCAAAAAAAACAAAAAAAAACAACTGTGGAAACATGTTAACTCCGAAATTGCTTCTGTGTTTCAACTAGCCCCGCTCTCCCCTACTTTGTACATTCCCCTATAGTGAAGGCACACTTTTTACATTCCCTAGTTCTGTCTTATGGCGGCATGCTAACAGCATACGTTAGCTTGTACATTACCTAGTTACGGTGGCATGTTGACGGCTTACTTTACTTTGTACATTACCTAGTTACGGTGGCATGCTGACGGCTTACTTTACTTTGTACATTACCTAGTTACGGTGGCATGCTGACGGTTACTTTACTTTGTACATTACCTAGTTACGGTGGCATGCTGACGGCTTACTTTACTTTGTACATTACCTAGTTACGGTGGCATGCTGACGGCGTACTTCCGCATCAAATACCCACACCTGGTGGTGGGAGGCCTGGCAGGCAGTTCCCCCATCCACCTGTCCCCCACAGACCGAGACTTCTTCTTCCAGGATGTCACTAAGGTTAGTCTGTGCTTTAATTCACACTGTTCCATCAAACCAGGTAGCCTCAGCCGATTGAATCGTTGATATAACAAAAAGAGGACCTAAAGGATTTAGACTCTGGTGCCTCTACCATTCTTTACAAAATCATATACATGTATGATCTTCATTATTACAATTTTCCCGTGTTCTCTCTAATTTGTTGGTATACCTTTGGAACATCTGCAATTAAAATTAAGTTATGCGAGTGAAAAAGGAATGAAAAGGCATTGTAAAGCAAAAATGTCTTGGTTGGCAACCAGGCTCAGTATTCATGAATGCCTTAAATGAGGTAGTCCCCAGAGTCCGAGAGTTATTAAATCTTCACCATTTTCTTTACCATGAGGCCCTAATTAGATATCCATTCCGGGTATGTAAAAAAAAGATAAGGAGGTTCTATGCTAATTTCTGAGATATTTCTCCTTGAGTTTAGAACAGGATTGTATGGTATTGACCAAAGATATACCTGAAAATGTATCACAGAGTAATTAATTATCTCTATAGGTCTCTCAGAATAATTATGGCCTTTAAAGTTCTCTGTCCAATAGCAATAGTTTGAATGGTTGAATATATGGTCCCATGCATATTTCAAAGGTTTTTGGCCATTGAAATAAAATAATAGGAAATAATCTCAATGTAGAACAAGTATAGCTTTCAGCAGCCTAACGTTATAGCCACAGCCCCAATGGAGATGGGGTAGCACATTATCTTCTCATGCAGAAGATCCTGGATTCAACCCTCAGGCAAGCCATGTGTGACGTTTTTGACCATACTTGTAAACTGATAAGGAAGCCCCATCTGGTGTCTAATGTAAGAACTACTTCTATATATATATGTTCAGAAACCTGCGCAGTAGACATGGTAACCATGGGGTGTAGCCACCTTAAGTACTGTTTGGGCTATCCATTCCAATCCTACTCCCACAGTTGCCCCTAACAACACCCTACACGCCAGTCTCCCTAACTTAAATAAAAGTCTCACAACTCTCTCGGTACAGGGGTAGAATCCTAATCAGTTACTTAGTGGTTTACACACTAGGTTTTTCCAGATGGTGAGTCCATTGTCGCCTCCCAGGTCCCAGGAATTGGAGAAATGGGACACTCTCCTTGCTACTGTTACACTGTCGTTCTGGCTCTGTCACAATCTTCCATGTGCGTATTCGCCAGAGCTCCATGTCCATGCATGGTGTTCGTCGGGACATACTCCAGTGGGAACATGGATAAGAAAATCTTTCCAATCTTAAATTCGAATAATTTAGGATTATTTTGAGATTATTTTAAGATTATCTACAGAAGATTAATGACATTTAGTATACACGATTAACCACCTTTTTTTCTCCTTTTTTTACCCTTATTCATTTATTGTTGGTGATATTGTATTATATCAGAGGCTGTGCCCCTGAACCCCATTTTCTCTCTTTCTTTTCTTCTTTCTTTTTCGAAACTGATATCAAACACAACTATGGACAACTGTGCTTGGAATCTTGAATTTAAGATTGTTAAGTTTTTAAGATTGGGTGTTTTAGGATTGGAAAGATTGTCTTGTCCACTTTCCCCCGAGATGACATCCACTAGTGCATGCATGGTGGTGACAAAGGGAACATCACATTAAATCACTATGCACCTTAACAAATCGTTAAGTGAAGTAGTATATGATAGTTATGCTGGTCAAACTGTAAACTAACAAAGCTACCCTGTTTGATATTAATTTAGAGGTTGCGGCAGAGATATAGATGCCGAACTACAACACAAAGAGTGAGGTGTTCTGAGAGTGAGGTGGTAACTGAGAAGCTGTCAGGGCCACCTGCCGGACAGGCTAATAGTTTTACCTCACCACCATGGTCTGGGCACGAACCTTTCATTCTACATAAAAGCTTGTTTTGTATTGTCATTACCTCAGAATCTTACTAATGACGTGTCATCTTTCAGTTTCTCGTTTATATGAACAGTATGATTTCCTAATGTTATTACAAATGCATTGGCAAAATAGTTAGAGAGAAAAGAGAGGCATTGCCTATATGAAGATGTATTTTGAGACCAATTTAATGGTACTTCAGTAGTTTAAACAACCTTAAAGTTTTACCTTCAATACCTCGGGAAGAAGCAAGCAGTGGCTACCTGTGTTATATTCCTCTCCCATCAAAAGGGCTTAGTCATCTGATAGGGACCTGGCATTTTTTTTAAAGTGTTTTATTGGGTAAAAGATAACAAATACAAAAGTAGATGCATCATCCTAGCTTAGGCGCATTGCCTTTCTTCCGCTAGGTCCCCTATCATCAGACTAGATTAACAGTACCTTATTCAATAAATTGGTTATGGCGTACACAAGTTGTTGGTACATACACAAATGCACATACAGCAAGTTTTGCTAAAATGGTTTTTACAACACGGAAAAAAATGATGAGATGAGATGAGATGAGATAACGTGTGGCCATTCTTAAAGTATGAAACATCCTAAAAAAACTAGAAGTGATATTTTACATAAAACAGGTTGTATAGTCAGATTTGATAGCAGTTTTAAAATCTGCCAGACTTCCAATAGTGGTATAGTATGGTTTCAATTGATTCCAGCGTAAGATTGCTCTATAAAAGCAGCTCCTCAGAACAATTGGTTTCAATGAGCGGGGTATTTTTAGCCTGATACCTTGATTGATTCTTGTGGGTAGGCCCCTAATATCTATTAAATCCTTTTGACTTTTTAGTGTAAAGGCATAAAAGAGTAGGTGCATGTCACGCCTCACATTTAAAAACATACATTCACTTTCATTATGTAGCTGTATTGTGTTATAAAGAGGGTTTTCTTCAAGCTTTACTTTATACACCATTCTAAGCGCTTTATTTTGCAGGTACTGTAACTCTCGAGCCTCCCCTATATTCCCCCTGTCCCATATATAATCTACATAGTCGAAAGAAGGGAGAGTCATTGTGGTATACATTGTCAGTGCCGTAGGTATTGTGCCGTATGACATTGCATAATGGCTGTGTCTCATGAGATCGGGCCAATTGAAACGTCTTTGACCGGGTGCCAGCTTTGACTGGGTGCCAGCTTTGACCGGGTGCCAGATTTGACCGGGTGCCAGCTTTGACCGGCCACCATGAAAAAAAATATTTAAGAAAAATAAATTTGTTCTTTTGTATGTAAGGGATAAAATAAAGAAAATGGCGGTGGTTGTATCTTCATATATGGCTTTGCCTGCCATAAATAAACCGTTTTATGGCCATTAAGGCACCCGGTCAAAGACGTCACCCGGTCAAAGCTGGCACCTGGTCAAAGAGGTTTCAATTGGCCCGAAAACAAAATCGCGGATGTGATTTTCAGCAGCTTTGGTGGAATCCGGGCTTCATATCTGAAATGGGATCTTCATTGGATTAGTTAATGTCCACTATGACCCAATTCCCAGCCGCGTCTGCAGACGACATTTCCGCGACATTTCCATTAAGGTGGGTCAATATGATACCATTTTCGTTCACTGCGCAGTTTTCTGCGCAGGTACATTCTCTAGTTTGACCATAGATCACCAGGGGACCTTTGTCTAATGTTGGAACATGTTATATCAGATTGTCCTAAAATGGACAAAGATGTTGCCTGACCGGGGCGAGAACCATCAACCTTTGGATATGAAGGCATGCATTCTGCCACTGTGCTATTGAGTCTGTAGTGGTGGCTCTCATTCAGAAGTCATACATAACTAGCCCTTAGTATATTTCTATTTCCTTTCAACTTTTTTTTTTCAATGGACAAAAACTATAGAAATATGCCCGGGACCATATGTTCAAAAGGGACTCTCTAGAGAGAAGACATCAAAACCTAGATCCTGTGAGAGTTATATACATATTTAGCTACTTTTCAATACTATTTTATGTACATATGTGGCAAAACACTATATACTCCTATTATATGAAACACTGACTTAAGGCTTGAATATCTCAGAAAACAGCTTGGGACCCTCCTATTTTCTCAGCTTTGTTGGAAAGTGTATGCTATTATGGTCTCATGGCGAAAACCTCATGGAAATCTAGCTACTTTTACACCAAGGTATTGACCCACCTTAACTCTGGTGTTCACTCTCCCAGCACATGCTTGTCCCGTTGGTGAGGGCTGCTTTAAAGCACTATTTATGTTGAGGGAACAAAAATGAGCTTCAACTTAATATGCTGCCAACTTAAGACGCTCTATCCAGAATGTAATACAAATGTACTGCTTAAGGGTGTATTCCACTAATGTGAATCTTTAAAGAATCTGTTGGTCGGATGAAAGTTCACAATGTTAAACTAATGGATGAATGTCGTCCAACCGATTCCCCTCTATGTATCACGCGAGAAGAAAAGAAGCAACCTGTGCATATATTGAATACAAAACAATCACTAGTGGTATAAGTCAGACATAGTACAGCCACATCCCCTGTATGCATTATATTGGCTCGGTCACAGCTGAGTACATTCATCTTCGACTCATGATCAGCCTTGTCTATAAGGCCAATAGAGTGCATGCAGACGTGTTGATGTACTAGAACGGTCACAGTGATTTATCAGAATTAAGAGAGTATTAGATAATAGCCACTATTTTTGAAGAGTACTACTGCTAGCTTTCATAAACCAGTAAACAATCAACAGCTGAATACTTAAAGACGTTAAGTGTGTCCACTATCAAGCACAGGTATAAACTACTTATCCCATCTCGTGTTGTGGTTACGGCTGAGTGCACACGGCCCACTGTCAGGGTAGGAAGTCATTGATTGAGGGGTTGATTGTGTCTGTGTGAGGGATGTAAGGTGTGAAATAAGTACGGCAGAAGCCCTAGCTTCTCCCTCCACCCATCCAACTCTCTCTCTCACACCCGCACCAGGCAAGGGAAAACTTTCCAACTCTCCCAGACAAGGAAAGGGTCATTGGGCCTGTGCCGCAACTTTTGTAGGAATTAGTGTTGCACTGCAAAGTCGACCATGCACTACACTTTCAGATGTATGATAAACAGCCGATAGTTTTACACACTTTTTAGTTGTTGAAAAAGACACAATCAATGCAGAAAAGGTTTAACTATATGTACAATGTTCTATTCAAAAGCTCAAGAATACTCTGCCTGCCTGACGGCAATTCAAAAAGCCCTCAGCTGGAGGACTTCTTGTGGTTCTATGTGTACCCTTTCCTCCATTGTATTCCAGATAGAGAGTAGTTGTTTTATCAATAGAAAATTCAACGGCAGAGATCACATTTAAGCAGATCGCGTGTGTTGTGTGTCTTAGTGGCATAACCTGTTGAGCCTGTTCCGCTCTTAGAGCATGGTGGTTCAATTTATGCACAACCGACCTAGCTCACACAAGTGCCCGGACAAACATTTTGACTGAATCTTACCCCAATCTTACTCAAGTCTTACAACCGTTAATTCTTAATTTTTCTTTCCCCTTTTTCCCTTCTTTAGTAATAACGGAACCTCAGTTAAATACATTTTAAAGATTTTTATGACTACACATGAACTGTGTCATGGTAAAATTTAGACAAAGATTTCAGTAAGATTTCATTAAGATTCACTCAAAATGTTTGTCCATGCACTCGTTTGAGCTAGGTGCCATCTGCTCAATTTATATTGTATAGTCAATATAGAGTTGGCTATTACCTGAAACAGGTTCGGTCCGGACGGGTGGATCTGCAACCAGCTTTGGCTGGGTTGGGTTTCAAAACTATATCATCATCAGCCTCAAGTTGAATTAAGTGTGATGGAGTAGCAAAGGAATATGATAGTAATGGGCAACATAGCATTTCAACTATAAGAATGTAGCCCAGCCTAATAGTGCCGGCCAGGTCAAAGCCAATAGCACCTCTGCAGATCTGCAGATCTTGTGTATGCAATGAGTCTGCATACACAGAAAAGTCAGCGTCGTTGTCGCTAGAACCACTCTCACATGAAAGTCAGGCACTAGCGACAATGACTCTGACTTTTCTGAGTATGTGCATCTCTGTGGATTGAGAATTCTAGACAAAATGATATTGATTTTTGTCTTGATGCATCATATTAGCAGTAATACCCCCAGGATAAATTAATTGTCAACTCCACTAGACTCATATGTAGCCCCCCTGCCTTGTGTACAGCCGTCGGTCTGGTACCCTGGATGCCGGATAGCAGCGGTTAAACGCCCACATGTTACTCACTGGAGCTCCACCAACACTCGGAATGGATGGGTACTAAAGCCCTTTATACCCAAGGAGCCGCGTGAAAGTCTCGTCAAGTCCTGAGGACCCTCTAGAAGGGTCAGCAGCATTTTATATTAACTATTCACATCTTGACTTGCTGGTCCTTAGGGCAGACCGAGTCACCACCACTCCACCATTCCCGCTGGGACTCTCAGGAACCAGTGGGAACCTGACACCCACATAAAAAGCAGCACTCCTGGGATGAGGTGCCACGTCGATCGCCTTCAGAGGAACCGTTAACCCTTTAATGCTCAGATCGTGATTTGATGTACCATACTAATTGGTCGTTATTGGGCATGATAGCAGCCCTGGCGTGTAACTCACCAGGTCTAGATGCATTGCTCATGCTGACCCTACAGGGTTGATACACTCCCACAGGGTCGGCATGAATGCAATGCTGGCGCGTTACTTGCCAGGGCTGCATCATGATGATAAAGGGTAGATCACATTAAAGCCCTATGTGGCCCTTAAAGAGTAAGAAAAAGTGCACTCTAAGTCAAGGCTAACACCAAGACTCTTATTGATCTATGACGCCAATCGAACCATCTTAAGCTGCAAGTGTCGATTGCGCCAGAAAAAAAGTGGAGTCTTGTCAAAAGGTAGCTTACTGTAGAAGTTAGTGTCAGTGATCGAAATTCCAGTACACGTAACAGTTTCTTCTGGTGCTTGTTTTGCCACCTACACACCTTCTTTTGGCGAGGTAGAGGATTTGTTGAGAATGTCAATGTCTTTTTGCGTCATTAATCTTTCTCACTGTACTTTTGCCTATCTTTCTCTTTTGCTTTCCCTGCTTGTTGGCTTCCCTTCCTTCCTTCCTTCTTTCTTTCCTTCCTTCCTTCCTTCCTTCCTTCCTTCCTTCCTTCCTTCCTTCCTTCCTTCCTTCTTTCCTTCTTTCCTTCTTTCCTTCCTTCCTTTCTTCTTTCCTTCCTTCCTTCCTTCCTTCCTCCCTCCCTCTTTCCTTCCTTCCTTCCTCCCTTTTCGCTTTCCTTCCATCCTTTTTAAATGGCAAACTACAAGTCGTCTGCTGAAGGCATTTCTCATCCGTCTTCTCATCCTTTCCATCGCATGTCATTCTGTTTACCCTTCAGGCATTCTTTCTGCCTTTCTTTCCTTCTTTTTTCTTTTTTCTTTCTTTCTTTCTCTCTCCCTCACTTCTTTCCTTCCCTCCCTCCCTCCCTAGCTCCTTCCCTCCCTCCCTCCCTCCCTCCCTCCCCCTTCTTCCCTTCTTTCCTCCCTCCCTCCCTCCATCCCTCCCTCCTTCCCTTCTTCCCTTCTTCCCTACTTTCCTTTTATCCTTCCTTCCTTACCCCCCCTTCCTTCCATCCTTCCTAACTAAAAGTCGTCTGCTGAAGGCATCTCTCATCTGTCTTCTCATCCTTTCCATACTATTTCATTCTGTTTATCCCTCAGGCATACAAGACTATAGAGCCTATGTATGGGAAGCTATACGTTTCCTCTTATGGTACTACCACCTGAGAAGTCTAAAACCACTGGTTGCCTCAGCTGTTGATGAAGTTGGCACTTGTTAAATTAAACATTTAAAGCCTGCACAGAGGTTTAATCCACTATGACCTCTGTGATCATGATACGTAAATGCAGCCCCGTGAGTAACTGCATGTAGGCATAATACCGACTCTACGAGGTTGATACACACCCGAAATTTCGGAATAATGCTTTTAAAGCACATTAAAGCATTATGCGGCCCTTAGACTGTTAATGTATCCCGTGTACATCCCCAGGCCTCTCTACCCTCAGACAGCTCACCCCTTGGGGAGGGGGGTACTCTACCACTGCAGCACGTTTCTAAAATGCGGTGGTGGGGACTTTCCATTAGATCCCGAAAAGGGGGCGCTCAGATGTAGGTAAGGCCCTGATAGGTTCGGCGGTTAAAATTATAACATTAAATTGAGAAAGTATTCTTCCTAAAAGGGGTGAGTAAAATGAATTTCCACAAAATTGAGAGAGACCTAAACATGTAATAGCCCATCCAGCTGCCCTAAACAGTAGCAGTGGGTTGGAGATGGGCAGTCCATGTCCAGGTTATCCACATACATGGGGTGGTCAAATCCCCCAACCTCTGAAAAGTAGGGCGGCAGTTGCTATCTACCCTCAAAGACTCAGTACCCACCCTAGGAGCCCACCCTAACCCATCCCAATATAGACTGCTCCTCTTTGAACTTCCACTCATTACTGAGTCGGTCTAATTTGTAGCCAAGAGAGTGAAGTTCAGGGCAGCTGCTCGGGCAGGTTGTGGGGTGCAGGGGCAGGTGTCTGTACCTCAGAGGATGAGCTGCTCACTCACAAAGGGCGTCTCCATGGTAACGGGAGGGGGTGGGCTAAACAATAGATAAGACCTATAGTCATGCATCCCGAACTGACTGACTTGAGACTAGTAGGAAGGTATTTTACTCAAATAATGAAAAGGCCAAAAGAAAAAAAGTGCGTTTCAGGTTATATGATCTGGAAATCTGGGGTATGTAGGTAGGATCTTTCCTAAACTCCTTTTTTATTTAGGCCTCAAAAGTACCATGAAATTGACTCGTAAACTGCAGTGATCGTTGACCATCAAATCAACTCTAAAATAGCACCAAAATGGTCACAAATAATAGTGTTTTTCAAAATTGGATAACGATTTCTATGGTTGGTTTTGCTTTGTATGTCGGATAACCTAAAATAGTATTTTTTTCACGTTTTGGTCAAATCAATGTTCTCAGTAACTACTGTTTATATTCTCGAAGTTTCCGTGTTGAGAAGTTGTATGAATCTGATATGCCCAATGCAACCTCTTGAAAGTTAACTTCACTCAAACTTTGTTTAAAATGTGAACAACATGCAACAGAGTGCATGGGAAAGGCATATTGTAGTGTGATGAGTAGAGCGTATCGACAGAGGATTCTAATCAAGGCGAAATGTTTCAATCAGATGTTTACCTGTTGCGTCTAATCTGATGGGAGTAGCTCTGGGAGGGAACTTCTGATTGCCAAAGTAGTGACTGGGTGATGGTCATGGTCCGATGCCAAAATAAATCAATATTGAGAAGTAAAAGGCAGGCGGGAAATAATGAAGAAGAAGCAAGCACATGAAGGAATCTAATTGATGTACAACTTTATAAGTAATCAGAGGGTAAGTAATTAGTAAGTTTTGTCCTTATGGAACTTCCCCCAAGCAGGTTTGAGGGCGTTACTCTATAATGTCCAATGCGATTTGATGGAAGCAGCAGTTAGGATCAAATAAAGCCCATGTCCAGTCCGGTATAGTCCTGGTCCTTTACTTTTTCTAACGCTTCATAGTCCAGTATGTGGGTTAACAGGTTACAGATGCACTCATGTATCATGCCGACCCTGCATGCCCTGCATGTGTGATACACTCCCAGAGCCTTGGTATGATGCATGAATGCAACCCTGGCTAGCAGACACGCCAGGGCTGTATCATAACGATAAAGGGCGTCTTGTCAATGGAGTCTTGTCAAAAGGTAGCTTACTGTAGAAGTTAGTGTCAGAGATCGAAATTCCAGTACACGTAACAGTTTCTTCTGGTGCTTGTTTTGCCACCTACACACCTTCTTTTGGCGAGGTAGAGGATTTGTTGAGAATGTCAATGTCTTTTTGCGTCATTTATCTTTCTCACTGTACTTTTGCCTATCTTTCTCTTTTGCTTTCCCTGCTTGTTGGCTTCCCTTCCTTCCTTCCTTAATGCATTAACCCACTATGCAACAATTAAATGGTTTATGCAGTAAAATATATGCATATAGAGCTAACAGGAGTAGGGGGAGTAGGCATACTGTAGCTAGGTTGGAAGACAGAAACTCGTCCTCACTGCCCTCATCTGCCCTCATCAAAAGCCCAGTAGCCGCAGCATCAGCCATTTTCATTGGCGGAAGAGACCGAGGCGTGGTTGGCCGAATGGACCATGAGACACTTACTGTGATTGGTTGTTGGTTCGTACTCAATGCCCCCTGTCGGGATGGCTTGCTACTGGTCGATAAGAGCACTCTGATTTATAAGTTTGTCAATATTGGAATGAGGTCTGCTGAAAGGACATTAGTTTGATGTTAGGACGCTGTCTTTGTAAGCACAGATAGTGGTGAGGGCGGGTGAGCAAAGTGCATTCAAGGGTGATTTCTGATATGGTCTCAACCCCCCTTTTTTTATTTAGTTCATTGCAACCAATGGTCTATTGGTTATTTGATATCATGAATAATAGCGATATATCTTTGGTTTATCTTCTGTTTTCCGTTATTTCTGAGGGACGGGAGGAGTAGCAATGTAAAATAATGGTGTGCATAGACATGATAGAATTTAATCTTTATTCCGTAAATGTGAGAGTATCTCCCCCTCCCCCTCCTCTCTCTCTCTCTGCGTCTCCCTCTCTCTCTCTCTCTCTCTCTCTCTCTCTCTCTCTCTCTCTCTCTCTCTCTCTCTCTCTCTCTCTCTCTTTCCTCCTCCTGTCTCTTTACCCCCACCCCTATGCCCTCCCTTCTATAACCTTCACACACCAATCTCTGTATCATATATGCATGAATACAAAATTGAGGTGGACATCTCAAGGTACGTGGTTGACTCTTAGTCTGTAGGGCAATCTACCCTATCCATCAGGCTTGGGGCAGTTGTCAGTTAACCAGTGCCTACCAGCCAAGCTACGTCAGGGCATGGATCTAGTCTGTCTACCTGTCAGATTAGTGACTATACATGGGTAAAAATCGACACGTGTGACACGGCGACACGGGGGTTGTTAAAATCGACACGTGCGACACGGGGGTTTTAAAAATCGACGGACACAATCAAGTAGACCATAATGCACTAGATAAAAATCGACACGGCGACACGGCACTCTTGTTAAAAATCGACACGGCGACACGGTCAAAAATCTCGGCACCCATGTATAGTCACAGATTAGTGTAAGGCACCCAGATGTTGGCCCCCACTTTTAGGCAGGCGGCAGAGTGAGGAATCTTAAATACTACATACACCCAGAGGAGGGGGTCACTATTCGGGGGTTCAGTCAGTTCTGAGTCTATGGCGTCCAGCTGGCTGATTGCACGTCTAACCCTTGAACATGGATGCGCCCATGGCCTAACCCATAAGAGCCCTATAGTAAGGCGTGTCCTACAGCCAATACAAACGTCTTGTTGGCCCTTTAATTCCCCTTTAAGGGCTGTATCGTCATGTAATGTGCTGTGCCATTTCTGGTGACTCTACTCGCCAGGACTACATTGATGCAATATGCCGACCATTGGAGAGTGTATCAACCCTATATAGGCCGTTCACAGTGGCCTGCAACAGCGCGGACATCCAGCTCTTTCCTTCTAGTCATGCCCTATCCATGGCTAATTGGCTCCAATAACCATAGATATCTTCATACCATTGGAAGGCTATGGTGTCAGTCTACACAATATAGAGTTTTTGCAATAACTTGTACATGTTGAGTAGTGGTTTTATATGAATGGGTAAGTGGGATATGGGCAGTGTGTGCTGCCTGTACAGCACCCACCTTTGTCACTGAGAGTTGATAGCTCTCTAATAACTCTCTGTGGGAGAATAAGTATTATGCTGGGGTAATCTCCTCTGACTGCATTGGAAAGCCATGATACAGGCCTATATTCAATGATGTCACACCCTTTCCTCATACTTTTAGAGTCAGAGCTACAGTAAAATCATTTCTAAAGTATGTCAAATCACTTAAAAATTTTAGGAGCTTAAAAATGTGTGACCACACATTTAAATTCCACATGTGTCTAGTATACACTGTCCGAAAATCAAAATGAACTGAAGAAAATAAGTCAGCATAATACACAGATAAGTGGCGCAATCCTTCCTGAGAAGTAGTACATTCCCTATGTAAGTCACCCTCCACTGCACCTGGATCACCACCAGCTACACTCTGGCAGGGGAAGCTATTTCTGACCCAATCCACTGCATGCTAAAACTTAAAAGAGGGTCCTCCTGTCCTGTTACTTTCTTCAATGAAAATTTGATTTAAAATGGTTCTAATGGTGCTAGAGCTACAATTCCACCAGCATTCTCTTAGTTAAGATCTCGCCTATCCATCCTGCATGACAAATGGACATTTTCTGCACCCGATAAAAACAGACTGAACACCCTACCCTATAGGCTTGGTATGATGCTTGAATGCAGGATTGGCGAGCTAGTCACTGGACTGCATTCATGCATCATGACGACAAAGGACGTATCTATCAAAGACTGGGAAGCTTCTGTTTCTATAGTAGCACCACTATTTCCCCTAAAAATCGGTCAGATTTTATAAAGGAATAGAAGACGACAAATACAAATGAAGCCTACAGGTAAACGAATTCCACACCGGTTAGGCAGTAAAGAGTGGCTCTATTCATACTACAGGTTCAACACTTGGGACAGATTGTTTTACGGGGAATCCCTCTCTCGTGACACTCCATATCGATATTGAAAGACCGGATGCTGGAGCTCCCGGATGTTGCCCAGGTCCCGGACGAACCGGAAGAGACGCCATGATGTAGATGTACCCCAGGTCTCTAAAGGGAGTCAATCCAAAAGTAGCATATTCATGAGCAATGATATTTCCACTGACATGCTTGTCATTGTCCAAATGTACAAGAGCACCTGCATATATATAGGATAGGGAGTTACTAAAATTTGACAAAATATCAGTTTATCATTCTCTAAATAAAACGCTTAGTTATCCATCTGAACGTCCCCCCCCCCCCCTCACTTCAGCATCATGTAATCTCTAGTGTCTTATTGAGAGGGGGGGGGGGGGGTGGACAGAAGACAATTGGTCTGAATTATCGACCTAAACATCATATCATGTGTTATATCTATGAGTGAATTATGCAAAATCTAAATATTGCCGTGAGGCTTACGGCGTTGGAAAGTCTAAATGTGAAATTCTGCTGAATCATCATTTCAACAAGGGTGCTGTTTATAGTGGTGGAGCTGGTGGGCTCTCCATGCGCCCTGTATCCATTTACCCTCTACACCCCCCTCCCCCCCCACTCAACTCACTGTTGGCGCCCCCCCCCCCCCCCCACCACCCCCTACTCAACCCAGTCCTCAAGGCTGGTCAATAGAACCCTACATGATGTAGGTCCCTACTCCAATGCAGGATCTTAATTTGAGAGTGTAGATCTGGGTGGATTCATACAAGAACGAGAAACAGTAGGACCAGTAAACAAAAAAACGTTATGCAACGTTATATAATGTTTCTCTATGGCTCCGTAGTATGGCAGAACGTTAAAAACGTTATTTTGACATAAAATAACGTTTCTTGTTAGCTGGGGAGTCCAGTAGGTATACAAACGAATTATAGCTGGCGTGTCTACTGTTGATATTCCCCCATTAAGCCCACTGACCTATTACACACTTATCTGATCTTCAATTTCTCAACCGTCTTCACCTGATTTAATCCACGTCTACAGAAATGGAGAATTTAAAATTTAAACTGCACACTCCATAGACAATAAGGTACAATACTCATAACAGGGCTCCAATACTTTGAAATTATATTAGGACCGCGATAATCAATCTGAAGTCGGTGGTGGGTTTTGGTGGATAATTGTGTAAAACGGCTGTGATCGAAGCCATGGCAACTCGCCTTTTCCATCTAGTTCTGTACACTCATCAAAATCATACATGCTATTTCATACCTTATGTAAATCCATCCCATATATGTATACATATGCATGGTCACTACTTCCCGTTAGAACCTCTCACTTATCTGGAAGCGTTAACCCTTTAAGGACATAATTATGTCACTAAAAGGTGACTTTTGTCGTCATGATGCACCAATGCATCCCCGGCGAGTAACTCACCGGTGCTGCATTGGTGCATCATACAGACCCTTTGGGAGTGTCTCAACCCTGTAGGGTCGGCATGATGCTTTAATACAGCACTGGTGAGTTAGTCACCAGGGCTGCATTCATGCATCACGACGACCAAGGCATGATGCATTTATGCACTATGCCGTCCTTAAAGGATTAAACTGCTGACTACAAATAAAGCAAGCTTTCCTGGAACTATCGTCATCATACCCTCCAGCTGGAGAAGGTGTGTGTTGGGGGGTGGGGGGGGGGGGGGGATGGATGGAGGTAATCTGTCAGGTCTGTCACATGACATTGTAATCCGGAGATCGGGACCACCAGGAATGCAATAATAACCGAAACAATTGTAGATCACTGGTCGCTAGGTGCTCAATATATAGCTATATATATGGTCCAGGGGCCCATGACAGTGACCAATATAGATTAAGGGAGGTCATATTCAACGTTTATCTAGGGTTGTATTCCCACCAGATACCAAAGGTACTATGATGTTAACTTGCAGTTTTTATCCCCATTGGGTATTATAGCCTAATCAATTGTGAGCAGGCAAGCAGAAAGGATGGTCCCCGCGGGATTAGTTCCGATTTTAGCCACCAGGGGGCGCCACTATGGCCTAAAATGAAAGAATTAGGCTAAAAATTGCTCTTGGGTACTTTTTTCTGGAGAATTCAATAGGATTACATAAAACATTCCATTTTTGGCAAAAAGCTTCTTTATTTGGCAGGTAAAAGGAACGTTTTAAAGCCTAAAGTGGTGTGCTTGTTGATATGTGTTGCCATGGAAACATGATTTTTATTCCAAATAGAGGAAATTAAGACATAAATTGATAGCATGATTTGTGAGGATTGCCATGGTGAAAACAGAACAAAATTATGATTACTAGATCGAATTTTATGACTTAAAGAATGAAAATTATTATTTATTGTAATCAAGACATGTGAATATTGGAGAAGTGTAAGCAAATATTAAAGCAAATAATGGCATGTATATTTTGATAGGGCCAAAAAAAATTAAAGGTGTTTCAGGTTACATGGTCTGAAAATCTAGGGTGTAGGTAGGTCGGATTTTTTTTGTTTTAGATTTATTTTTGTGTATTTTTTAACTTTGGCCTGAAAAGTACCTAGGAATTGACTCGCAAACTTCAATGTTGACTTGGCAACGACCGTCTTGACTTGTGAGTTATCAGAACGACACTTAAATTGCCCCAAAATGACCTAAAGTATACTTTTTTTTTCAAAATTGGATAAATATGTCTAGGGTCGGCCCTGTTTTGCTAGGTAGGGTCGGGTAACCTGAAACACACCTTTTTTTTATTTGGCCTAGTATAGGGCATACTGATCATATCCTGGTAGATATCAGAGGACATGATGTATACTTTTACATGATTTTTTTGACCCTTTGAGGTTGACCTTTTGTCCTCCTGATATAGGATTACAGCCCGAGTAATGAGCTCATTTGTTCTGCATTCATGCATCATGCCGACTCGACAGGGTTGATACACTTTACATGAACCTACATGTCTACACCCACTATGTATTTGTGCCTTGTACCATGGTGGGATGTCAAGCTATGAACTAATGGCTAGTTTATGCATACATTTCTGTTTGTACTTTAGGACTTCCACGACGCGGCAGCAGGGTGTGACACCAAGGCACGGGAGGCGTTCAGCAAGATGCAACAAGTGGCAGCACAGGGCAGTATTGGTACGTCATCCTGGCTACACTAAAGGAGTGGTCATTTTTTAACAACATGGGGGGAGGGGGGGGGGCGGTTGGTGGATTTGGGGGGGGACCAAAAACATTTGGACTCCTCTTGAGGGGGGGGGACCAAAAGAATTGCACCCCTTTTTAGCGAAAAAGCCAGCGCATTACTATAGCTCAAAGGGGTCAGCCGGGCGCAATTTCAACCTGCCTAGAGGGGGACGAAATAATTTCGACCCCTCCCATGGGGGGACCAAAAGAATTTCGACCCGCTCGCGCGAAAATCCACTGACCCCCTCCCCCCTGTTGTTAAAAATGACCACTCCCTAACCTCTATGGGGGCCAGAGGGGGCTAGAGGACGGCATGTTGCCTTAAAGTTGCCTTTAAGATGAACCAACACAGTGCCAGCGAGTATATGGTTGTCTTCACTGCATTGATGCATCATGCTCATCCCCGGGTGCCGACAAGCATGATGCATGAATGCTACACTGACGAGTTACTCATCAGAGCTGCATTCATGCATCATGACGACCAATGGCATAGAGCATTAAAGCACTATGCGACCTTTCAAGGGCATGTGTACATCCTATCCCCTTTTACCGTTTTACAGGCATTGCTAAGATCTCCAAATACTTCAACTCGTGCAAGACTCTGACGTCACAGGCTGACTACCGCCACCTGGTGGGCTGGTTGAGAAACGCCTTCACCATCCTGGCCATGATGGACTACCCCTACGCTACTGACTTCATGGCCAAACTGCCCCCCTACCCGGTCAAGGTTAGTCTATAATATGTTTTTTGTGTGATTCATGTCTTGGAAATGTTGCTTTAAATGCATGAAGTATTGACTTCATGCATCCCTTTTAGCCCTTTAACATTAAGGACGGTTTGCTGCCTTTAAGTAACAGTTTTCGTCATGATGCACCAACACACTGCCGGTGAATAACTCACGGACATGCATGTGATCTGTAAGGGCCCAAGAAGTCAAGGGGTGGGAGGGCTCTGTTGCGATTATGAATGTGTCTTCTTCGATCTGCTAATCTCATATCACTTACATCATGGAATTATAGTGAGGTTCATAATGTCATGCTTATATGAAAAATTAAACGCGTCTTGTTGAGTTGTCGATTTTAGGGGTCTGTGGCCCTAGTCGTTGTAAATGTAGAAATATGGATCCACAGAGCAAGCTGATATGATACCGTACAAATTAACCCCGTTTCCATTCATTAAAATATCTAAATACATTGAACCCAATGTGTGACTATGTTTGCACCCTATATGTCTCTGCACCCTACATGTCCATTGACATGCACTTTAGAAGTGTCCACGCACCCTACATGTCTGCACCCTAAGTGTCCATGCACCCTAAGGTACCAGTTACAGATATGATATGTGTTGCCACTGTATGAATTAAAGTCCCGTTATCATTGTACCAGAAGGCTGATACAATCTGTTTCTGCTTAATTTGCAGGCTGCATGCGGACTGTTAATGAAGTCTACAGACCCGCTAGTTGGGTTGTCAGCAGTGGCAAGTAGGTGGTGCATAATAAGAGACTTACCCCTTAAGGGCCGTATAGTACTTTAGTGAAGTATGTCTTTATAAGTTATAAATGATGCATGATGAACTCAGACCTGGTGAGTAAAGGGCTGTATTCATGCATCATATGCTGATACTTGTAGACTCACGTTATTCATATATGAATACGACATGTATAATGAAAAGGGCATAATGAATTTAGTTATAAATCATATATTCCTGTAACAGCTTCATCGAACTGTTTCATTCCCCCGTAGACCTGTTCTACGGGAGCCCCAAGTGCCACGACATATTCTCTGAGTACGTGGAGTGCGCCGACCCAACAGGCTGTGGGCTGGGACCGGACAGCATGGCATGGGACTACCAGGTTACTACTATTATTATTGTCTGGCAACATTGACATTAAGGACAAGAGCGACAGGCGCTAAATGGCTGTTTTGTGAAATGTAGCTGATTTTCTCGAATACAGCCGCCCTGGCTAGTTACTCCCCAGGGCTGCATTCAAGTATCATGCCAATAAAGGACATTGTGCATCAAAGCAATATGCGGCTCTTCAAGGGTTAATGGCAATACAAACGTATGTGACAGTAGTAACCAGTAAGTGCTTTTAATAGTTGATTGGTCCATATGGGGATCAAACAAACGCAGTGCCCTGGCTGGGTGCAGTCAGTAGGGTAAGTTCAGGTAAAACCAACCAGTGAGGATCACTTCTAAACCACTTAGGCCTACCAAGGGCACCCAGGCAGGACTGTGGGGTTTGTTTTGACCCCTACATGGACCCTCATCACGCACAAATCACCCATATATAGTTTTATATAGCACTGACTGGTCCCTCCTATTGTAGGCGTGTACAGAGCTGCTCATGCCGGCGGGTACCAACAACGTGACAGACATGTTCCCCGTGCTCTCCTTCACCCTGGAGGAACACACCGCCTACTGCCAGAAGCGCTGGGGCGTCACCCCCCGACCCGACTGGATACACATCTGGATAGGAGACTATGGTAAGTTAGGCCACTCAAAAAGATAGTTGTTTCTCATCACCACGCGCATCATGAAAATCGTGATTTGGGGAAAACTTTTTCTTCTCCTTTTTTTAGATTTTTTATGAAAGATTTGTTAACAAGTGGACAAATATTGGCATATGTGCTATCAAATTTAGGCTTATACTGTCAGTAATACACAGTCCCCTGCCAACCAGTAAGAGAATTTACTTGAGCTGGGTAAAGCAACCTGACACCGAGAGCGTCTGTGGTGACCAGGACACTGAGAAGGGGAGAGGTACAGGGGCCCAGTGTAGGTTATGTAACAGGTTGATGTAAGAGATGTGTAAGATACGTTCCTGGTTGACCATAGACTGTACAGTACTTTTGCGGATCAATTAACTGTTAACTACTAAAATGTGAAAGTCTCACTGCCGGCCGATGAGAAATGACTTTCTTTGAGTGACCTCAGTAGTGATATGCTGGTTACATAAACATAATATTCTTCTGGCATGTAAAAATAACAATTCAATAGTTATTGAACATACAAGCAATGAATTTCAAAAGTAAGGGAAAGGTCATTTAAAAGGCATACATCCACCATATACCATGCGTCATATAATAGTCCGCTATGGGCCGGCCTAATGCAGTCTATTGAAATAAGTCAATTGCGGTTTGCTCCGATGTCCTGGGACACGGGTGTGAATAGAAGTTTTCCTCGTTAATTCATGATACCATTAACTTTGCAGATCTCAGTGCCTCGTCCAACATCATCTTCTCTAACGGAAACCTGGACCCGTGGCACCGCGGTGGGGTGAGTGATGCCTGGTTTACCATAGACATGTACCATGACATCCCAATGCTTTAAACCCCCTAGCTCCCCTATATATAGGGCTGAGTACCTATCCCGACTGCACTCTGACTGTTGCTGGACGTGCAGTAAGATCTGCGGGGTTAAGCACTGCATAGTACTTTAATGTGATGTCCTTTGTCGTCACAACGTCATAACGTATTAACGCCTTCTGTCGTTCCTAAAGGGTTAAACACATTATGGTCACCTGTTGCTTGAGTATCTTGGTATAAATTATGAATAAATTCCATGGTAATATCGCCAACTCTGTTGCTTGTCGTTCACTCTGTCTGTCTGTGTGATAATTGCAGGTGTTGAAGAACATTACTGATACCTTGGTGGCCGTGCCTGTTGTTGGTGGGGCTCATCACCTGGACCTCAGGTAGGTAATAAATACTATGTGTGCAGAGTTGTCAGAACTAGGACATGGACATAACTAAGCACATACATATGTAGAACATAGGTCAAGATACTAAAACATAACTTTAGGATGAGGAGAAATGGTATTTTCAGCAGGAATGAAGAATATATGTGAACACTGTATTTGCTCACCTAACACTCAATGTGTAAGGTCTGTGAGTAGGATATGAAAAGGGGTGTTGTCACCAGGTCTATGTGAGTAGGATATGAAAAGGGGTGTTGTCACCAGGTATAGCTATGTGAGTAGGATATGAAAAGGGTATTGTGACCAGGTTTATGAGAATAGGGTACGGAAAGGGTATTATCACCGGGGTTATATAATGTGTGTAGGATATGGAAAGGGGTATTATGACCAGTCACCAGGTCTGTGTGAGTAGGATATGAAAGGCAGTATTGTGACCAGTTCTATATGAGTAGGATATGGAAAGGGGTATTGATATCAGGTCTATATAAGTAGGATATGAAAGGTGGTATTGTGACCAGGTCTATGAGAGTAGGATATGAAAAGGGGTATTGTGACCAGGTCTATGTGAGTAGGATATGAAAAGGGGTCTTGTCACCAGGTATAGCTATGTGAGTAGGATATGAAAAGGGGTATTTTCACAAGGCACTCAATGTTAACGGTTTGTGTGAGTAGGATATAAAAGTGTGTTTTTTTTACCAGACACTGAATGCTAAGTCTCTGCAGGTAGGAAATATTTACACCAGGCACTCAATATGTCTGTGAGTAGGACAGAAAAGTGGTTATTTTCCCTGGTACGCAATACCAAAAGGTCTATCGGATTTATGGGAAGGATATTGCAAAGATTTATGTACATGTATCAACACCCAATTTTTAGTAGGGTATAAATAGTATTACTCAATTCTCGTTTTGACATTACCCAGTCAACTATAAAACAAAATGCCCTTTTCCTTGTCCTAGGTCGTCCAACCCGGCTGACCCTGCTGGTGTCACCAAGGCCCGCCAGGTGGAGCTGCAGTACATCTCCAAGTGGATCCAGGAGTACCACCAGGGGGCGACACCACACCCACGGCGCCCCCTTGTGGCCGACAGGAGAAACGCACAGAGGAGCAATGATATACTATAGGCTAGCTACCAGAGTATAGTGGATGAAATAATTTAGATTGACATCTGTGGCATTCCTTTGATATATTTTTGTAAACTGAACCATGTTATTTCAAATATCAAGTACCTACTCGTACATGATAAATGTGTAGAAATGAAATTGTTTTTTAAAGAGCTGCAAATTACCTGCTTTAAAAAATGTCAAACTTTAAATCGTTCTCTGCTGTGGGGTATTTTGACTACTGGCCCAATATAATCATGTTAACCCTTTCTTGTTAACATAGATAGTTACAATTATGTTATACCGGGGATATCATTCTGGAAATCTTTCTACACACCTACCACTAATTCCAAAACTCAGGTACATGGCATAGTGCGAAGTAGCTGGTCATCAGGTTAACCGATCACTATTTAATAGCCTCAAGCTTGTTCCTACCAAATAATGTTGCGACTTTTTTTTGCATTTCCTATTATGATGTCTATTGTATAATTCATGAAATAAACGATACTTTATACAATTATTGACGAGCTCTTGGCGTTTTTACAAACATTAATGAATGGTATATGTGATATATATCACATGTGAACCAGGGCATTTTTATTTCAGGAACAATGAATTATTTGTCAATTCTGAGAGCAGGAATGTATTCCTGGGTCAAAACTACCCTCAAATCATGTGTCACACTAGTATGTTATAGCAGGTGGGTGTGGGCGAGCCGGTGGGTGTGGGCGAGCCAGTGGGTGTGGGTGAGCCGGTGGGTGTGGGCGAGCTGGTTATGTGTGGGTGAGCAAGTGCGTCTAGGCAAGCAGGTGGCTGTGGACGTCAGCGCCCGTCGGCGTAACCGCCGTTTTACGTCTCGGCCGAAAAGCAAGTCGATCAGAGTTTCAGCAGCGACACCATCTCTGATGAGAAACTGCGGTCTGCACTGTGTTGCTCGCTTTTATAGTCCACCTGAGCATGCGCAATAGTTAGCGCAGCATGTATTTCATTCCATCCAGCACGCTACCGGTGAAATTTGTCTGTTTTGAAGTAGTATTTCACTGTTTTAATCCACTGCTGATCGGTGGATCACGTTTGCATAGATCTGATATATTAAGGCTATGAATGTGAACCAGGGCATCTGTACTTCTCTTCATATGTTACAGAAATAAAGAATTTCAGCTTTTGTCAACAGGCCGCCCTGATGGTTTTTGGTGTTTTTCAGTCATGTTCTGTGTAAAGTAGTGCTTTACCTTCGTTTTCATGAAGGTTACCGAAGGTACATGCAATATTCAGCCCACAGAGCGTCTCAAAAAGCGTCTCACCCTGTTTTTATATAAGAACAAAGAGGATTCTGTGTAAAGGGACACTTTACGAAGGTCTGTGCTTTACTTGAAACCCCACCCTTTAGCATTGCGCCGAAAAAGTTGGTTTTGTGCGTTTTTAGTGACCCTTTTTCAATATCAATTTTATGTATGAAATATTGCTTTTTTGGTTTCAATCTTTGATGGCATGGATTGGCATTGATCAAAACTTGTTTGTGGCAACATTTAAATATTTTATTTCCAAATGTTTCACAGGAAAAAAAGGGACAGAAAGCAAGGGACTTTTTTGACAAAAAGTCCAAAAATACCTGTCTCTAAAGAACCTGGCACTACTGTGCCCTGGTTCAATTATTATTGGCTATTAGATACAAAGACTTATTCAGTGAAAGCAGGAAATTCGGCGGGCGAAGGGATATGCAAGTGTCTGACCGTGCGTTTGACTATGGAGATGCAACGTTGCATAAGGGGTGAGCGTCAGGACCTACAGGCTGTGCCTCACGACCTTGGGCCAATGTTTTTGTTTCTGACCAGGTGCCGTCTCTGACCAGGTGCGTCTCTGACCAGGTGCCGTCTCTGACCGGATGCTACTTTGGGAGTTTATTTATCTTCTACCAACAGCAGGAGGCTAATTATAGTTATATTACAACTGCCATAAAGTTTTTACAAATCCTTATATATATGACTATAGGTTAAAATTTAAATCAAATTAAATTTTGACACCAGGTCAGAGACGGCACCCGGTCAATGACGGCACCCAGTCAGAGACGGCACCCGGTCAGAGACAAAAACATTGGCACAAGGTCGTGAGACACAGCCTACAGTGTCAGAAAGACTTGCTTGGTCAAGGCATTCTCTTCAGTGTCTGGCGATAAGGGTGGGTATGACGACCCTTCTGGAGTGTATCAATAGAGAGCTAGAATGTATAAGAAAATGTTTGATTTCCGTGACCAATATTTACATTTTAGTTATCAAACTTCAAAAGTTGGTAAAGTTTGAGTTATGAGAGAGGGTAAGTAAAAATAACCACAGTAAACTGGCTGGTGACCTTATGTATACTGGCCGGCAATGTGATGCAACTAGAGCTTTGCCAGGGCAATATATTGCCATTTACTTAAACTTTTAATACTGGTGGGCCCTGTGCTGCATTTTTAACTATAAAGTTCAACAATAACGGGAAAAAACATATACCGAAAATAGGTCCAACCAATATGTCATACGGATTGGCTGGGGTATTGACGGATTAAATCAACAGGTGGCCGCACTCTCCATGGAACCTACCCAAGCCAGTGTCAACCGGACCACCATACCAGGTCCCAGACCCAGACAGAGAGATTTTTAAATGTGTTTTTTTTAAGTCTCATTTTGAGTCATTGCACCACTGCCACTGCTTGTAATAGGCACAGGAATATGTGCAAATGTCTGTGGGAAAGATTATCGAACCTCTCTTAACACTGGACCTGTATTGCAAACTTATCTTGGACCCTTTAAGGACCACAGAGTGCAGTGTGCGGCCCTTAAAGGCTGCAATTAGAGAATTGCAAATTGCCAATTGCCATGGCAAAATATTTTGAATTACTTTTAACGCAGGTCTGTCCATGCTGCAATAAGAGTTTTGCAACTTGCGAACTGCCATGACAAAATATTGCGATATACCTTTAACACTGGTCGGCCCTGTACTGCAATTAGAGATTTGCAATTTTTAAATTGCCAGGGCAAAATATTGTCATTTTCTGGTCGGCCCTAATTTTTTTTAATTGCCATGGCAAAATATCAATACTAGTACATGTATGCTTTATGTATATGTAGATCTAGCCCCCCCCCCCCCCGCCCCCCATTTGATTGATATGCTTGACGTCTAAGTGTGCATTGACGCCCCAGACTTATCTCAAGTTAGAAAGGTAGCCATCCATATTTATATGCTGCTTTGCCCATACAGCGGTGACTGCATCTATGGATGATCGAATCTATGAAATGATTGACTGCATCTATGAGGTGAGGGAGAAAACTGCTACTGGGGCATGCCCCCTACTCTTTTCGAAGGATAGTAAGGTTGGTTGGTTGTTGGGTTGCTTTACACCCTAATCAACAGCTATGGTCACTTCAAGTGTGGTGATGGGGGTCGGATATATGAGGTGACTGAAGGTAGAAATCATGTCCCTACACTTTTACCAAGACAATGGTTATTCTATATACCGCACAGTGTGAGATGGACAGGCCTTTGATATGCTGTATGTTAACCACATCAGGGGGGAGGTCGCAGTTCAACCAGCAGGGTGCTACTGAGTCTCGAACCCACATTCTTGTGAGTGCCAGACGAACGCCCTACCTCTGAGCCTCTGATAGCAAGTGTTCTTTTATTTGCCTGGTCCTACATACCTGGGCTAGTGGGCCAGACAAACCACAGCCTTTGGTATCTCAGACGTAGTTCACTGAGGAGAGATCACGAGGTAGACCACCAGCATGAAGGCCCGGGCCCGCGCATATGGGCAGCGGCTGCCAATAGCTGTATTAGTGACTGATCATAGCAGTCCACCAAGTAACCCCTAAAGTTTTGTTGTCTTTTACGATTCTGGTATGCCCATTGGTATTATGGAAGGCTCCCAACAAAGTTACTCTCCTCATTCATGCTCCCATCATGAACGTCCCCACTAACACAGTCATGCCCGGGATAGCTCTCCGGTAGGTGCGCGGACAAACATTAACAGCGCAATCTTATCACAGAATTAAGATCGTCTTAATCATTTTAAAATTAGTCTTAATTTTGTCTGAATGCTGAGTAAATAAACTTAGACAATCTTAAAAGAAATTAGCAATGGAGACTGATATATGATGTCATATGAAAGTGATGGAGACTCGAGGGAGACAGGTTTATGGGTGAGAATTACAATACCATAACTATTAGTGTGATGTGTGAATTCCAGTACATTCTACATACTAGTTGACCCAGGGGCACCACTGTGCCTCAGGGTCTTATACGACGGTTCTGCACACAATTTAAGACATTTTTCCCATCACTTGTACCTCAAATAATTCCACAAATAAAGCTGACTGCTAAACAAATGTCACTGTTTTATGATCTGCTGATAAATGCCCGTCTCCCCATGCAACTATTGCGAATGTGGGTTTCTTCAAACGCTAAAAAATGGCATTTTAAAAACTGTCACTTTTGGCTTTTTTTGCACGAATTTCTTTAACATTGCTGGTATAGGGAAAACCTCCCTCTGATGTCCTCCCCCATAGAGTTCCATGTTAAAGCACCCAGGAACGCTTTTTTTGAGACGGTATATGAGACGCTTTGTGACTACCTCCCTTTGAGTTTTTTTGTTTTTTTTTGTCCAAATCTTTTTTCCCCCCTCCCCCGTCCCTCCTCCCTTAGTCTCCCCTCCTCCCTCCGTCCCCTATCCTCCATCACCCCTCCCCCGTCCCTCGACCCCCTACTCCGCGCCCCTGGGGCACATGTAATGCCAATCGCCTATACCATTCATTTCTATCATGTCCACAGGGCGGCACCCCTGCACTGTTTACTCACCCTTGCCATGCCACAGAAGGCACAGGGAACCATTGGTTCCTCTGATTTCCAATAGACGGCAGAGGGCTCTCCTCTGCATACAGCCCTTACTCCTCGTTGGTATAGCATGCCATTATGGTCTAAACTCTATTTCTACTTAAAATACTCGCTAATAGATATAGAAAACTCAGAATGCTGGGATTTCTTGGATATATATTTATTACAAACCATCTTTATATAATATGATGACACGAAGGAATGGATGAATTTCTGTCAACTTGCAAATCATTTGGATGACAATGTGAATCTTTAGTTACACATCAAAGCGTATTTTACAACAGAACTAGACAAGGACATTACTTTTTGAAAAGTAACACTGTAACATTGAAGGCGCAGCCTCGACACTGTTCCTTGTGGAGATTATTCAAGTTTGTTTTGAGCCATGTGGCTTGGAAAACACTGTGCAATGACATCAGAGGTCGATAACACAGTTATTTAACGTAGCCTCATAAATTATCTTCCCTTAGTCTCATACAAATTTCTGATTTGCATGCTATGGATTCACGTTTATGAGTGAATATATAATATATATACTGTCTGTCGTGAAAATGTAATGTTTTTGTTCAGTAGAAGACGGGAATAAAGTGACTCCATGAAGTGAACTCACAGTGGCTGTTTGCCCGACCGACTAGACGGTGGTTCCTCGTTGTACAGTTTACCCACGGTTACGTAAACCCTGAAAAACAAGAGTATGGCAAGGCTTCAGATTAATTAGACCTTTGAAAACCATAACTTGTTCTGATTTTTAGATTTTGTGTGCTCGTCATTCAGATTTAATGGCAGAGCCAAGTCATTGTTTTGAAAACACGCTGCCTTTTTTTTAAGGCTCCGGGACATCCGCCACACAGGTTTGAGATCTGATATTAAATATCACTCCCATGCCGATGGAGGGTATCTTATTAGTCTCCCCTCCAATGTATCACATCTACATTAATGTGCCTACTATACACAGTGGTTTCTGTCCTGGGGTGGATGTAGCGTTGTCGTGTGTCGTAATGTGTCATGCCGGGAACCCTCAGACACCCTCTGCACTTTCCGTACCGTCCGCACTCCCTGTGCCCTCCACACCACCATCCATACCACCCCCTAAACCACCCATACCCCCCAGACCACTCAACAAACTGGCCATATCAGGCATTCCTGACATACCTCCCATTCCCTCCATACCGGGCATTCCACCGGCACCGCCCATACCGGGCATGCCACCCGCACCGCCCATACCTCCCATCATACCAGCCAAACCACCCATTCCGCCCAAACCTTCCATACCGGGCATTCCACCCATACCACCCATACCGGGCATTCCTCCTCCCATGCCACCCATACCGGGCATACCAGGCATTCCACCGCCCCCACGGCCACCGCCCTGGTTCTCGGCCATGGCTTTAGAGATGGTGCGCTTCATCTCGTCATCTCCCTCGTCATACATCTTCTTGAGCATGTCCATCATGCCGTCCTGTCCCTCACCGCCGGGGGCCGCCGCCGACGGTGGTGGTCGCTGCTCCTCCTCACCGCCAGACCTGTCAAATGGCAAACAGACATCAGTTATAGATAACACTTGTCTACTTGTAAGGTCTATAGTTGTTTATATATTAAATGTATTTATTTACAGAATTCCAATGGTGAATTGTTAATGGTTCCTTGAGAAATTGGTGCTACTGGATGTTTCAGACCAATCAGCATTTCTCAGATGGTGGGGTGGGGTATAAAGCAGGCAGCGCTCACCGTCATATCATGTTATAGTGTGAATTGTATAAATGTATATATTAAAGCTAGGACTTGGTATTGGTTAGGGTTAGGCTAGCATTCATGTTGACATTGTTATAGACTTAAGCAATTAGAAGGCATATAAGACCCATCTTCATACACCCACACATAGGTTCCACTAAAGGGGCTTCCATAAAGTATGTACGCACGAAGGGGGGGGGGATCCATTTTTGTAAATATTTGCGAACATAAACCTTTTATCTTAATACATGTGTAAAAGAACTTTAGGAGGGGTGGGGTGGGAGTCAATTTCTGGAGGAAATGTGCGTACATACTTTATGGAAGCCCCCTAACTAGTATCAGTGTCTGTGGGGTGTATAACGTAATGTCCGTAGAGTGTTAGTTATCAGGAATGCCTGGTGTTCTTACCGTGACTTGTTGTCTTCCTTCTTGGTGACGTAGGCCCACGTCTTACCGGCCTTCTCCTTCTTCAGCATCAACAGAACCATGTCCGTCTTCACCTACACACAGACAACATGCTGGTTAATAAGGTTATAAAACTGGAGTCTTGAGTATACAACATTTGATCACTAGGCTACATATATGGCAGGATCTGTGAAAAGGGGCCGTAATGCAGCCTGCACTGAGGTCCCTTTCCCAGCACATGTTACATATTGACAATACAGCTCCAGCACCCTTAGGAAAATGTTTTGTGGTCATGTTTTAACAACAGATGCATGAGGCGGAGGGGGAATTGAGATGAGTTGAGTTTGAGTTTTAATTGTTTTACTTCTAATACACACTTAAGAACAATTACATCAGCCAGTGTATGGAAAGTATCATATTTGAATTTAGCGAACAAAGTCTACACCATCATGCTGGGGCGGGCGGCAAAACAAAAGTCCACGCATCCACAGACATTGCATAATCCCACACAAGGATCCCTACTTTATGCTACTGAGCTGGTCCAGTCTGCAGTTAAAAGTGATTATGACGTATGTTGAGATTTAAAGTGACTAACCTTGAAGTAAGACCCCTCAGGAAGGATGGTCTCCATAAGGCGCGTTATGACGACTTTGTGATCCTTCTTGTCAAGGTCACTTACAACCAATTCGAACCCTCTGAAAGAAATGTAGTATTGATATTAATGGATATGTGAACAGCCACAGAAATTAAGTAAAAGTAGAAGAACAAATTAATACACTGCCGTATAAATGGCCACATATACAGGATTACCGTATTTTAACACTAGAAAAACTAATAAGTACTAAAATGCCATAAAAACAATTCTATTCTATTCTATATTTATTACATCGAATGCGGTATACTAATTTGAGGGCTTTTAACTCCCATGTGTATAAGTTTCGCTAAAGCAAACATACTACTTTAGTCAAAGACGTATTTCTTTAAATCATCAAACTTACACGTCTGTGAAGTTGCACTTGACATTTTCCTTTGGAATGTTCTGGACGCCGTTCAATGTGACGTAGAGCTTCATAAACTTTTCCGACTGGTCCCAGCCTACAGAGAGCGGTAACAAAATGACCGTTGTGTCAGACAAGTGTAACATTACATGATGCAGGAATGCAGCTCTCGCCAGTGGTACATACAAGCATCATGTCGAGATAGCTGATACCCTCCCAAACCCTTTGTTAAACAGTCGGCATAATGCACAAATGTAGCCCTAGCGAGTAGACTCGCCAGCGCTACATTCATACATTATGACCACAGAGGCAGGAGCGTGAATAATACCTAAAGATTGATTGTGTGATATACATCACATGTGACCCAGGGCTATGATAATTTTTCCTCAATTTATGTTCCCACTCCAAAGTCCCAAACCAAGGTCCCAAACCAAGGTCCCACCCCAAAGTCCCACTCCAAAGTCCCAACCCAAAGTCCCAACGCCAACCACTCCTACACCCCTACCACCACAGGCCTACACTGAGCTGTGGTGGACATGTTCAGCAGGGGTTCATTAGTATTAGTGTAAAGGTCTGACACTGTAGTGGTCCGGTCATCTAGGTGACCATGTGACCGAACACTACATACAGGTAGTTCACACAACAATCAATAGATGTGACTAGTATAAGCCTGGTGATTGTTGTGTGAACTACCTGTATGTAGTGTTTGGTCACATGGCCACCTAGATGACCGGACCACCATAGTGTCAGACCTTTACCCTAATACTACCGTTTTCTACACTATTATCTCAAATATCCTTTGACAAAACCCCGCCTATAAGCCGAATGTGAGTTTGAGGGAAAGAATTTGGCTTATAGGAAATAAAAACACCAAAATAAAATCTACTTATAGGCGGGGTTTTACGGTACTAACCCACAGTGTCTCTGCACCACTATTGGAGTTTCTCTTGGTGCTAAAAGCGTCTCATTTTTTTATCTCACCTTCCCTTAACTAAGCTCTATGGGTGTCTGTGTGACCGTGCATCTTTTAAAGTCTGGATTCAAGGTCACTGGCCTATCTTCAGCATTAGTTCACATAGACTTGATTTCAGGGGTATTTTTTTTACTTTTTTTCAAGAGCGTTTTTCTGCAACAAATATAATTTTTTTTACAAACTGAAAAAAGAGGGAGGTACAGTTTGTTTCAATCTATATGCATGTGTTTATTTCAATCAGATAAATGAAAGAAGAAATGCAGCAGAACTCTTCAAAGTCAGCTGACCAATCTGTGTTTTTTGCTGGAAACCCGTCTCACAGAGACCCAGGGTACCCTGGGTCAATAACAAAATGGACTGTCGGGAACTGGCATTCGATTATCAATTTCAAAAATTGAGTATCATTTATACGACTTTGAAAAATGTTTTGGATAAATCATATTTACTGAAAATCCTATACACCGCATTTGGCGTGGATACCAGAAAAAGAAGCATGGCTGTATGACCCAGATAGTAGATACACCACGGGCACTGTTGGGATTGTGATTAAGCCATTATGTCCTGAGTTTCTATGGAAAAGGCACACATATATAAATAATAATACTCTTTTATTGAATAAGATATAGTCTCACCATATGTTGTGATTACTTTCACTGCTCTGGAGGAAACCTTTGTTTTAACAGGGCCTGATTCAACGCCGGCTTCTTTGTCCTTCTTTGCACTTTCTTCTAGATGTTTTATGTCTACTTGTATCTTCTGGCTCTCAATTAGCAAAATGTCTTTGATTCTTTTCCTTGTGGCTTCTTCTTGAAGTTTGTTGGCTTCTGCTAAATCCAACCGCAGCTATAAGGAGATACAATTAAAAATTAATCATCTGCCGATATGTGCCTGGTAGGCTATATACATTTTATGTATTATTGCTCATGGTTATTCTAATATTAAAGTGGGTATATCCGATTTTTCTTCAAATTCTAAATTTTACTTAAATGTATTCCAAACACTGTAAAAGTATAATATTTAGAGGAATGAGGTCAATTAAATGTCATCAATGGGTGTTAATAGGTCGCAAAGGGATCCAATTTCCCCAGATCATGGGCTTTTCTGGTGTATTTTCAATGGGGGGAATAAAAGCGTGCACACTTTTATTCTAAAATGAGCATATTTTGGGCAATAAAACCTAATTAGAGCAAAATCAGAGGGAATTAGACGAAATGGAATAGATAGGAAGTCAAATATATCATTTGTGAACATTCTGACTCGTTTTCAGGGAAATCTATTTTTTGGTCCCACACATCGGATATACTAACTTTAATGTACGGTATAAAATCAATGCAGCCAAAGGCATAGAAAGCACTTTTTTTTTTTTTTTTTGGGGGGGGGGGGGGGGGGTACCCTGACATCGGCTTCTGACATAATTACACATACACATGCTTACTGTAAACGTACTTTATGTCATGCTTCACATATTTTCGCGGAAATGAAAATCCGCGAAAATATGTCCAGTATAATGATATAGCTACCACATTCCAAAATGCGCGAATTTAGATCCCCAGGAAAGGATGACAGGTAGTCAAAAAGTTGATTATAGTAAACTCAGTTACTTAGTTATTTTGATACAATCATTCAAAACTGTTTTATTCCTTAGCCAGAGCGAACCACCAATTGAAAACAGCAGGATTGACCTTTGTGTATTCTCGAGATCCACAATATTTTCAATGCGGCCACGTGAAATTATACCACCTCTGCATCAAACTTTTTTCTGACAGTAATACCCCGCCTCCCCCCAATGATTGATTGCATGATTGAGTTTACTTATGCATCTCTTCTGCAAAGATAGCAAGTGTTCTTTGATTGGC